>CAJHNH020000502.1:668170-800670 GCA_905116865.2 Candidula unifasciata
TATTTGAATGTTCACAGGTCAGGCTATTTTTAGAGTAGCTGAAGTCTACAAAGAAATTCAAATGAAGTTTGAAGATTGTGTAAGTAGTGTATGTGCTGCTACTGAGTCTGTGTAAGTAGTGTATTTGCTGCTACTGAGTCTGTGTAAGTAGTGTATTTGCTGCTACTGAGTCTGTGTAAGTAGTGTATTTGCTGCTACTGAGTCTGTGTAAGTAGTGTATTTGCTGCTACTGAGTCTGTGTAAGTAGTGTATTTGCTGCTACTGAGTCTGTGTAAGTAGTGTATTTGGTGCTATTGAGTATGTGTAAGTAGTGTATTTGCTGCTATTGAGTCTGTGTAAGTAGTGTATTTGGTGCTATTGAGTATGTTTAAGTAGTGTATTTGGTGCTATTGAGTATGTGTAAGTAGTGTATTTCCTGCTATTGAGTATGTGTAAGTAGTGTATTTGCTGCTACTGAGTCTGTGTAAGTAGTGTATTTGCTGCTACTGAGTCTGTGTAAGTAGTGTATTTGCTGCTACTGAGTCTGTGTAAGAATAATGTGACTGTGTGGTGTACTTAGTGTTTGTCAGTTCCTTAGTTCTCCTCCACGCTGATTGTTTATTGTCTGCCAGTCCATGTGTCGGAAATTCAAAACAGGGCTTGATTCTTGTGATAATGCCGTTATAATGTCGATATCAGAGCCACTAGATCTAATGAAACTGTGCCTTTGAGAGATCAGTGAGAGCTAATTAAAATAAAAAAACATAACATTGGCTACCATAGAAAACAACTCATTAAACATTAAAAAAAAATTAATTAAAAAAAAGAAAACATTGACAGTCTGCATGTTATATATAGGCAGGTAATGTAAGAAATCTACATGGCTCGGAATCACTTTAACGTCGATTGTTAGATAAAAGCTTTTGTTAACATATAGGTATAGACTAGATACTTTTTGCTAGAACATTGTCGCCTGATGTAACACAAAGGCTATATTTTACACAAGAAACTTTTAATTATGTACTGACATCAACATCTAGGTAGCCAAGATCACAGGAGACAAACTGAGTGCCAGAGAAAGAACTCTATCCTATGCAGATAACACCCTAGTGTGCTGACAGGGCAGGAACAGATAACACCCTAGTGTGCTGACAGGGCAGGAACAGATAACACCCTAGTGTGCTGACAGGGCAGGAACAGATAACACCCTAGTGTGCTGACAGGGAAGGAACAGATAACACCCTAGTGTGCTAGGGCAGGAACAGATAACACCCTAGTGTGCTGACAGGGCAGGAACAGATAACACCTAGTGTGCTGACAGGGCAGGAACAGATAACACCCTAGTGTGCTGACAGGGCAGGAACAGATAACACCCTAGTGTGCTGACAGGGCAGGAACAGATAACACCCTAGTGTGCTGACAGGGCAGGAACAGATAACACCCTAGTGTGCTGACAGGGCAGGAACAGATAACACCCTTGTGTGCTGACAGGGCAGAAACAGATAACACCCTAGTGTGCTGACAGGGCAAGAAACAGATAAACACATAGTGTGCTGACAGGGCAGGAACAGATAAACACCCTAGTGTGCTGACAGGGCAGGAAACATAAGATAAACACCCTAGTGTGCTGACAGGGCAGGACAGATAACACCTTAGTGTGCTGACAGGGCAGGAACAGATAACACCCTAGTGTGCTGACAGGGCAGGAACAGATAACACCCTAGTGTGCTGACAGGGCAGGAACAGATAACACCCTAGTGTGCTGACAGGGCAGGAACAGATAACACCCTAGTGTGGTGACAGGGCAGGAACAGATAACACCCTAGTGTGCTGACAGGGCAGGAACAGATAACACCCTAGTGTGCTGACAGGGCAGGAACAGATAAACACCCTAGTGTGCTGACAGGGCAGGAACAGATAACACCCTAGTGTGCTGACAGGGCAGGAACAGATATAACACCCTAGTGTGCTGACAGGGCAGGAAACAGATAACACCCTAGTGTGCTGACAAGGGCAGAAACAGATACACCCTAGTGTGCTGACAGGCAGGGAACAGATAACACCCTAGTCTGCTGACAGGGATAACACCCCAGGTCTGCTGACAGGGCAGAACAGACAACACCCTAGTGTGCTGACAGGGCAGGAACAGACAACACCCTAGTGTGCTGACAGGGCAGGAACAGACAACACCCTAGTGTGCTGACAGGGCAGGAACAGACAACACCCTAGTGTGCTGACAGGGCAGGAACAGATAACACCCTAGTGTGCTGACAGGGCAGGAACAGATAACACCCTAGTGTGCCGACAGGGCAGAAACAGATAACACCCTAGTATGCTGACAGGGCAGAAACAGATAACACCCTAGTGTGCTGACAGGGCAGGAACAGATAACACCCTAGTGTGCTGACAGGGCAGGAACAGATAACACCCTAGTGTGCTGACAGGGCAGGAACAGACAACACCCTAGTGTGCTGACAGGGCAGGAACAGATAACACCCTAGTGTGCTGACAGGGCAGGAACAGATAACACCCTAGTGTGCTGACAGGGCAGGAACAGATAACACCCTAGTGTGGTGACAGGGCAGGAACAGAGCTGACATTGTTTCCGAAATATTACTGCATGACTCCCTATCCTTGTCCAAGCTGATGGACGTGTCTGTTTATAACCTGATGCTGCAAGAAATGCACATTTCACCAAAGGTACAGTACATCTGATTAATCAACAAGGCGTCATCTGTTATTTTATGCTGATGGGGCTAATGAAGACAAAATCGGAACACCACAGAATATATCTGGAGTGTTGTGACTATAATCTTCACCAATCAAAGAGCTGCATACTTTATAAGAGAATCAATAGTTTTAAACAAAATAGCGTCCCAGAAACTGACGGAGTCACAGTAGAAACGATGCAGCAACTATGGTTGTAAAACTACTGCATGTAAAACCCAGAATATACGATTTTTCACCGAAGCATGAATTTTAAAGATTATTTAACCTCATAAAGAAATGTCAGATATAGTATCAGAAAAACTGTCAGACAATATTCGGGTGGATTTGTTGTGGGTGTAAAACGGTGCTAATACCACAATTTAAAAAAAAAGTACTTTTTTCGTTGCCTCTTGTGTAAACTATTCGTTTATCATGTGAATGTTGTATTCACACCCCAGACAGTCTTGGCTTATCTAAAATAAGTTATGACTCTTTCCATCAGTAATGCGAGTCTCGTACACACGTTGTTAAAATGTTTTTTTTTTTTTTAGAATTGAGTTTTGTGTGTGTGTGTGTGTGCTTTTCCCTTACTTTCCACTAGAGTGATTATCAAGGATTATCATCGCAGCACTCCGGACAGATCCATAGGTGCTCCGATCTCCTCCCCAAAAGCTCGACAAGTGTAAAACGACCGATGACGCCTGTTCTGCGTGGTTAATGAAACGTCTTGTCCTCTTAGTGAAATGTTCATTTCTTGCAGCTCCAGGCTGCACCCCCATGTCCATCAGTCTAGACTGATACGGAGTCATATCCTTTGGCGTGCTCCTCGGTACGGTAAGTGCAGCGCATGGCATTGATAATATCCATTTTGTCCAGTACTGGATCAGTCATGGCAACTGCAGTGTCAGCAAGATAGTATGCACGCTAGTTTGCTTTAACACCCGCATGACCTGGCACAGAGATGAAGGTTAGGGTAGATATTCGTGAAGTGCTTAGTGTTGCAATCCATTCTTACCTGAAAAATCTATTGTAAGGCTTCTAGTTGTAACAGCAAAAGCGCCATTCATCTCCTTAATGGGTTTTCCCCCTTAGGCTTACTGTGAATGCCCATGCACTTCGCTTGCCATGAATTACTGACCTATCAGTGTTCTGACTAAAGTTTCAACAGTGCCAAGAATTTGCTCTCTACAGATTCCTTCAAGTGCAATATGGACTGCAATATTATTGTTTGGAGAGAGAGACATAATTATCCATTCAATTCCAAAATTAATGTCAGTAAGGCTGCAAACGTGTTCACTGGCATCCACAGCCCGACCCATCCAGGAGTTGCCTTTTTTTTTTTTTTTTTTTTGCTTTAATAATTCCTCTTAAATTGGGTGTCGATGGTCTGACTTTACATTGAGGAAAGCAACAGCCCTAGATAGATTGATTCTGTTTTCCATTGTGGGGAAGTCCAAGAGGTATCGCATGGATTTACAGGAGGGGTTTCTAGTGCATGCAAGAATAATACGCATTGCCTCGTTTTCAAATTTTTGTTTCTATTCTGTTCATCTATGTGGTGCTGGGTATCATGATGGCCATGGCATATTCAATGGTGGAGAGAACTAATGCATGATATAACATTACAAGTAGCCGTTGCTCAAAGTTTGCAGCTCCCATAAATCTTATTTCGGAGAGACCTTTCTTGGCTTTGGTTATAATGTGGTTGGTGTACGTGGTCACTAGAGTGGTCACTATTATTGCTGTGCACACTTTGACAGTAAAAATGTAAAACAACAGGCAACGATAGGATTAGATTAAGGCATTTTAGACATTAAAATAAATAAGGTTAACTCGAGTACAATCAGGAAACAAAATAGTATTTTGAATAGGCTTACGACTGTGGCAAAAAGATGCCAGTAAATACTAACTAGTTTCTTTAAGCATATTGTGCAGTAGGAATCTGGTCGATCTTCAACGTTGAGAGATCGCAAAAGCAAAAGCAAGTTTTCACTTATTTTAAACTGGTTTTCTAACGAAACTATTTACTTTGCAGACAAAAGCTTTATTTGCAGAGATTATTTTACCACTGGAGCAAAAGTTGGAAAATGAATTCAAGAATGCAGTTGTAAGTACACGTTTTATTTTATTTCGTCCCTACTATGAACAATATATTAGTATAGTGCACTTTTCTCAAATGCAATTATTAATAAAGTTAGTAATTAAATTAACTAGTATAATTATCTGAGTGAATTGTTTAAAATTGTGCTTTACGGCTAATATTACTTCTATTCAAAACAATGTTTTTTTTCTATTGTAAATTTAAACAGTGTGGACACAAAGTAATATATTGCAAAATTTATTGTTTAGTATATTTCAAATTATCTTGTCAGGTGCATTAATACACCTGACAAGATACTGTCTGCTTGTGACTTACGTCTGTGCCAACAATGAGCTGCAGTTCAAGTGTGGGACGTTAGTTTTGGCACATTTTCGGTTTCTTTGTGTGTAAAAGCTTCAAAATTTTATTAATGAAATGAAAACAAAAACAAAAAATGCTGAAATAAATAATAATAATAGTAACAAAGAGCGAACTGAAATATTTATATTACTGTCAAAAAAAAAAAAAAAAAACTACACTTTTTAAACCACACTGGAGGAAAAGGTCGACAACAATACAAGTGGGAGAACATCCCTAAAAATATGGGCCAGCAGCAGTCTTTAGTAGTAGTAGATTTCTACCCCACCAGGACATCACACAAGCGATTAACATCTAATGACACAAAGTGCCACCATGCGGATGAGGATCAACCGTGGAGAGCTCCCAGAAACCGCGTTCAGCCATTATACATATTTATGCTCGGATTTGTTTTTTTAAAATCCTATACTTAGCTATCTACCGTGTACGTAACCTGTATTTTTGATGAAACAATGACCACCAGAAGATTGCAGAAGTGTTGCTGAACTGCATCAAGACTGTGTATTTCTGACTGCCTTCAATTTGATGTAAGTTCATAGTCAAGGTCGTCGGACCTCACCAGACGCATCGCAAAAGTCAACGAATCAACAATGCTGTGTCAGCGCAAAGTAGAAACGTTGATGCAAGAATGATGCTTATGATGCCAAAGTCCTATTTATAGGCGCGTGCACATGTCAGGGTGGACAGTTCGGTCCCGTATGCCAGTACGTCGATCTAGCTTATTAGTATAATTAAAATTAGGTGATAAAGTCGGAGGCAACCAGCCAGGAGGTACACCCTAAAATCAGGATGCCACGCACAAACGCTATAGGAAATGTACTTATATCTGCAAATAGATCTAGTCTCAATATTATGCACTTGAACACGGAGGGAGTTATAAGTTTAAAAAAAAAAAGACTAGAAAACATTTGGAATAAAGAACAGATACACGTATGATGCCTTTAGGAGACCTACCTCAAAGACATATCCTTTAAACTTCAGAGGCTATCAATTTTACCGATCTGACCGAAAAGACAGATTGAAGGGTGGAATACCAGATTCGTAAGCTCAGCCAGAAAACACAGATTTCCAAATAATCGTGTTACTGTCCGAACGACCGCCATCAGACATTGGATACAATTGTAGTAAATAAAAGATTGATTGTGTGTGGAGATTTCAACAGTCACTCAAAAAGCTGGCGCTATGATCAAAATGGATTAGAGCTGAGAGAAACTGGAGCACTGGCAGGATGAAAACAGATTCATCCTTAAAAAAAAAACGGCGTAATGCTGACCACATTACCAATCAAGTGCCGAAATGTCTGTAAAAATATGGCATGCTCTGCCCATATACTTTAGGCATAATAAGGGATCTTTACTTTACTTTACCTTAAAAAAAAAAGCCAGCCGACCCACCAACCTTTTACTTAAGAGAATGGCATGCCACCTCTACGCCAGAACAAGCCTTTCATTCACCAGTCAGGGAATGGGATATTACAGAACTGTTGGGAAACAACTAGGAGGCAGTGACCACCCCCCTTTCTAACGATAGAAAACCAGTCTGTAAGAAAAAGCAGCCCTTTACTAAGATGAAATTACAAGAAGGCAGACTGGATATTGTTCTAGCACCTTACAGGTGTTCTGGTTAAAAATATAAAAACATATAACAATGCAGACAAAGTAGTAGAAGAGTTTAGCAAATGTATATTGTAGGCATCCCTTGAAACAATACCAAGATGCCCACGTAAGCAGTTTAAATCATACCGGAATTGTGACCTAGAACAACTGCACAATGATATGGAAACCGAAAGAAAGAAAGCTGAAATCAGACATTGTCAGGAGCTGTTTCACAAATACCAACATGCAAAGGCCAAATTTCAAAGACAATCCACAGAAACAGCGTAAGGTTCGAGAGAAATGACAATACTCAAGACACAACTATGTAATTCCCGTGGTAAAAGAAGCACCACTTACGTTTAGCGAATTAGAGTTAGCAATATCGGATGTAATAGCCCTGTAAGAAGGGTATGGGACAGAGTAAACACAATACGACGTGTAACTTCATGTTTGTGTTTGACGGACCAAAAAGTGCACCAGCGGTCAGCCAGCTGGATTGACGATATGGGGGAAAACCCATTATAACTTGAACACCGGTACTAACACGTTTTACCCGAAGTTGAGCGGGGAGAGCAGGAGAGCGTTGGACACGGACGTATGAGGCTGAAGATATATAGAGACGTGATAGACTGTATTGTGTTAGGATTTGAAAGATAGGGATTGTCGTCATATGTGTTGGTTAGCTGTTGGTATTCCTCGTGTGCTTATAGTATTCTAAGACAGTTGTGTTGGTGTTGTGTCGTTCGTAATTAGTTGTTCTTGTCTATGGGTTATTAGAGTTTAGCTGAGTTTTGTGCTGGCGTTGACACTGCCCGCTAATACTTAAACCACTCACCCTGCGTGTGCCACTGAGTCTCGCATGGCTTGGACCGCAGCCTAGTTTGCGATGTACGACAGGAGGTGAAATCGTGTCCTCTGGTACAGCCATGGGAACGGCTCGGGGTGGATAAGTAAATATAAATGCTACCACCGCCAGCGTTTCGGATAAGGGACTGTCCATAACTGTTGAAGTTGTTTTAGGTGAAAGTCTCTTTATGCATTAAAGATTATGTGTGTACTTAATAGGTGTGTGTTTTAGGTGTGTTCTGGTATAGTGTGTCTGCCACAGGGCCGTAAATCGAGCTGTGGTTAAGTAGTATAGATCCAAGGTCCTTGACATCGAAGCTGAAAAGACCCTGGAATTGATAGAATAACAAACGAAATGATAAAGAACCTAGCTACAACAGCCAAAACAAAACTGCAGATTTTTAAAAAATGTAGGGCCTGTGGCAAAGTTTCCCAGATATGGAGAGAAACAATCGTGATACCTCTCCTCAAACCAGGAAAAGACATCACCAATGCCTCCAGTCATAGACCAATCAGCCTTACTAGCTGTCTCTGTAAAACAATGAAACGCATTGTCAATCTTAGACTTCAATGGTACATGGAAAGTGAGAACATCTTCACGCCGCAGCAGATGGGATGTAGACAGTGCTACTCTACAGAAGACCAGACAACTTTCCTTTCTCAAGAAATTGAAAATGCCTTCTAAGAAAAGAAACTAGTCCTTTTAGCATGGATTTGAAGAAAGCTTTTGACAATGTCTGGAAAGATGGTCTTATAAGGAAACTGAGAGGTAAATGGGAATATGCACAGATGTGTGAAAGCCCGAGTACACATAGACGGACTCAAGAGTAAAAAAGTTTAGCTGCAACATGGTGTTCCCCAAGATGGTGTCCCGTCCCAACACTGTTTCTGGTCTGTACCAACGACCTAATCGCTGAACTACCCCATGATATTAAAGCTGTGAAGTATGCTGACGTCTTGATACTATGGTGCACAATAAATATGCAACAGTGGCCACACGACTGCTACAAAGATCCATAAATGCAATGGCTGAATGGGCTGATAAATGGTGTGTCAGTATCAGCATAGACAAATGTAGCACCACCCTCTTCACCCTTTCCTCAAAACAAAAAATCAGGCGTCATTCAGATAAACAAAGCAGCAACAAAAGCCAGAAGGAAGATAGCTATCCTAAGAAAACTATAAGAGAAACAACATAGGACGCAATTTGAAAAATATTTAGGATAGTGTAACAACAAAGTGTACGACCACACCTTGAACATGGGTCTACTGCATGGAGTTCATCAAAAACCAAACTACAAAAGTTAGACAAGGTGCAAAATCAAGCGCTCAGAGTAATATCAGGTGGGAGGAAATCAAAACCTATAGCTGTGACAGAGAAGATAACAATTTCTCAAACACTGACAGAACGAAGAGACACTAAGATACAAGCAGAAAAGTTTCCTGAATACCCAAATGAAAGAAAGATTTCACAATCTAGCAATGGGACGACTAAAAAGAAACAGTTTCATCGACCAGGCCCAATGACTTCACAGGAAAACCAATGATCCGCCTGCAACTGATAGCCCCTTAAATGCTATTCCAGATCAGACCCATTGGAAAGAGAATTATAAGTTGCCAATACACATCTGGCGGCGTCCGTGGCTAAGGCGTTGCGAGTCTGACTCGTAATCCAACGTATGCGATCGAAGCCCACTGCGGGCTGCGTGAATTTTTATCATGGTATGGGATGTTGCAGGTCGACTCAGCCTCAAATGGGTACAAGGATGAGCTGTCCTGGGAAAGTAAAGACGGCCGGCGTAATGCTGACCACATTACCTATCAAGTGCCGATTGGTCTGTAAAAATATGGGTGCTCTTCCCATATGCCCGATGCGCCTAAGGGCGTGTAAAGGGATCTTTACTTTCTTTCTTATTTCTTCTTCTTCTGCCTTTTTATCCCCCAATGGAGCATAGGCCCTCAACCAACTCACGCCAAGTCGTTCTATCCTTCGCCATTATATGGAGCTCTCCCCATGTCCTCCCAATCTTTCTAACCTCATTCTCCAGCTCTCTTCTCCATGTGTTTTTTGGCCTTCCTTTATTCCTATGCCCCTCTGGGTTCCAATGCAAAGACATTCTAGTTATGCTGTTCTCCTGTTTTCTCAGTGTGTGCCCTATCCAACGCCAGCGTCTTTTCCTCACCTCCTGATCCACTGGAGCCTGTTTAGTTCTCTCCCAAAGTTCTACATTAGTTATTCTATCATACCATTCTATTCCCTCTATTCTGCGCAGGCACCAGTTAATGAATGTCTGTAATTTATTAGTAATTGCCTTCGTTGTTCTCCATGTTTCCGCCCCATACAATAGTACTGATTTGACATTAGAATTAAAAATTTTTAGTTTAGTATTTCTTTTAATTTCTTTTGACCTCCACAAATTCCCTAGTGCTATGAAAGCCCCTCTTGCCTTTTGTATTCTTATTTTAATATCTCTATCAGTTCCTCCATCTTTATCTACATTACTGCCCAAATAGGTGTACGACTCCACGTCTTGGAGTGGGGTGCCATTAGGAGAAACCACATTACTATTTGCCTGATTTATTCTCATTATCTTTGTCTTTCCTTTATGGATTCTCAGACCAAGCTTCTGTGATCTCGCATTAAGTATATTTAATTTATCTTGTATCTGATTCCGTGAATGGGACAGAAGGGCAATATCATCAGCGAAGTCCAGATCATCAAGCTGTTTTGTAGGGGTCCACTGAATTCCATTCTTGGTGTTAGCAGTTACTGTCTTTACTTTACTTACTTTTAATACACATCTGACTGTTGCAGATATGCACAGTGTGCTGCAAGCGAAGTCATATCACAGTCTGCCTGAAAGAAACTCGGTCTCTCACCAGTTCTCCCGCCTCATGCACTTTCACGCTCAAGGAGTCACTTATATCCTGTGCCCATCTTCGTTTCGATCGGCCCCTGCCCCTCCTTCCTGGTAGCATGCCTTCTGCTATAACTTTTTTCCTATCCGTCGTGGCGCTTGATATGACCAAAATATTTTGGCTTTCGAGAAAGGATGCTGTTTAGTAGCCAATCTTCATTGATGTTCAGATCTTTTAAGATGTCAATATTTCTCATCTTCTTTGTCCAAGATATTCTGAGAATCTTTCTATAGCATTTCAGCTCAAAAGCCTCTTTTCTCTTTCTTAAGGACTGAGAGATAGTCCACCACTCACATCCGTATGTAGCCACAGGGAAGATGCATGCTCTCAAAATTCTAATTTTTATCTCCTTGCTGGTGTTTAACCATAGACTTTTAAGAATTTTCAATCTTTGCAATGCTATGGCCATACTCCTTTTAATTTATGTTGAACAGTCTCCATTGTTGTTTATTACAGAGCCTAGATATGCAAAGTTTGTGACCTTTTCAATTTCTTCATCATTTATTGTTATTTTTGGGTGACAGCCAGTTTTATCTGTTAACATTATTTTCGTTTTCTTTAAATTCTAGAACAGATTTTTGTCTTCGCTGTGCTTTTGGACAAACAATATAAAATTTTCTTTTCCCTTTACGCTGTTCGAAAGGAGGAATGTGTCATCTGCGTAGCGCAGTTCCGGAATAGGGTTGCCACCAATTTTTAGCGGATCATAACTGTCACAAGTCTGGTCACTTTGGACATTTCTCATTATATTTTCTGCGTATACTTTGAATAGGTATGGTGAGAGAATGCACCCCTGCCTCACCCCCTTTTGCACCTCGAACCAATCAGATGTTTCACCAGCTGCTCTGATGGCTGCTTGTTGTTCATGGTAAAGATTTTCAATTAAACACACTAAATGTGCTGGAAACCCCATACTTTTCATAATAGTCCGCAGTTTGTGGTGTTGGACACAATCAAATGCCTTGCTATAATCAATAAAACAAGCGTGAAGATTTACGTTGTATTCTCTGCATTTTTCAAAAATTATTTTCATATTAAAGATGTGATCTCTAGTTCCTCTACCCTGTCTGAAACCCGCTTGTGCTTCAGCTAGCTCATATTGTAATTTCCTTTCAATTCTTTTCATGTTAATTCGTAAGAGGATTTTGCTAGTATGACTTATTAATGCGATGGGACGGTAGTTGGAGCATAGTTTTGGATTTCCTTTCTTTGGGAGAGAGATATAGACTGTTCTTGTCCACGCTTTAGGCCAAAATGCCACTGTTCCAGATCTTCGAGCACAGTGCATGGTAGATTCGGACGCTGGCCTCATCTCCTGCTTGAATTAGTTCTGCTGGTATTTCGTCGCAACCTGGTGACTTTCCTTTCTTCAAGGTGTATATTGCTGATCGTACCTCATCCAGTAAAGACTCTGGTTCTTTTTCATAACTTTCACAAGTTGTTTTTGAATTACTTGTCACATCCTCATACATTTCTCTACAGTATTCTTTCCATCTTTCTAATATGTCTTTGGTTTCCGCTCTACTTGATGGGAAAAAAAACCACATAATCTTTGGGTTTGTGTCTATACGGATGGGTCAGCACAAAACGCGAGTAGAAATGGAGGAGCATGAGTGTACATTGAGCATCAAAATAATACCAGATATTCAGTCAAAATACCTACAGGAAAGTACTGTCACAACTATGATGCAGAAGTTGAAACCGTCAAAAAAGCAGCAGAGAAACTGTTAAATATACGTCACACTTCAAAACCTGTGATATTTCTAACAGATGCAAGAGCGGTGCTTCATGCACTTTAATCTGAAAAACTGTCTTGTAAATGAACGCTACTTTCCAAACTAGGCAGCCGGTGTAAGGTAACTATGCAATGGATACCATCCCACTGTAGAGTTCCTGGAAATGAAAGAGCTGATAAACTAGCTACGAAAGGTGCAAACGAAGAGCAACCTGACGTAACAGTCTCTAGTCAACAAAAGAAAATAACAATCAAATATATCAGAAACCTACCAAAACCGGCACAAGACGATTACCATTTTATGAACAGACCAAGGCAAGTTATTATTCTACTCCTTAGAACATGACACAGTCGACTTCGCAGCCAGATGTTCACATAATTTAAAATCGGTGAATCAGCCATGTGCACATGTGGATTGGCGCCTGAGACAACAAATCCCGTCCTCCAAGACTGTCGCAAAATATAACATGTCAAGGCAAAACTTTTGGCCAAGAGAAACATCTGTGCAAGTCAAAGTGTACGTGTCGCTGAGCTCATACAAGAGACAACATTGCAGACATAGATAATCAATTTCAAGCGAACTAAAGAAGAGGAAGAAGATCAAGTGCCTTCACGACTCACGCCGGCGACCGTGCCTCTCTCTGCGGTCTTTGACAAAACGTATCAGGTCGTGTGCTAACATCCCCTCCCTTTACTCCCCCAACGCGTGTAATGACAAAAGGTTGTCACAAATCGTCTCGCGTTGTCTTCCCATGTATCCTTTGTGTTCCGCAGATTTTTTTCAGTGGTCCCAATATTTGTTTCGTTTGCCCTTCTGTCATAGTGTGACCTCCCCAAAAATACTGACTGTCTCTTTCTGATATTTATGATTAAGTTGTCTTCGAGCTCTCCCTTATTCAAAACATATGGGATATGGGTTGCATGTTTTTTGCTGTTTAATGAATTCCAACGATTCTTGTGTGGAACTACATCTCCGAGGCATCAAGAAATTGTTTTCCTTGTTTATAGTTGTCCAGGATTCAACAGCCGTATATAAAACTGGTTCTATACAGCATGCACGCATTCTTTTAAACGTCAGGTGACAAGGATTTATTGCATAGAATTTTCTTCATTTTATAAAATGCTAATTTAGCCTACCTATTATGTTCTTTATCTACGTGATACATCTTCCAACGGATGTAATCCACTTATTTTGATGCTTATATGTCTCTATTTGTCCTAAAATAATGCCTTTGACTTTTACTATACATGCAGTCACTTTTAAAGAGCCTATGCTTCAAAGACTATCTGATTGATAGTTCGCAGACATATGACTTTGCACACCGGATTGTACATGACAGTATCACGTATTTGGGTACTTTTCTTTGTTGGTGAGGAATTGTGCCGAGACTTGATTTGATTACTTTTATTTGTGTACTGGGTTTATTAGGTGCAATAAATTAGAAATAATATAGGCCAACAAATAAAGTCGTGTTCATTATTTTTTTTATAACATGAAATGTTTTCAGGCAGAGCAACGCAAATATCATCAAGGCCACAAGGAGTTCTTGGCTCCTTACACAAAAGCTGTGAACTGTTTGGAGAAATTCAACAAGAAGAACCAGTCAAAGGGGGTTTACGATGAAGCCAAGGAGGCTCCGGTATGTGCTCTCTGCCCTCTAATGGACAATGTGTACATGAATGTGTCCATTACATTTCATTCATTAATTACCCTTTGTGCTGTTATGGGTTGCATAAGGCCAAGGCTTTTAAACTGACCATACGCAACAGTACACAGTTCCGGCACCTTTGTCATTTATTGTGAAGATTTTAAATTTCATTTATGGCCGCTTTATTTCAGTTTAAATCTGTCGACACTGAACAAGATTCGATAGCAATGAGAATTGTAAAACTCTGAGAACAGTTATCTCGAGTACCTAGGGACGTCCGAATATTATTTGAATGAATATTTATTGTCTGTCATTTATGATGGTCTGCAATGTTTTTTTTTTTTTTTAAATATTCATAGTGATGCAATTAATTCATTGCAGGACACATTTCTAGGTGTTAATTGTCCAGCCTTGACAATTATCATTTGTGAAGCCGTAAACTAAGGTGAACACTAACTGAAGAGTTTCTTAGACAAACTGTACGTGGCTTACTAGGCATCAGCCAAGAATTCTGGGAAATTGCAAGCGTTTTCAGCTCTAGAAATTCAACTTCTGTAACAATTTTGGATGGATGCATCCAGCTTGTGCACAGTTTCTAATGTAGGGCTATGAAGCTCAATTCGTCATTTTCAGGAAGACGAGGATAAGCCGCCATCAGAATAGTTTTTGCTTTAGATGACCCATACCTTCATGATGGTATTTTAGGAAGGGAAAAACATTTAATCGATATTTGGGCCTTGTGCATGAGGCTCTACAAGAACTGGGCGATTTAAGTCTGGATTATCGGAGCATCATATCTATACAAATAACAATATAATATGTCCGTTTGGGAAAAAATAGTTAATTTTTGAAACTTCGTCACCGACTGCTTTGCAATTTTCGCATAACGTTGTATTTGAATACGCGCATTTCTATATGAGAATAGCACACAAAGAACGAACCTTATAGCTCAAGCGACGATCACTTCGGCATCTTGGTTTTGTTTTCGACAATCCTATTTTTTTCGATGTCGCGTTTCCGGCGCGGGTTTTTATTCCCGCTGGTAGGCGAACTTTGACTGTTGACCTAAGAAATCTGCTTGAAGCTGTCATTGTGGGGACAAAGTCGTAAGATTCATGAAAATGTAAAGATGTGGGCATTCCTTCGGTGTGGGAGAGAGGAGTAGTCGGTGGACTGGGGTGTCGTATGGCAGTTTTGTCGCGCACTTTTACTAACGGAATATTTTCACAAATCCTTCAGGTGCTCTGAGACAGGAGTGTTTTGAATGGTGGCTCTCGTTCGTCTAGAGGCCTAACCCTCGGTTCAAACTTTCCATTCAACCTGTCTCAGGGATGAGGTGACTCGAGCTCTGACTCCACAGGGTTATTATGAACTCTTGGGTACCTCTCGGCCAGACGTCCTCATCACTCTTATGCCCCCAGACTGGTAACAATGTAAACCCAGTCAAACAATTAAACAACAGTGAATACGACAAGACAGGACTACCTTTCTGAATACTACAATGAATTCCAATAAGACGAAACTTTTCTAAGAACAAGAAGACTGATGAACTAACTTCTATGTAATAAATTCTCTATAACAAAGCAGACGAAAAATAACCTGAAGAATCAACTGAAGGAATGCTGAATTCTTTAAAGAACAATGCCAGAGAAGGAGTCCTCCTCCTAATCTACGTCTCTTTCCGGTATCATCACAGCTGAGGAGTTGGATAGATTGCGAAGGCCCATTTGGAATCAAGTTGCCTCTAAGTGTCACTCTGACTTATCTGTTTAGATCTAGTAGCTCCTCAGGATGACGGAATGGAGTTTCAGACCACCTCACTTCGTAGAACGACTGCACAAGAACGATATGGCTTCTGTAATTGATCAAGGACGATCAACTCGAGATCGGAAGATGTCGACTCTAGTACCGTCTGCCCACTCAGCAACAGCAATACACCCCACGTCAATAGCTTCTTGGGTGGTGCTAGGTGGAAGCACTCGGTTAGATGATGCCAGGTAGTAGCACTCGGTTAGATGGTGCCAAGTGGAAGCACTCGGTTAGATGGTGCCAGGTAGTAGCACTCGGTTAGATGGTGCCAGGTAGTAGCACTCGGTTAGATGGTGCCAGGTAGTAGCACTCGGTTAGATGGTGCCAGGTGGAAGCACTCGGTTAGATGGTGCCAGGTAGTAGCACTCGGTTAGATGGTGCCAGGTGGAAGCACTCGGTTAGACCACGGACGCTCGTTGGATCTTCAGAAATCCTGAAAAACACAAAGCAACACCCATGAGCGAACCGTACCCAACGCACCTAGTCAATCAATGTCCTTACAATCCCCTCATGCTCAGATATACTTGAGGTTAGTCCAAACCATGAAGGTTGGTTACCTCTATCTTGGAATCCATTCAGTTTACCAGAGTGAGCACCGGATCATTAACTCCAATAGTTTATGAATTCAGTCCTGTAGCGAAAGCCAGACAGATCTCCATTATTTCCCATCCCTTTTAATATACCTTTTTCACTAATTGGAAAGATAAGGTATAGGAGATGAAATCAAAACTAAGATCGAAGGAAATATGCTCCGAAAGTAGTACGACAGTCTAAGCTTGTTGTGGTTACGAAGCTCCTAGCAACAGCGGATATGACGTCATGTCTGCCCCAAAGCTCCTTGTCATTCATAATGGTTCAGCGACTCACCAAGTTCAGGGACCAAATAATAGCAACCAACTAATCATATAAAGTTAACAATACCATAAATACACTCCAGATAGGTGGATTGATTGATCCGAAGAGTTTTAGAAGGCCGGTTCGAAGAATTCTCCGAGAAATTTCAGTCGAAAGTGCATTCCAATTTGGAGCTCCATTCGCCGTCCTCCATTGCAAGGATCGTAGACAACCAGATTCGCATTATCAATCTGCTGACCTTACTTACCCACACCACAGACACTCTGAGCACACATATTCAATTAAAAACCCTTATGAAAACTCACCCATGATAATTGAAAAGAGAATAAAGAATCTTGTCTTTTTAACGGGCAAGTGGCAACACAACAGGAAAGCGTCTGCCTCATAGACCGGACCATAGAGAAGTGACGCATACAAATACGTTCCCCAACTACAGCAGTTGGCGTAAGAATCCTGCTCATGTATGCAGTGCAATGGCCAGACAATTTATTTTAAATAGGCGTAGAAAATGTGTCCTAACGTGTAAATCGACACTAAAAGCCTAAAAGAATTAATATCATAGTGAATTATAGGGATTTTTCTTATCTGGACACCCCCCCCCCCCCCACAACAAACGAACTAGATAACTACGGTTGGCCTATCTTATAACATAGTTACAATGACGGGGGTGTTCAGACTGTGGACCTGCCCAAGGCGGTAGATGTGTGTATGCTGTCATGCGACATGGGGGTTGGGTAAAAAAAAAAAACATAAACTCTTAACTGAAATAGCCTAAAGTAACAGTAACCGCCTTGCCCGCATGATTAATCTGCTCATAGTAGCGGCTGTCGTAGTAAGTAGTAACATAATAGTAGTAGTTGTTGTGGTTGACCGAGTGGTTACAACGTCTGGCTCTCATGCGGGAGACCCGGGTTCGACTCCCAGTAAGGTGATAGAGTTTTTTTTTGTCAGGGGCACAATTAAACATCCTAACCTGAGCAGTCCGTGGCGACAGCACTAGCCAAGCCGTATAAGTCCTCTGGCTTACGACCCACTGTCTACACGACTTAGAAAAGTGGTGAAAAAGACAGTGGTGGTGGTGGTGGTGGTGGTGGTGGTGGTAGTAGTAGTAGTAGTAGTAGTACTGGTACTTGATAGGTGATGTGGTAAATATTACACTGGCCACATTTACTTCTTTTTACAACTCCTGCTACCCATTTTACTCTGGGTGGACACGGATGC
Organism: Candidula unifasciata; assembly: GCA_905116865.2. Taxonomy (NCBI): domain Eukaryota; kingdom Metazoa; phylum Mollusca; class Gastropoda; order Stylommatophora; family Geomitridae; genus Candidula; species Candidula unifasciata. Next base: position 685,946 of record CAJHNH020000502.1, read on the forward strand.
TCATGTCAATTTAAAAAAAATTATCGTCAGGTGAGGCATTTCAAATCCTTTGAAAAGGAAGAGAGGAAGAGTCGGTGATTGGGGAGGGGGGAGAGGGAGGCTGGTGATGACATAAACTGTTAACTATGTTGACTGTTCATTCAAAAAATCGAAGTCACAACACTCGGGACATTCCCTTAAGTGCTCCCTCCCCATCTTCAGCAGCGAGCGAAGAGTTCCAATTCCGATGGCACCAGTAACTGTCTAATTGTTTATCCGTCCCATACTTCCTCTGCGTGTTAAGCGTCGGCCAGATCCCATGGTTTCTCTTCGCAGCGCCAATCTCCTCAGACCGTAATGATTCATCTGCGCCACCGCACTGTGCCTCTGCACTGACATATCAATTACCACAGATCTGTGCAAAGCCAGCTAGTCTATCTGCCAGCTCATTTCCCAAAACCTGGCATAACCTTGAGAAAATATCCAAAGTATGCTAACTACTCGAAACCTCTTAAGTGATTCTTGCCACTCGGCACGAACATGCCTGTTTTTACCTTTCTCAACATTCGTTGTGAGTCAGTTACAATCACCTCATGTGTGTACAACTGATTCTTAAGCCAGACGAAGTCAGCAGTGACTGCCTCCACCTCCATTCTCAACCGAGACGTTGTGATATTATTTGCAAGGCTTTGTGGCACTAAGCGACGTTCATTCGCCTTAGCTATGAACTCCCATGCACTTCGTCTACCCCTCAACACAGAGCCATCTGTACAGATTGTTACATCACTTGGGTGGGGATTGTCATGAATCAGTTGTTGAACTTCAGATTCTGCTGCACTATCTGACCAGTCTCTGCACTCACGACCTGTGTTAGAACCCTACACAAGTCTGAAACTTGTTCAGACACCTTGACCCACACATCTCCTCGCCCAAACCTGTCAAGCCTGCACACATGTCTAATTGTGTCTTCAGCTTGCGCCATCCAAAACCTCCCTCTTTTCAGTCCATGACCCTTTAGTCTATCCAGGTGCTTTGTGCAGGAGGTGCTTCCTGTATGCAGCAACTCTGAGATATGACTTTGTCTACAGAACTTTGAGCACTTGCAGTGCAATCATATATGGCATACATGCTACTGGGGTGTCTCTTGTACATTCCAGATTTACCCGCATGGCTTCATTATGTTTACATTCGAATTTCATCAGCTGACTCTTTGATATGGTAAGCATTCCAAGTCCATTATCTATCACCGACATGATCACATGCTGGAACATTGTCAACAGCATTCTTTGTTCCATATCCATTGCTGCCATAATCTTGAGAGCATTGAGTCCATTTTGGTTGTTCACCGCAACTGCCTCCACGTGATTCCTGTAGGACAGGCTTCTATCGAAAGTGATAACCAGGTACCTCAGTTTGTCTTCTCTTTTGATGAAACTGTTATTAATTGTAACATTAGCTCTTAAAATTCTATTGTCCAGAGAGTACTACAAAGCAGCCGCTTTTTCTGAGTTGATGACAGCACCCATTTCTGCACACCAGTCAGTCACTTTGTCTACAGTTGCCTGCAGCTCTTGAGCTATCAGTTCTATCAGTGAGATTGGTGCAGGGGGGAGTGACGAGAGGTTGTGGCAAATGCTCGAGGCTCAAAGGAAAGGCAAGACGGACGTTTTAATCAGAATGCTACTGGCACTATTTGTATCGGAACTTTTCGCTGGCTGCTGAAGATGGGGACGAAGCGCTAATGGGAAAACCCCGAGTGCTGTGATGTCGGTTCTTGAATCAAATCAAATCAAATGTGTCTATTATTTTTGGCATGCCATTTTCAGAACTAGGCATGGCATATGGTCACTTCCATGATCGCTTAGGACTCTCCATTTTGTTTCCTGCACCGCTGACTGGGTAAGAAACGCAAAATCGATAGCCGTGTCTGCATCACCAGGTCTCGTTGCCACTCTAGTTGGCCTACATTCGTTTATACAGACTACGTCTGTATCCACCATAACCTCTGCTAAAGCATTTTCTTGTATATTTTCCCCAGTACTGCCTCATGCTCTGTTTGGCGCATTAAAATCCCCATAAATAAGAAGCTTATTGCTCGGGACTTCCTCAAAGTCGTTGAGCCAGTCACAATGTTCTTTTGTGACAAGATAAGAATAAGAAGAACCCCACATGGGAGCATGCACAGCAGTGATCCACTGGTCATCAGTAGAGATCCTTCGTCGACAATTGTTTTAGCCCATTGCTTCCTTAAACGATCTCGGAAGATAGGCCAACCTGGGTCATGAAGCCAGGCCCCGATCTTCCCCTGGTGCACTTCATCGGACTTGATAGGGACAATACGATATGGCGACTTTGCAACAGGTGCTGTGAGATTTTGTGTTATATTGTCGCTGCGGAAGCAAATTAGATCAGTTGACAACCTCTATGACCAGAGTGACAAGCTAATGGTTGGTTCGTTGGACAATTGTTAGACTTTGGCATTTGGTAGGGAGACACCGGTAGACATTTCTCGGACACATGGAATTTTAAGGGATAAGACATACTTTTCCACTAGGAACTCGTACCAGTCTACCGACGACCATCTCCTCCGACATTCCGTTGCTTCGAGAGCAAGCTCGAAGCTCTTTTAGCAGCTTCGGTAAATTGTTTTAGTGACCGTTTACGCTCGTTTCGTCGCAAGCCCAGCTGCTTTAGCATATTGTACTTGGAAGTGGAGATAAGCCTCTTGCACCTACCTAGATGGCAAAGATTTTTACTGCATACGCTTTGTCTCTTCTCAGACCAGCCACGAGCTCACCGTATTTTTCGAGCTTATACAGGTGGTTTTCTTCCATCTGCCACTTGTACGGCAAGGTCAGCTCAATCAGGATGAGCTGGCGTTTTCCCGCACAGTCAAGTATTGATGGAGCGTATGCGACTTTGTTGATTTTACCTTTATAAATCTGCCCGGCCTTGAGGAAGCGCATACGGGTGACGATAGTACAGCCCCTTGCGTTTTCCCTCATCTTGGCTTGGGCCACAATGTCTGCTAATACTAACTCTTGCAGGGCTTTGTTGTGGCGCCAAATATATCGTCTCTGGCCTTAAGCTTTTCTGCACGCGGACAATACGTGCTCGAGCGTCTGCTTAGCTCTGTACAGTGGGCATGTCGCGTCGGTAGTTGCATGGTATTTTGTTGACGCAAGACAGTAACACATCGAACGCAGATCTTACGAGAAAGCTCTGCTGCAGCGGGGCCATTCGTCAGATCTCACCCCAAGTGAGTATTCGTGTCAGGGCGCTCTAGAGGCCGATTCACTGGCCTTGCTGCGACTGCTGTGCGGCTTTTTAGACCCGAGTCTCGTTTTCGGCGTCCCTTATCGGCTGTATTACCATGTCTTGGAGCTCTTTGGCAGTGGCTTTAGACCACCAATTGACTTTCCTGTGCCCTAGACCGCATCGGTCGGTTTGTGTATAACCCGTGACTTCTTTCAATGTCAGTGCTTCTTGAGCAGATTCTATCGCATCAAGGACTTTCCATTTCTTTCCTGTCTTTAGAACGGGCTGAACGGTTGCCACCGTGGGGTCTAAAGACTCGCGCAGCATCATCGTGAGTCCAACCTTTTCGACTTTAAACTCTTCGCTTATTGACTTTAACGGAAATACCAGCTCAGCCTGCTTACAATACAGAACAAAATCGGTCAGATAAGGCAGTGCCCCAAGCCATTTCCTCATGGCTCTGTTGATTTTTTTTCCTATTGTTTCCACTGCTTCATGGTCGTACACGAGCAGCGGCCAGAGGAGCTTTGGAATCAACATGAACTGGAGAAACCAGACCTTGAACTTCCCGATCAACCTGCATCGGTCGATAGCGATCAGGCCTGTAGCCGGTAACTAAGGTATGCACCGTACTTCTGCTCTATTAGATAATTTCGAATAGTAGACGAGGCCGAGCCTCTTCGCCTGTTCTTTCAGAACCATGGGAATCCGATTCTTTGCCATCGTGAAACTGACTGCCGCCACCTTACCGTAAAGGATTGACAAATTTCTTTATTTCTGCGGTTTGAACAGCATCTCAAACCATTCGACAACGCTGTCCAACCTTTTCAGAATCGTGCGGACATCATCCTCAATGCCTGTTATGATAGTTGTGTCATCCATAAATGCACGCAGTAGCGACATACAGTGGTCCCCAATCTGAAGGCCTTGACCGTAGCCGGCAGCCCCGTCTAACAATACCTGCACTGCCATAACGAACAGTATTTGCGAAATAGTACATCCCATTGTATCCTAACCTGGAGCTCATTCCATCTCGTAGTAAACGTCGATCATTTGCCCGATCATTTCGGTGATCTGGGTCGGTATGAGGAATAATAGCTTATGTGGTACCGCCCCATAGGCGTTGGCGAGGTCCAACCATATCACGTGCAACTGAATTCTCTCTGCTTTAGCCCTCTGACTAGACTTCCAGATCATAGTCGCGTGTTCAAGGTACCCATGGACGCCCGGGATTCCACCTTTCTGAACACTCGTATCGATGTATTTGTTCACCATCAAATGCTGGGTGAGCCTGTGTGCCATCACTGAGAAGAATATCTTGCCCTCAACTTTCAACAACGAGATAGGTCTGAATTGGGACAGACTGAGGCGTCTCGCTCCTTGGGAATCTATACCCCGTTGGCTCTCTGCCACTGAGTACAAATGTGCTTTCGGCTCCACGCTAATCTTAGCAAGCGGTGAAGCATTCGAGGACTTTCAGACACCGTTTAGACACGAAGTACGGTACATCGTTGGGCCCTGAGACAGACATGCTGCTGGCTCTCTTCACAGCCTCTTCGACTTCAGACCAAGAGGGCAGCATCGTTTTTAACGGTACCTTCGTCAACTCTGGCCGCTTCAGGCCGCTGGGGATCTAAGGGTTAACATCGAGAGGTTCATTTCTTGTCCGATCGGATTACATCTTCAGTAGATGTGTCTCCAGCTGCTCTTTGCCGACCACCGGAGTCCAAGACTTTGGTTTCTCGAACAGATCTCAGGCAAACTGAAACGGGTCCTTAAAGAACATCTCTCGCTCCCTTTTAGTTCTCCGTTTGTTCTTACAGAAACGCTTGGTGTGACAGAGGGTACTCTGTCGGCTCCTCAGATGCAGCCAGACCTCGTACAACCCATCCAGTTAGCTGTCCGTAGCCGCTTTGAACCGTTTTCTGGGTGCATTCTTGTCTGCTCAGCACTTCTCGATGTCTCTCTGACTCCGGCTTTTTTCCTGCGTCTTCTCAAGTGTTCCTAACTCGCGGGCACAGTGATTGTATATAATGTCCCCAAACCGTGTTAGCATGTCACCTATATAATTTTTCTTAAATTCACATTAATTTTCTCTTAAAATTCACCCTCCAGCTTGCACCACGACACCCTATCGCTTGCAGGTGGAAACTTGATCCTCGTCCGCACTTCGACGGATATCCTTAAATTTGTGCCTCCGTAATCGACGTCTTGGGCCTCTTAAGGCGAATGGGGTTCATCCTGCCCGTCGTTCCCTGATGACTCATTAACTACAAGAGTAGCTATGCGCCGACGCTTACTGCGTGGTGCACCCTCGCATTTACTCTTTCCAGCATGCTTTCTCAGAGTATGCAAACCCGTGAAGCTTTTTCACATGTACATTTTCGGCAGGCTGAGGCAGGCTTATTACGCAGTCAGTTTACTGAGTCATTTCAAAACTCTTCTGTGTGTGCATTTACCTTCAAATGTGTCCCAGGGTAATGCTGGTGTTGTTGGTAATGAAAGAGCAGATAGACTGGCAGGTGCGCATTAATTGAAGATGGCTGGCCCATGGATCACGCAGACATTGTCAGTGCCCTTAGATAGATATGAAGTTCCGAGAATTTTGGAAGCCGCGTGTCCATATCACTGCATAGAATACGAGAACTGTGAATAAAGATCGGCACAGCCAAGCATGAGAAGCACACCGGACGAGCGAATTCTTGTCAGCCAGCATAGGACTGTCACTAATAACCGCGCGAGGCTGATGAATGCATTGGGAGGGGAGTCTGAGCACCTATGGACGTGTCTGGAGTGCTATGTAGAAAATCCAACTCATAACTCATTGCATATCTGTTTCATTGAATTTTCGGCCTTTTCATTGTAGTTAAAAGAGTTTCATGGTTGCCAATGTGCTAGTTAATTATATTGCAAACTCAGTCATTTGTGATGTCGTCTCTGTATATGCCAAGAATTTTCCTGAATGATCGCATTTCCTATGCTATCTTCTTTTCGAGTTCTGCGGTTATGGTCCAAATTTCACAGCCTTGTGTAAACGTACTAAAAGCTAGTTCTCCGAGCAGCCAAAGCTTAGTTTTACATGAGATGTTTCTGGAGCTTCAAGATATTTGCTGTTTGACAAGAAGTGATGTTGTCTAGGCAATCCTTGACATGATTTCTGGTCTGGACCAGAATGATTAACTTGTTCTAATGTGTGACCTTTAACGTACATTCTTAAAGTTATGCCTGCTAGATTATTAGTCATTACTTTAGTCTTGTCGACCAGGCTAGAATGAGGGCTAACGCCAGAGCCAGTTCTAGCATCGTCCCCATTCGTTTCCTCAAGGCTGGGCAGGTTCCAAAAGGTAAGGTCAACCAAAACGCATTCGCTCCATCTGTGCTAGACTCTGCGAGGGACTTGTTACTGGCGGTTGATCTGCCAGGCCATGAACGGTACCCCGAGTTGATTCGTAAGACAGGCCTGCGACCGGACATCGTTCTCTATTCTGCGCAAAAACGGCAGCTCATCCTGATTGAGTTGACCGTCCCGTTTGAGTCGCGTATGGAGGAGAATCATTTGTACAAGCTCGAGAAGTACAGTGATTTAGCAGCCGGTCTGAGGAGAAACGAGGCTTACACAGTACGGGTATTTGCCGTCGAAGTGGGAGCGAGAGGTCTCGTTTCCACTTCGCTCTACAATGTGGTGAAAGAACTAGGATTGCGCGGTAATGAACGGAAACGAACACTCAAAAAACTGGAAGAGGCAGCCGAAAGGGCCTCTAGCTGGCTTTGGACGCAGCGCAACAACGTAGGGGACGGGCCTCGGTGAGCTGGTCCGGGTCTCTAGTGGAAAAGGGTTTCTCACCCCCTGAAAGTCCATCGTGTCCGAATTGTCTGCCAGTGTTCCTCTGCCAACTGCTAATAAAAGTCCAACATGTGTCCGGTAAACCAAAGTAAGCTTGTCGCTCGGTCGTCCAGGCATGCTGACTGCTCTAATTAGGCTGCTGTGGCGACTTCTTATCTCACAGTACCTCCTGCGAAACCACCAAGTCGTCTTGTCTCTGGCCGAAAGAATAACACCATCCGGTAATTCCGTGCAGCGGGGAACCAGCCCTGAGCTTCATGAACTCAGGAGGGCCCACCTCCGAATGCGTCTAGGAATCGTGGGCCGAAACGCGTGTCGACGAGGATAATTTCTACTGACGACTGGTAGATCCCAGCTGTACTTGCTCCCTGTGAGTTTATTCCTATGTCCGCGTCTATTTTCATGCCACGCTTGATCGATGTTTTATTAAATAGGTTTATGAGTTGGACTAGTTATTGTTCTTCTCGGTCAATCCGTCGATGTCGTCTGCAAACCTTACGTTTATTATAGTTCGTCGTCCTATACTAACTGTTCCGTTATGTTGTTCTAGTGCGTCAGTCACAATTATTGAAGACGTTGAACAGTGTTAGGGGTGGGGGGGGGGGAGGAGGAGGGGGAGGAGGGTGGGGGGGAGAGGCAGCTCTGTCAGACTCCTACTGTTGTTCGAAACTGTCTCCCTGTTTGTTCGTTCAGCGTGACAGCACTACTGGCCTTGGCATAACGCTGTTCTGCACGACGTATGAGGGTTTTACTCATAATGTACCTTTTCATGGTATCCCAGATTGCATGCCATACTCTATCAAGATAGTTGTTACGAGTAGTTGCCGCGACATTTCTGATACTTTGTCACCCCTCTTGAATTCATCCCATTTTAGGTTCAAAACTTTCCTCATGCATTTGTTTTATAATGCCTTTAACTTTCGTTCCATGTCTTTAGTGGTTCTCCCACTTTCTCTGGCTCGTGTTAGGACTGAAGTAACATTAGAAATGAAAATACGTAACTTGATTTTAAAACCATACATTTTAAGAGTTCCATATTTTATCCAGGCTTTTAAAAACTGCCGATGCCGTGCCACCAGATGTCTTAACTTCTTTCTTTGTATCTCCTTGATTACCATCTTTCAGAACATTAGGCGAGGAGAGGAGTAGGTCAAAGTGCCACCTGAACATTCAGACTTGTATAGGAGCATAACCACACTGAGCCGGGAATGCAGAGACTGGCCAGCAGGTGTCACAGAGGTGCAAATTCGGCAATTAATTCAAGATAATGCTCGCTTAGAGAATTTGATTATTTACACAGACGGTTCAGTGTCAAGAGGCAAAAGAAATGCTTGGGGCTTCTTACCAAAGGTTAATGGTCGGCGTTTGTTGCAGGAGAACCTAGAACATGATAACACGACATCAAGCTTAAGAATTGACGTAAAGGCGGTCACTGCAGTTTTCCGCTGGTAAGAGAATACCATACACACACACAAACACACACACACACAAACACAAACTTTCAACTGTCTACAATGAGTTAACAATATCTGAGGCATATCGCACTTGCATGTGAACTAATAGCCTATGCATGAATACAGACAGCAACATAGAAAGAAAAGCTACCACATATCAGCATCAATCAGCAGGTCCTGTACAGAACATGTTTCTCTTTACTAGACAGCTCCCCAGTCCTATGTGTACCTGCCAGCTCCCCAGTCCTGTGTGTACCTGCCAGCTCCCCAGTACTATGTGTACCTGCCAGCTCCCCAGGCCTATATGTACCTGCCAGCTCCCCAGTCCTATGTGTACCTGCCAGCTCCCCAGTCCTATGTGTACCTGCCAGCTCCCCAGTACTACGTGTACCTGCCAGCTCCCCAGTCCTGTGTGTACCTGCCAGCTCCCCAGTCCCATGTGTACCTGCCAGCTCCCCAGTCCCATGTGTACCTGCCAGCTCCCCAGTCCTGTGTGTATCTGCCAGCTCCCCAGTCCTGTGTGTACCTGCTAGCTCCCCAGTCCTGTGTGTACCTGCCAACTCCCCAGTCCGGTGTGTACCTGCCAGCTCCCCAGTCCGGTGTGTACCTGCCAGCTCCTCAGTCCTATGTGTACCTGCCAGCTCCCAAGTCCTATGTGTACCTGCCAGCTCTCCGGTCCTATGTGTACCTGTCAGCTCCCCAGTCCTATGTGTACCTGCCAGCTCCCCAGTCCTATGTGTACCTGCCAGCTCCCCAGTCCTATGTATACCTGCCAGCTCCCCAGTCCGGTGTGTACCTGCCAGGCCCCAGTCCTATGTGTACCTGACAGCTCCCCAGTCCTATGTCTACCCGCCAGCTCCCCAGTCCTATGTCTACCTGCCAGCTCCCAAGTCCTATGTGTACCTGCCAGCTCCCAAGTCATGTGTGTACCTGCCAGCTCCCCAGTCCTATGTGTACCTGCCAGCTCCCCAGTCCTATGTGTACCTGCCAGCTCCCCAGTCCTGTGTGTACCTGCCAGCTCACCAGTTCTATGTGTACCTGCCAGCTCCCCAGTCCTATGTATACCTGCCAGCTCCCCAGTCCGGTGTGTACCTGCCAGGCCCCAGTCCTATGTGTACCTGCCAGCTCCCCAGTCCTATGTCTACCTGCCAGCTCCCCAGTCCTATGTCTACCTGCCAGCTCCCAAGTCCTATGTGTACCTGCCAGCTCCCAAGTCATGTGTGTACCTGCCAGCTCCCCAGTCCTATGTGTACCTGCCAGCTCCCCAGTCCTGTGTGTAAATGCTAGCTCCCCAGTCCTGTGTGTACCTGACTTCTCCATTGAGAGAGGATAGCCTTACCTGCCTTACCAAGGACGTCTAACACGGCCAAAGTATTTCCGTTTTCGGGACAGAATGTTTTTTTGGAGCCAACTCTCGTCGAGCCTCAGATGTGCGGGATGTCTTCTTCTTGGTCCACAGTATTTGCCGAATTTCTCTGAAGCAGTTCAGTTCAAAAGCTCTGATTTGTTTTCTCCAAAGATTAAGTATAAGTCCATGATAACATCTACAAGTGAAAGAGGAAACAAATTGGCATGATCTCCAAACTTTTACTTTAAAGTACTTGCAGGTGTTTTGTCAAACGTTTTTCTTGTTCTTTAGTCGCTAAATTGCTAAAGCGGGTCTTTTTCTTACACTAGATAATGTGAAGCGTGCTAGGTAATTATAATATTGGAACGCTTAATAATAGATGGTAAAGATATAGAACAACGTCGTGAATATTACGACTGTCTAGTGTTACTTGATACATCCAGTTGGTTAAAAAAAAAAGCAAAGAAAGAAAGAAATACATATTAACCCTAATCGGTAAGGTTTTCGAGCGTGTGAGTTCTGAACCGGCAAACTGGCTCGCAAGCTTGCTAAATAATGTACTTCTGTATTCTTCAAAACAAAGAAAGTACACACAATGCACATCGACACAAAGGTTTCATCTACCTGATCATGACATAATTTGTGCATTTCAGTATTCCCGAGCTGTGATCAAATATCAAGAAAAACTCGATGAATTTAGAACCCAGGGGTTGAAGTTGGTAAGTTGTACTGACTTTTTGTTGCAGTTTAAAAAAAAGTAAAGTAAAGATCCCTTTACACGCCTTTAGGCGCATCGGGCATATGGGAAGAGCACCCATATTTTTACAGACCAATCGGCACTCGGTGGGTAATGTGGTCAGCATTACGCCGGCCGTCTTTACTTTCCCAGGACAGCCCATCCTGATACCCATTTTTTGTTGCAGTTACTTTTTTGTAAATGCTATATTGGGTTTACACTTCAACAATTGTCTGTTAGATGTCAAGACATGTGTTAGTGGTGTTATGTGTCATAACATGTTTAACCGAGCTTGAGATATCAGGACATGTGTCACTGTGCGTCAGATATCAAGACATGTGTTAACGCGTGTTAGGTGTTAGAACATGTGTCACTGTGTGTTAGATGTCAGGACATGTGGTCACTGTGTGTTAGGTGTTAGGACATGTGTCACTGTGTGTCAGATGTCAGGACATGTGTTAACGCGTGTTAGGTGTTATAACATGTGTCACTGTGTGTTAGATGTCAGGACATGTGTCACTGTGTGTTAGATGTCAGGACATGTGTCACTGTGTGTTAGATGTCAGGACATGTGTCACTGTGTGTTAGATGTCAGGACATGTGTTAACGCGTGTTAGGTGTTAGAACATGTGTCACTGTGTGTTAGATGTCAGGACATGTGGTCACTGTGTGTTAGGTGTTAGGACATGTGTCACTGTGTGTTAGATGTCAGGACATGTGGTCACTGTGTGTTAGATGTTAGGACATGTGTCACTGTGTGTTAGATATCAGGACATGTGTCACTGTGTGTTAGATGTCAGGACATGTGTCACTGTGTGTTAGATGTCAGGACATGTGTCACTGTGTGTTAGATGTCAGGACATGTGTCACTGTGTGTTAGATGTCAGGACATGTGGTCACTGTGTGTTAGGTGTTAGGACATGTGTCACTGTGTGTTAGATATCAGGATATGTGTCACTGTGTGTTAGATGTCAGGACATGTGTCACTGTGTGTTAGATGTCAGGATATGTGTCACTGTGTGTTAGATGTCAGGACATGTGTCACTGTGTGTTAGATGTCAGGACATATGTCACTGTGTGTTAGATGTCAGGACATGTGTCACTGTGTGTTAGGATTTTGAGTTAGAAATGATACTGGGATAGATGCTGGTCACACACATGTTTAGTTGTTGTAACAGCAGCAGAAAAAGTAGAAGAAGAGGAAGTATTTGTAGTTGATGTAGTTATTGCTGTTGTTATTGATGTAGCAGCAGTAGTAGTAGGTGTAGTAGTAATAGTAGTAGTATTATTAGTAAAAGTAGTAATAGTAGTAGCTCTTTTGGAGGACAGGTATGAGCTTTTTTTTTTAACCAAATGAAATCTTGTTTCCCCACAGGCACTTCTGGAAGAGAGAAAGTGTTACTGTTTCATTCTTTCACATTTAACAACAGTTGCTGGTGTACAGTTGAAATATCACGACAGAGTAAGACATTTGTTGTATGCTGTAATTTGTTATCGTTTGGCTCTTTAAAAAAAAGAATAATCCATATATATGGAGGAAGAATTAGAGCTTGTGTAATGGTATGATAGAATTATAACTGATTAACTGAATAAACTGACAGACAAAAAAGCTGGGCTGGAAAACAGAATTCTGTACGCTGATCGTTCTGATCAGCTGGGGTAGGGTTGGGGAAGGGTGGAGGTGGGGTGAGAAATCTGGTTGAGGTTTTCAGCTAAAGTAACGAAAAGATCGCGGGAAAGAAAGGGGCGGGAGGGGGGGGGGGTTAATCTGTGGCTTCAAGTTTGAGGGTGGAGTTGGAGGCAGTCGCTGCAGCTCGGAAGTGAATAGCATAAAATAAAGTTACCAGAGGAAGCATAGAAATTGATTCTCTGGTAATACTGCAGAAGATAACAAATGGAAAAATGTGGCATGAGTGGATAGCAAACATCGGCACATCAACATTACAGATACTCACAGAAAAATTCTTTCCAGGATATGCAGGAGTGCGAGGAAATGAAAGCACTTGTTTTTTGCCCAAAGGCGATAGCTACACGAACACACATAATGGAATAAGAAGGCATTCTGAACACAATTTATGGGCGAATGGTGATAGAAGGCGTAAGATTAATATAAATAACGTGTAAAAATGTTTGAACGTTGAACTGATTGTGGAACAAACAAGAAAAGACGTATGCTAGGAAAAGTGCGATGCGTGTACAACTTGTGTGATTCGGAAGATATTTGTTGAGAGAGACAGAGCATCTATGGGTATGCCCGCTTTACTGTGATGTCGAGTGAAATCAGAGAGAGAGAGAGAGAGAGAGAGAGAGAGAGAGAGAGAGAGACAGAGCGACAGAGAGAGTGTGTGTGTACATAAAAGTATTAGTTGTCTGTCGACATATTTTACTTAAATATCACGAATTAAGTACGTTTTGCGCTTATTGGTCAGAACAGAAACTTAATTTATGTGTATTTTGCCCACATAAATATATATTTATATAAACATACATACATATATATGTCCCAAAACCACACTGGATATTACAGATTTATTTAAGGTAGTGTACTTAAATATGAAGTTGTACATGAATTTCCTGTATGCATGTTTTCAGGGTCTCGAATGTTTGACTGATGAGATAGCCACATGGAGGCAAATGTCTTCACAGCCGCACGTGCTGCCGCCGTCAGCGGATGCTTTTCTCTCTGTCATTGTGAGTATTTGTGCGCCGTCGTATGCACAGAAATCAACATTTCATAATCCTGCATAATGACAGTAATAGAAGGTGTTCTTAAATATAAACCGTTACAGAAATGTGTGCTAGCTATGTGCAAAGCAACAGAAATTATTAGCGGAGACGTAGTTTCAAGTAATGTAAACGACAAGCATACAAATCAGATGAATTCAGATGTCAAGAAAATGCCTCGGCAGACAAAATCTGGTGTCAAAGATTCAGTCATCGTCCTGATGTGCCATTATATGACACACTGGGTTCGATGGTCTATTTCGCCATTTCGTTTTATCCTACCAAACCACTTCGATATTTAAGTTGAAATCCAGTCGAGCACCTTTGGTTTCTCTCATCAATGTTCACTTTAAGGTTTCTCTTGGACATACTCGTTCCCATTAGGTAGACGATTATATAGGTACAATTAAGAGCTTCTTGGACGAAAGGACATTCTTAGTGATCATTAACAATGACAGATCAAATACTCACGTACGGGAGAACGATTCCTCCAAGGTGCGGTGTTATTACCAACAATATTCTCAATCCTGGTTGATGATCTTAACGAGATAATTAAAGACCCAAGAGCAAACCTGACATAGTTTGCGAGTGATTGTTGGATATTTACAGATGATAAACCAGTGATGACGGCAAGAAACAGATTACAGAAAGAAGTCAATGTTACTAATTAGATGATTAAATGGAGTTTCAGAATTAATAAATGCAAAAAGTAAGCATGACATTTAACAACAAAAGACAACACTACTATGATAGTCATAATTTTACAAATAGAGTCAATGAAAGACAAATCCAAAGAGTAAAGAGCACACGCTTTCTATCAATGATTTGGGATGAACAGCTAAATTAGGGCAAACATATTGATACAACGGTCGACAAATGTAAAAGAATCATAAAAATTTTAAGGCTTATTAAAGACAATGGATGGTCAGCTCACCAAGCCATTCTCTTCTTCTTCTTCTGCCTTTCTATCCCCCAGTGGAGCATAGGCCCTCAACCAAATCACGCCAAGTCGTTCTATCCTTCGCCATTGCATGGAGCTCTCCCCATGTCCTCCCCATCTTTCTAACTTCATTCTCCAGCTCTCTTCTCCGTGTGTGTTTTTTTTTTTGGGGGGGGGGGGGGGCCTTCCTTTATTCCTATGCCCCTGTGGGTTCCAATGCAAAGACATTCTAGTTATGCTGTTATCCTGTTTTCTCAGTGTGTGTCCTATCAACGCCAGCGTCTTTTCCTCACCTCTTGGTCCACTGGAGCCTGTTTAGTTCTCTCCCAAAGTTCTACATTAGTTATTCTATCATACCATTTAATTTCCTCTATTCTACGCAGGCACCAGTTAATGAATGTCTGTAATTTATTAATAATTGACTTAGTTGTTCTCCATGTTTCTGCCCCATACAATAGTACTGATTTGACATTAGAATTAAAAATTTTTAGCTTAGTATTTCTTTTAATTTCTCTTGACCTCCACAAATTCCCTAGTGCTATCAAAGCCCCTCTTGAAGCCATTCTCTTACAATAGCATAAATCTTTCCTGAGAGGGAAACTAGAATTTGGAAGCATTGTCTAGGACTCAGCAAATGATTTCACACAAGGTAGTAAACTAGATAGTATACAGGGCAAAGCACTGGCCACCATTATGGGTGCAGGTAAAAACATGTCAAGCGAAGCAGTGGAAGTAGCTCTATGTACAGCAGCGTTAAATCTAAGAAGCAATTTATATGCAATTGCTGGCTTCAGACCGAGCACATGCATGATCAGGCAGCATGTGACGCTTTTAACACCAATACAAACAAGTTGAAGAGGGTGCCAATAAGAAACATTCTTAGGAAAGCAGGATGGGATGCTGCAGTGGAAATGAAAACTAAAAAGGAATTATCAAGGACACTTGAACAGAGTAAGAGATATAAACTGCAGATACCACTATCGGAATTTAAACCACTAAACGTAGACATGCGCCTGGCAAAACAGATTTCACAAAACACTGATCTACTACAAGTACCAAACATAAGCAGAGCAGCAAATTAGAAACATTGAAACTGATAACCTGATAATGTAGATTGACGGATCCAACAAATGAGAAAGGACAAGGACCAGGGGTCTATATTCCTTGCTGGGGAATACAAGATCTTAGAAAATCACATGTCACGGGTCAGTTTCTCACAGCCGAATTAACCATAATGACAGTCTTGGAGACAGCAGCAAATCCCCCACTGAAATTGACAGTAATGACAGATTCTCTTTCATCGGTGCAATCATAGGAAACTATACTATGGGAAGCAGGTCATATATTAAAGAACAGGTATTAAAACTAATCCCACGACTTAGGAACAACTGATGCTAGATCATCATAGTATGGATTGCAGTGCGCAAAGGCATAGTCGATAACGAAATGGCGAGCATTTTTGAAAGAAGAGGTACCAGCAGTCATAAAATAAAGAAATTCGGAAAAAGGGGGGGGGGGGGGAGTGGCAATTCAAACTGGAGAAAACAAGAACGTAGAAGAGGCAGTGGGAAATGAGTGTTACACGTAGTCGGGAATAATTGAGAGAACCCACTCTGACATCACAAATCACAGACAACCTACAAATTCCAGCAAACAACAAATTGTGAAGATTAAGACTTGGATAATGGGAAGCCAGGTTTACAGCACCCTTATGCCTAGACCGCTTTCAGGAAAACACAATAGACCACTACCTGCTAACATGCACCCTACATAACAAGAAAAGAGAACCCATGGAAGACTACTTTCAAAAACTAAATAAGTCATGGACATCCAAAGAATGCTTACATGTTGATAGTAACGAGAATTTACGGAAACAAATAAAGAAATTAGCTTTCAGGACACTCAAAAATATATACTTGTAGGTCTCTATAAAAATAGATATGATAAGGCAGAGACGGCGAGGTGACAAAAAAGGAATTGAAGAAGATAAGAAATAAAAGAGTACGAAATAAACTGTCTAAAATACCCTAAACTGGTCAAGACTACCTAACTATCTCTTTATTGTAGTGGATACTGAAAAAGTATCACATACAAAAGACCAAAACTAGTAACCAAGGCCTAAATATTACGAAATGTGCAAAACTATAGGGTATATCACATACAACACGTGTTCACATTTAAGGTTGGGTTCACTTGAAATCTAAGGTCATTTCTTGAAAAAGGAAAAAAAAAACGGAAAAAACCACTTCCAGCTACGCCAAGATCTGATCCCATGGTCTTCAGATCCGCAGGTGAGCGTCTGGCTGCTGCACCACTGTGGCTACCTTAAATAAGAACGACAAATTATTAACTCTAAAGATGAAGGTAAACGTATTAACTCTCAGCGAAGGCAGATCAAAATCAAGGCACAGAGTAAGGATTATCAAGAGCCACGAGTGCCCAGTGCTCCCAAAGTCATGCTTCCAATGAGTTATATTCGGATATATCTCCCTTTCTCCAGATTGTCAAAACTGTACAGAAACTATAAACTATTAGTTCGCATACAGAATAGACATCAGAAAATAGGAAAGTCTTGGATGGCGCTAGCTGAAGACACAACTAGACATGTGTGCAGGCTTGATAAATTTAGGCGAGGAGAGGAGTGGGTCAAAGTGTCCAATCAGGATTTAGATTTGTGTACTGTTCTAATCACTTTGGGACGTGAGTGCATGGACTGGCCAGCAAGAGCTGCAGAATCAGAAGTTCAACAAATGATTCATGACAATTCCCGCCCAAGTGATGTGACTGTATATACAGATGGCTCTGTGTTGAGGGGCAGACGAAGTGCACGGGGGTTCATTGCGAAGGCGAATGATCGTCGCATGGGCAATAAAGCCTGGCGTATGATTTCACAACGGCTAGTTTGAGAATGGAGGTGGTGACAGTCACTGCTGCCTTCGGTTGGCTTTAGAATCAGCTGCACACACATGTTGTCATTGTAACTGACTCAGAGCATGTTGAGAAAGGTGGAGACAGGTATGCTTTCTGCAGAGTGGCGAGCATCACTTCAGAGGTCCAGGGTAGTTAGCATCTTTTGGATATTTTCTCAAGATCATACCGGTTTGTTGGGAAATGAGCATGCAAATAGACTGGCCAGTTCAGCACCACTTGGTGGTGAACTGATGTATGACAAGCTGGATGTTGTGAGGGCCCTTTGGGGGCGAGTGAACAGCCCTGAGCAACAGATAGATCATTACGGTCTGAGGAGAATGGCACTGTGAGGAGTTACAATGGGATCTGGCCGACGCTCGACACCCAGGGGAAAGGCAATCAGACATTAACACTCTTCGCTTGCTGCTGAAGATGGTGACAGTGCGCTTATGGGGTTTCCCGAGTGGTGTGATGTCGATTCCTAATTCAACATTCAATAGACATTTTACACTATCCTCCAGTTGGCAGAGCTTGTGTGAACGTGCGCATGAGTGTTTGTGTTCCGTATGAGCATAACAAAATAAAAAGTAGGCGTACTGCTACATTCCGTAATAACAAATATTGTTTGCGCTGTTCAGACAATGACATATGTCAGTCTTATTTTATTGACTAATGCACATATCAATCGAGAATTAATGAGTGTTGATATTTCCTAAAGCACAAAGTTGTGTGCTTAACTGACACCAGTGGTCATTGATTGTGCTTATAACACATCCGCTAGGACCCAAGAAGAAACCTTAATAACGGTGGAATGACACTTACCTACGGCTACTCCGGCTCACTGAGTATTCCCTACAACCAGGCAGCCTCTCAGGGAGAATATATGACAGGTCGGCCGCCCTCAGAGTACAATCTGCCCACTCAACCCTCCCCAGGTATGTAGCCTCAGCCGATTTGTAGTAGACTGTTCATTTATTTACCTTAGATCGGTAACTCACTCATGTAAATGTTATCCACTGTTATAAATGTTATTTCAACTGTAAACGTGATCTCTAAGTCGGCACCCTATGTATTGAACGAGTTATCACGTATTGTAAATAACGGTTGTCCGAAATTGTAAAATGTTGCGACAGAAAAAATAGCAGGCACTTTCACACATTATGAACATCACAGAACATCACAATAGACCAGAAATAACACACACACTCTTTCACACACACACACACACACACACACACACACACACACACACACACATATATATATATATATATATATATATATATATATATATATATATATATATATATATATAAAGAAACGAGTAGTTATCCCACGGCAGTTTTCCGACAGCACGTTTTTATAAGTATGTAAATAAAATATCGCACTCGGGTACGTAAAAAGAAGTCTCAAGTGTTGTTTACCGTGTCCACTGGACAGGTGGGCGTGACTTGCGTGGGTTTTTGTAATCGTTACAACGCAGTGGTCAGTTGTGTTTGAGACCAAATTTGTGGGCATAGCTCACGATGAGCGCACGAGAAAGCAACACAATTTGGGTTGAACACTATTCACTGCTCAGGCAACTAAAACACAATAAAAAGATAACTAACTCTACACCAAAATACTACTGGCCGATTGCAGGCAGGAGAAAGTCAAAGTCAGGTTGCCAGGCATCAAAACGTGCATCAGAGTACCAGGAGTGGACTTTGGAACCGGTTCCAAGCCACTGGTTTAGTTGACAACCGAAATCGCAGTGGAATATAACAGCAGCAGAGAATTGCTTTATTCGGCTTCGTCACCACAGAGACAGGTGTACAACAGCTTCCTCAACTGCGCGTGCTTTGCCTCCAGGACATTATGTGTCTGGTCGAATTATTCGGAAGAGATTGCATAACGCTGGACTCAACAGTTTCTATTAACACTCCCAACCCTCTTCCCACAATCCACCGACTACTCTCTCCCTCATCGAAGGAGTTAGGGGGGAAAAAGGAAGTGAAACCAACAAGAATAGGAAAAAAAATTACACTATAATTACAAAATGAGCACAGCTTAATTCTTTATATTCTTAAAACTTTAATTACAATTTGTTTATATTCCCACACCTTTAAGTTTTCATACATTCTGTCAACAACTGGTCGTTAAATGTCCACACATTCCGTCAAAAACTAATCGCAAATTGATTATATGCAGATATCTGAGGTAAACCGTCAAAGTTTGCTGAAGTCAACAACCTCACATGCAACACGGCCATGAAAGAAAACAAAACCAAGATGCCAATGTGATCGTCGCTGGAGCTATGTAGTTCCTGCTATCGCCACCTATTTTAAACTATGTCATGTAGCATCCCGACATCAAAACAAACATATCCTGTAAATTTCAGGGAAAGCGGTTTAATAGTTTCCGAGTTTGTATGACACAAACAAACAGACAAACAAACATTAATATATGTATGTACATACTGACACAGATTAAAACATGTAACTGAAATAAATGCATTTACCTTCTGTGAAATTTATTGTATTTCTAGATTCTAAGACAACTCAAAACTGCAGGCAATTGTTTTCTCTTAGATAGATATTCAAGAAATAACTTTAAGTGTTAATGAAACTTCACAGCAAAGTTTTTCAGAAAATGAATACATATCGCCGGCGGATGTTAAAATTCGAATTTAAGGCGTGTCTCCCGAATACTGCGCATGCACGAACGTAGCTTTAATGAAATGTCACTGTAGAAAAAAAATATTAGTTTCGAAAAATTTTCCAACACATTTTCCTATTTCAGTCTATTTCAAACTATGACAGGTAGCATCCCGACATCAAAACAAACATATCTTGTGAATTTCAGCTAAATCGGCTCAGTAGTTTCCGAGTCTATACGTCACAAGCAATGAAACATTGCTATATATATATATATATATATATATATATATATATATATATATATATATATATATAAATATATATATATATATATATAAAATCAGTTCACTCTACATAAAATAGCTCAAAATAGGTTTTTCATTTTTTTTAAAGAGTTCGCCATGTTCGTTCCATTTCCTACATAAGCTTAATTTCTATCGCTATTCAGTTATCTTTGTCTCTCTCTGTCTCTCTTTCTGTCTCTCATTCTGTCTCTCATTCTGTCTGTCTGTCTGTCTGTCTGTCTGTCTGTCTGTCTGTCTGTCTGTCTGTCTGTCTGTCTGTCTGTCTGTCTGTCTCTCTCTCTCTCTCTCTCTCTCTCTCTCTCTCTCTCTCTCTCTCTCTCTCTCTCTCTTCGGTGCACGAAATAGTTTAGGCGCTATTTGGCTCTTTAACAGTGAAGTTGACAGAATTTGCTTAAATTTGCCATCTTGCATAAATAACTTTTAGGACAGCGTTTTCTATTCCAATTTATATTCTATTCTATTCCAGGACAGATGGTGCACAATTCAAGAACAATGCTACCACCGCTGCCCCCACAAGGATTGCAAGTGAAAGCCCTATATGCTCATGTCGCAAGTAATGAGAGTCAACTCAAGTTCAACCCAGGTGAAATGTTGACCTTGATCGGAGATCCTGCCGAAGGCTGGAACTATGGTTACAACCCTGTCAATAACCAGTACGTTTCAGTATACGCGTGTGTCTGTGTATGTGTATGTGGTGGGTGTGATTAGGACTTGATATTTTCACGGAGCACATCAAAATACCATTTTTGAGATATACAGTAGTACGTAGTGAGAGTAGTGTAGGGGGTTAAAAAATGATACATTTTTCGAGGTTTTTGGCTTTGTAGCATATAGTAATAACCTGCCACATTGAAAACGAAGGAAAAAACAATCCGACGTAGAGTCCCTTTACATAGAACAAAGAGGAAAAACCCCACCGAGCGGGTGAGGATTCCTTCCACATGGAACAAAAAGGAAAAAAAAACGACTATCGTGGATACGGTTCCCTCCATGTGGAAAAAAAAAAAAGAGGGAAAATTTTTGTTAATTTAAAAAAAAAATGGTGAAAAATTCTTTTTAAATATTTTAACAACAAAAATCCTGAAGTAAAATAGTTAACCCCCCCCCCCCCCCCCCCCCCCCTTTTCCAATCCTCCTTCCTGATCGTTCATAGCGGGCAATGTAGGGTGCCCTTCGTAGTCCCTGGGTGCTCGGTTCGATACCATTTGACGAGCACAACAGGACTGCCCTAACACCCGGTGACATTGTGACTCAATGTCATTTATTTATTTTTTAAAGTTTATTTCGTGTGAAAAACAGTCTGTTTACATTGCTGTGTGTAAGCTGTATCATACATTTATATGTATACATATTTAAACCTACGATACAGCTTACACAAAGCAATGTAAACAGTCTTATATATATATATATATATATATATATATATATATATATATATATATATATATATATATATATATATATATATACAGGCATCTGCGGGGTACGTATCACAGTTCAGTGTTCTTTACAGGTGTTGCTGTTTGTTAGTTTTGGTGTTGTAAGCGTATGCGTGGCTTTGCAAAATATATATACATTAGAGCAGTGAATTCCAAACTGTGCGTCGCGGTGCCCCAGGCAGCCGCGACCTCTTCACAGGGGTGCTACTAAATATTGTAAAAGCTTTATAATTAATTTGACAAGGACATTTGTCCTATCGGAACAAAAACGTGAGAAGCTATAATTATCTCATTTTTGTGTGAGTGTGATTTTTAAAATTTGACCCTGCGTGAAAATAAAGGTGCCAGCGCAGAATGTCTTTGGGAACACATGCCAGCAACGATGCAACTTCTCAGTCGCGCCACATGATGACACAAGACACATTGAAATGTGTAGATTCTTGCGATAGATTTGTAATGTTCTGGAAGATCTTGCGGAAAGTATAAAAGCAAGTGTTACCAGCTTGATTCAGTCACTCAACGTCGACTTACAATTTAAGTGTAGTGAAGTTAAGCTCAGCGCTTTGTTGTTATATTATTTCTTGGTCTTTGATAAATAGTTTTTTATTTTTATTTTTGGCTCTTGTATCTTTGATAATGGACCCATTTTTGAACAGTAATAAATGTAATAGTGCAGATAGAGAAAGTATGTTTCAACCAGTGGCACGAGTGTGAAGAAACGAAAATATCGTAAATATAGTGACAGTTATTTAGCTTTTGGTTTTACGTTAACAGAAAATAATGGAGAAGAGAGAATACAATGTGTATTATATAGGAAAGTTTTGGCAACAGAGTGTATGCTTCCAGATAAATTAAAGTGCCATTTAGAAGCTAATCACCACAGCGTCGCTGGTAAAATTCGTGATTTTTTTTTGTCAGGAAGTTAAATTAACTGGAACAACAGCAGCAGCAACAACAACAAAAATACAATTTTTAAAACAGCGTCAATACTAAACAACGCTTTGCTAGCATGTTACAAGGGTGCTTACAGAGTCACCAAACAAAAGAAGCCTCATACCATCGCAGAAGAACTTATTCTACGGACTGCTGTAGATATTGTGGACATCATGACTGGCGAGTCTGCTGGGAAGCTGCTTTTAAAAGTGCTTTTGTCCAATAACACAAAAAGTCGAAGAATACAACATATGGCAAAGGATATTAGCGATCAGCTATTTGAAAAAATTAAAGAAGTCTAATTTAGATTGTAGTTAGATGAGGCTATGGATGTTAATAATGATGCTCTTTTGATAAGCTTCGCACGGTTTATAGGTGGTTTTAATATTAAAGAAGACCTGCTGTTTTGTAACAATATCACTGCAGGAATCAAGGCTCAGGACATGTTCGAGATTCTGGATACATTCATATCTGAAAATAATTTAAATTGGCCTAAGTATGTTGGTGTCTGTACTAATGGAGCTCGCTCCATTTCTGGCCGCCGCTATGGAGGATTACAGGCGCTTATTCTAAGCAAATCTCCAAATGCTCTGTGGACCCATTGCATTATTCATAGAGAAGCGCTGGCGTCAAAGCATCTGAGCCCTGCATTGTATTAGATGTTAGAATGTGTGGTGAACATCATAAACTTTATAAAATCTCGTACATTGAAGGCAAGTTATTTTTTTTTTTAACTGTGTAAGGATATGGGAGCTGAACTCTCGTTTTGTTGTACAACTCAGTGTACGATGGCTATCTCGTGGTAATATTTTATCATGTACCTTTGAATTGCGACAAGAAATTTTTTTTTTTCCTTAAAGAAAAAGGATACAAAGATACAAAATATTTTGCTGATGTCGATTCTTTAAACAGACTGGGAATGTTTGTGCGAGATTTTTGAAAAGCTGAATTATCTTAATCGCTCTCTGCAGGGGGAAAACATGCACCTTTTGAAATCAACGGGGGAAAAATATCAGCTTAAAAAGAAAAAAAAAAGATAAATCCAACTGGAAAAGAAAACTCAGTGATGATGCAGGCAAAGATTGTTTTTCAATATTACAGAAATTGTTGACGTCAAGTGAACTTGATCTTGTTCGAAATATAAAAGCATGCTTGGGGATCACTTATCACAGCTAATTATCTGGTTTGAGAAAAAATGTCAGAATTGAATATTTTGCATACTTCACAAATCATCTCTATGAAATCCATAAGTTCTGCAGCGCTTGCTGTTGGTTGTACAGGAACCTCTGGATCAGACATCATACTTTCACTTTCACTACTTTCTGAACACTCTGCTGTAACACCCTGATGGAATTATCTACGATGTGGACGTGTAGGTAATCAACTGCATGGCAGTATCTACATTCACGAGGTAATTCACTTGATCCTATCCTGTCAGCTTTTCTCTTTATCACATTTTGAACATGTTGTTCATGTTTAGGGTTGGCTTCACACGACTGCCATTTACCATTTTAATTTTGCAATAGATACGTCTCACCCGCGGACCCTTATCTCTATACGATCTTCAGTCTCTAATCTCTTAAAACATCTTTCTTTCTCTATGGTGAAACTGTCTCTTTTAGTTAATTTAGTACACGGGTTGTACTGCTGCTCCATAATTCCAGTCTGGTTTTTTACTGAAGGCAACAAGTTTTTTTGAGCGTTGTGATCAGCTCCTCCTGCTGTTTCCATACCTTTAATGGTGGCTGGCTTTTGTTCAATTGGGAACGTCATCATGCTGTTAGGCACACTAGATAACATCTTATCCCTAATCAGCAAATCTTTCAGCAGTTCAAAAAATAGTCCCACTTTAGCCGATGCGATCCACTTATCAAAATTGTTCTCTACCTGCTGACAAATAGTCGATGAAGGTCTGTTCAGGTTTAGGAAACATATTCCTCAAATTGTTCCTTTAAGACTCTTCATCTAAGGCAAAGTGTTGTAAATGCATAGTCATCCAACTTTTCTACAGGCATAGTCTCTAACAGCTTCAATGGTTCACCACTCAGATGTATACTATAAATAAGTGACCATTCTGTCTCAGGCACATCAAAGTGTTTCAACATAGACTCAAACATTTGAGTCCATGCTGAGATGGAATCACACTGGTTTAAAAAATTAACTAGGCCTTGATATTTCTTTAGTGATGACTCAGCTGCCTTCTGCTTTTTCCATCTGTATTTCAGCATTTCTATTTAATTCTAACTCTTTAGCTTTGAGTTCCTTTGCCAACCTTTACTTCTGTAGTTCACCGTTATTTATGGTCTCTTTGTTTTTCAACGCCATCGAGTTGGCTTATTCTCTCTCTCTAATCACTCTCTGCACCCTATCTCTTTCTGCTTGGGCAGCAATCACTTTGTCTTTTAAAGCAGCTTGTATGTCTATTTGTCTTTGTCTTTCAGCACAGCCTGAGTAGTTATTTCTTGCTATTTCAATGCAGCCTTATTGTCTTCTAATTCTGACGGTGCCGCTAATGCTTGATTTTTCAATGCAGCCTTGACCGCCAGCACTTGCTGTTTCAATGCAGCCTTGGCCGCCAGCACTTGCTGTTTCAATGCAGCCTTGGCCGCCAGCACTTGCTGTTTCAATGCAGCCTTGGCCGCCAGTACTTGCTGTTTCAATGCAGCCTTGGCCGCCAGCACTTGCTGTTTCAATGCAGCCTTGGCCGCCAGCACTTGCTGTTTCAATGCAGCCTTGGCCGCCAGCACTTGCTGTTTCAATGCAGCCTCCTTGTCTTTCATTTTGCCAGGGCCGCTAACTGTTTTTTCTAAAGTAAAAGCTTCTATTTCTTTAGCCTTCTTCTGAGCCTCCAGTTCGAGCTTCCTTAACTCTCTCTCTCTCTCCTCTGCTCGGTCAGAGTTCTTTTAGTCAGCCCAGTCTAAAGCTTTTTTCCCAGTCAGCTCATGCTGTATGGCCACTTCCATACACTCGACAAGAGTAGACATGTTGTACTTGTGTAACAATTTCACGCAAACACAACTTGTCTTCCAATAATCAGTACAATAAATAATAATAATAATTATATTTAACTTGATTTTATAATTCAAAAAATATAATCGTTAACTATCCTTACTTCGACGGCACTATATTCGCGAATTACTGTTGGGAAAGGAAAAAATATCGTCGCGAATAAACCAAACTACAGCAGGACCTATATTCGCGAATTACTGTTTAGGAAAAAAAGGATGGGGAGTATAATCGCGAATAATCCTAACTAGAACCATATTCTGCTAGGAAATTAATATGAAAACCATACAAAAATGATACAATTCCACTCAAAATTCACGTCACAATAATCTCCATAAATCAAAATAAATCAAGTCACAGTAGCAGTACAGTAATGTTCGTTAAACAATTTAGATGTAATTAGTTGAAAATAGACACAAATTATAGAAAATGTATGGCGCCTGTGTACCAACTCAATCAAAATGGAATTTCAGGCACTCTTTTTCACACTTCGGTACTGGCACAACGTGCTCACGTGTTCGCTGTCTATGTCGTCTAGTTTCTGTATCCGTCACCACGAAACAATCCTAACACATTCAGTTATTACTGCTACTCATTCAGTCAGTTTGATCAAAAGATACGTAGACGATCTAACAAATTTCACAAACTGCTCTTAAGTACTCTAAAGCTATCCATGATCTAAACACTATCCCAATATTTCTATTACATTTTAGGGGTCGATATACATCACACTATCAAATATGAGACAGCTCTCTGTAGTGTAATCAACAAAATTTAAGAGAATGTCCTAATAGCCACATCATAATTTAAGGGAACGTGTCTGTCTCTCGTTACCCATAGAATACAACACTCTAATATTATATATTACAACTAAACACTTCTTTTTAACGACATTAATCAAGCACACTGGGTTCATAAATCCAGAAGGACGTAGATCCCACTTTACCTTCAAAGACTTACATGTCTAGGGTTTGAATCTGTGGCTGTGATGCGTCCCATAGCCAGGACGATAACGGACATAAATTTTTTTTTTTTTAATTTATCACAAATATCACATAATTCAAATATCAATATCTATTGTTTGCCCGACATAATATTCAAATTCCAGCTGATTGGCAAAAATTCCAAACTTGATCCTTTTTTAGCAGCCCGGAGGCCTGCTATATGAAGAAAAGTTCCTTGGCTATCTTATTTGGTTTCCAATTCTATGTGGCGTGAAGTCACACTTGATATTGCTTTTCTTTGTTTTCCTAAGTCCGGTCTGGTACTTGGGGTTCTGGTCCAGCTCTCTTAGCTTACATTTCTGTGGGTTTTAGCTGACTGTTGCTTGTGCTTGGTTTAACTCGTGCTGGTTGCTGCGCTGGTGCCCTATTGCCTGTGGGTTACCGCTCTGTGAAGCCGCGGGAAGAAGCCAAACACCACGTAGCACCGCTTCCAAAAAAGTTCTTTTTCAGGACAATCAGCGCCGTCACAATATGTTGTTGTAATCAGCCCGTCCCCTCCCCCTCCCCCCCCCCCCCCCCACATAGTGTGGATAAGTAGTGGAGTTAAATTATATTGCAAATGAGAGAACTAATTGCTCGAATGTGCCAGGAGATTTGATAGTGAGGTCGGAATAATGAGAGCAACAGATAGCTTGAGAGAGATGGGTTGCCTACGCTAATACTTCTGGTGGTTTGAGGTCCTCTGGTCTGATAGGAATAAACTCACAGGGAGCAAGCACAGCAGGGATCTACCAGTCATCAGTAGAAGTTATCCTCGTCGACAAGTGTTTCGGCCCACGATTTCTCCTAGACACTTTCGGAGGTGGGCCCACCTGAGTTCATGAAGCTCAGGGCTGGTACCCTGCTGCACGAAATTACCGGATGGTGTTTTTCATTCGGATAGGGACAAGACGACTTGGTGATTTGCAGAAGGTATTGTGAGATAAGAAGTCGTCGCGGCAGCCTAATTAGAACAGTCAGCGTACCTGGACGACCGAGCGTCAAGCTTACGATTGGTATACCGGACACATGTTGGACTTTTGTTAGCAGGTGGCAGAGGAACACTGGCAGACAATTCGGACACGATGGACTTTCAAAGGGGGTGAGAAACCCTTTTCCGCTAGACACCCGGACCAGCTCACCGAGGCCCGTCCCCTACGTTGTTCCATTGCGTCCAAAGCCAACTCGAGGCCCTTTCGGCTGCCTCGCCCAGTTTTTTAAGTGTTCGTTTCCGTTCATTACCGCGCAATCCTAGTTCTTTAACCACATTGTACAGTGAAATAAGACTGAAAGGCATTGTTAACATACATGTGGTGTGGGGGTAGGGTGGCGTAAGAGGGACTGGAATCCCCGAGTGCTGGTCCCTTTTGGTGCAATGTCTTCAGCTATTTGCTTCAGAGCGTCGGTTGGCCTTTGGTAGTTTCCGTTGTCTTCTTCTTCCTGAAAATATGCTAAGTTAAGATTTTTTTTGTTAGCTCTTTGGCATTTACGTTGTTATTCGCCAATGGGACAGAGTCTGAAAAAAGATTGAAAGGCATTGTTAAAATACATGTGGTGTGGGGTTAGGTTGGCGTAAGAGAGACTGGAAACCCCGAGTATTGGTCCCCTTTGGTGCAATGCTTTCAACTATCTGCTTCAGAGCGGCGGGTGGCCCTTGGTAGTTTCCGTTGTCTTCTTCCTTTTGAAAATATACTAAGTTACGATTTTTTGTTAGCTGGTTGACATTTACGTTGTTATTCGCCAATGGGGCAGAGACAGTGGAAGTAGCATAGGTTTAGATTGCCGGAATGCTTCAGATGACATAAAATGTGGTCGGGAGAGTGATAGGGAAGGATATCTTGTTCTGAGGGGTGTCACTGGTCCTCGCAGGATCTGGTCAGGTCACATCGGGTTGTGCAGCCGCCGATCTGGGTTGAGGGGTGGCTCTCAGTTCGCTTTCCCTGTTCTTGAAATGAACTGCTTGACAAGTCGGTGGGTCTGGTCCTCAGAGTACACGCTAAGGCAGTTTCCAACAGTCATTGGTCCGTTTCTGGCTCTAAAGTGTAGTACGAGCTCTTGTCTTTCTAGGTCGAAGGTTTTACAGTTCAGCAGGAAGTGTTCCATATAAGTTGTTGGTCCTGCATTCTTAACACACAAGCGTGCGGAATCAATCTAGCCAGCACCCTAATCGCATCTTCCACAGTTTGTGGATGACAGGGATTTTCGTCGGCGCTTGCACTTGACTCTCGAGACTGGGCTTTTTAAGCAGTTTGTAGGCGGCTCTGCCTTTATCGCTGGTCGACCAATGCTGGGATCATTCTCTGCAAATTTTGTTTCTGATTACGGCTGTTTGTTCGGTTTTGCCCTGTCCCGTGAATACTGTATTAGGGCTGCTGGTGCCTCTTTTTTGCCACTCTGCTGCTTCGTTACCTTCGATACCTATGTGAGCTGGGATCCAGCCAATAGTTATCTGGTATCCCAGGCTTCTGAGTCTGGTTGAGAAAGTCATAATTTCTTCTTTTAGGTCTTGTCGGCTCACTTTTGAATAGTCTTTTAGTGACTGGATAGCTGACAGCGAGTCGGTAAGGATGTCGAGTTTTATGGGGAGCCTTTCACAGGTTAGCTCCAGTGCTATCGGTATCCCTACCACCTCTGCCGAGTTGACTGCTATATTGTCAGTGAGCTTGAACTTGTGGGTTGTCTTCCATGCCTGTATGTAAACTCCTGCTCCGACTGCCCCTGTACTAGTTTTAGAGTTGTCTGTGTAGATTATCATGGTATCTACCTCAGCATTCCGAATGTACTCGACTACTCTCGATCTTGCTTCTAGGATGGCCTGGTTTCTGTCTATTGCGTGGGCCAGACTTTAGTCAGTGTTCTAAGCTCCCAGGTTAGGGTGGTCGGGTGGTACTTTCTACCGCTGTTGGTAGTGGTATTCATTGCTGCTGCCGTATATCAGGCGAATTCCAGAGAAATTTGACTAAAAAGCTCAACAAAATGGGGAAGCAGTAAAACGGGCACAAAACAACACAACACACTTCAAACATAAGTGAACTACACAAACGTAACAACGTATACCAGGCGGCTAGTCTCTGGAATGCTAACTCTTGTCTACGGGTATTCGTGAGCGGTTTCTATATCTATTAGGGCTGTACCGAATATTCGCTTCGTATTCGCTTCGGGGCCGAATAGTGGACCTATTGACTATTCGGTATTCGCCGAATAGTTGCGGTCGGGCCGAATACGAATAGTAGTCACCTTACGCCCGCTTCTGTATATACGGCCTTAATAGTGACAACATGGAACGACTGGTTTTGTTGAAAGCTAATGCAGCTTTCCCGCATTAGCTAAGCTGTCAGTGACAATTTCTAAGTTTTGTTACTTAGGATTCTTTCATTCCTAGTTATTAGTTATTAATTACCACAGACTGACTAAAGGATGCAAAACATAAAATGTTTTTAAATGTTTACTATTCTGTACGAATACTAACTAGACATGGAGAGAATATAAACTCCGGCCACATCCAAGTCAATAATATAAAAATCAAACGAACGGAAACATATAAGTTCTTTGGTGCAAACTTTAACTGCTCCAACATGTCGAGAGAAGAAATACAACCTAGAATACAATCTAGAAATAAAGTATACTATGCCCTTCAACATCTGTTTAAGTCAAAGTGTCTGTCTCGCAATACCAAGATCGAAATATTTAAAACGTTGATAAGACCAGTCGTTTTATATGGCTCTGAAATTTGAAGCAGAAATAAAAGAGATTACAGGTTTTCAAAAACAGTCTTACGACAAATCTTTAGACCTATCAAAGATGC
Source organism: Candidula unifasciata (assembly GCA_905116865.2). Classification (NCBI taxonomy): domain Eukaryota; kingdom Metazoa; phylum Mollusca; class Gastropoda; order Stylommatophora; family Geomitridae; genus Candidula; species Candidula unifasciata. The sequence continues at coordinate 716,249 of CAJHNH020000502.1, forward strand.
TAACAACGGGGAATGGAGAGGGAGAAGCAACAACGTAACACATAATCTGTTTAAATCACCATTGATCACTGGCATCATGAGAGCTAACAGACTACAGTGGCTGGCGCATATCGAAAGAATGTCAGATGACAGAAAAGTAAAAACTGTATACACCCGAGAAAGGAATGGGCGTAGACCACGAGGCAGACCAAAAAAAATCGATAGATAATGTCCAGCTAGACCTGCAAACAAATGGTGTCACAAATTGTGAAGAGAAGGCCAGTCAGAGAGATGAATGGAGACGAGTGTTATCTGCAGCAGTAAACCTCAAGGGTTCAGAATGCTAATGAAGAAGATGACTATTCTGTGCTTCTTTATGTGAAGTAAAAGTTCAGAGTACATTTGACATTATGATTTTTGTTAAGGTCTATTTTATAAACTATTCGTATTCGTATTCGGCCGAATAGTTGGTCCCGCTATTCGTATTCGGTCGAATAGTGAAAATCACTACTCGGTACAGCACTAATATATATATATATATATATATATATATTAATATATATGCTTAAATATACATATGTATAGAAGCATACAGCTGCCTGTGTAGGGGTATATATATATATATATATATATATATATATATATATATATATATATATATATATATATATATATATATATATATATACGTTGTGTGCTAAATGAGACAGCACATTGAGAAGTATCTAGCAGGTACTCTTCAGCTTCCTCTCTTAGAAATAGAACTCGACGACGATGACACCGTCATACATGTTTATTTAACAGGGTACATGACACAAATGCAGAGACGTATTTATTGATCACAGCTGACATTCGCACATCGTCCATTTGTCCTCACTCGCTCTCTATCTCTCAATTTGTAGCGGCCTCTCCTGGACTACTACAGCTTCAAGGACTACAGCGTTCCACACTATGGACGCGCCGTACAGCTGAACAGGACGACTTCTCCCATTCCCTGGACCTTGATATTATTTCAAGCATACAACACGGCTGCCTGGAGACGGACTTCCCTTGCCGTACTCCTGAACACACAAGCTGTCGTCAGCTTGTCGTAAGGCTCCGCTGACCGACAGGACTTCTATCATAAGTTCCCTCTAGTACTCAGCTCGCGTCGGTACCACTCCCCTCTGCTCTGTTTCAGTAGTGGTCCTCCTACTTTCTCTATGTCGCCACCCAGAACAGGTACTTCTGGAGCCTTCCGTCCCCTGGACTTACTTTGCCAGCAGGACCATATCTTCCTTTTAGTACCGCAACCTCGACACTCACTCAGACCTAAATGCCTGATAGTCGTACGGTATTCTTGTATGTGAGACTCGCGAGAGATATCACGGACCCTGACTTGGTCTCTGACTCTCGCTTTCTCTCTCTCTTCTCGCTTCTCTCTCGATTGCTTCTCGACTGCCTCCAGCCCTCCAATTTATCCCTCAAATCCGTGTAGGTGGATGATGTCTACACGAGAGGCACGCTCGTATGGGCGTTCTCGTGAATCATTATCCTGTGGGTGTTCTCGAGACTCACTTATGCGGGTGGCTGATAAGAATCACGCTGTCACTCAATTCACACTTTGTTTATCTCGTTAGCCCTGCTTTCAGCCCCCGCACAGTAACCCACACGTCCACTTTCTCTCGTGCGTGCGCGCCTTGTTTAAGAATAGACATTTTCACTGGTCGCCTCTCAATACTCGGACTATGTTGACACTATTCCCCCCGTGAACTCACAGAAAGTACTGGCCCTTCACACACTATCACACTTTACCCAAATCAGCGCGCAACAATATATATAGGCGGGTTTCAGCTGGATGTCAGTATGGATGGTTGGTAAGCAAGCACCATCATCCTCAAGTTCAATGCCGACAGGCGTGGCAATCATGTCACTCCAGGGTCTGTTGTGGTGTCGGTTGTTAGATGATGAGCTGTGGTTATGAAAGTATACAACAAGACGGCAAAATAAGGTCCTCTATTAACATGTCGTAGGGGTTTCAGAGGTCATCTGTGCCTTCTTCGCATATGAAGCTTTTACTTTTTATAGAGTTAACAATTGAAAATTATGACTATGGGTCAGGTGTCATGTCATTTTGTTAAGTGCCGGCCGCTCTAGAAGTGTTTTAATTGTAGTAAAAAAATGAAATTGTATAGCATAAAGGCTGGAGACGTATCATATTATAAGGTGCTGGTCGTTCGGGAGGGGTTTAAATTGTAGTAAAAAGGAAAACTCATGGCAAGTGAGCAGGTTTCGTGACATAGTGTTAGGTTATGTCAGCTCATAAGGGTTTAAAGTGTCGTATCAGTTAGTTACATGAGAAGTTTAAGGTGTCATTAAGGGTCACATCATAAGGTGCTATGATTTAATACAGAGTAAAAATTAAAACTTATTGCAAAATAGTCGGTATCATCTCATTGTGTTAGGTGCCGGCTGACGATCCGAAGGGTTTAGGTTGTAGTAATAATGTAATCTTATGACAAAAGGGCATGTTATAGAGCAATTTTACTTCCCGACGACTAAGTAAAGAGGGTCAAGTTGTCGTGCCAGCTAGTTTCATGAGCTGTTTCCTGGGTCATTGAGGGTCATCTAGGCCTTCGAGACATATGGTTCTATGACTTTATGTTGTTATGACAAACGTAGGGTATCATGGACCAGTCTTAGGAACCGGACCTTCAGTCAAAATGGACGCCAGGCAAGGTCACTGTTTTGAGCGTTGCAAATGTTTTGCTTCTGTCAGACGGTGGCCTTTGCATGTTTGCTTCATTTGTAGACTGAAAATATATAATTTCGTCGCCGAGCTTCTGAGTTGAGTACATGGCGTGACAGGGTGAGCTGCGGATTTCATTAGGAATTTTTTCGACCGTGACCAACGTGGTTGGGCGAATTGTGGATTATGAAAATGGTGCGATGCCTGTTATGGCAATATTTGTGGTGCCATTATGTGATTAGAATTGATTGTGTGTGCAGCTGTTGATCTGTTGGTGACTTCTGCTACCATTCATGAGGAACTGCATTTCTAATGGCAGACTGTTTGTTTTAGCACTTCGGATGGCTACCGTATGCTTCTAATGCGTGTGTATGCTAGTCCATATGCTGAGACAGCAGTCTCTTAATCTTTCCACGAGGGATTGGGATAAACATTCTGTGTGGTTTTCGTTGGCACAGGAGAAGAGCAACTATAGGGTGACCCATTTGCTATGAAGCTGAAACTTAGATTACCAGATTAGGTACCGGTATCTCAGTTAGGGATGTCAAGTTGTCGTGTTAACTAGTTAGATGTGAAGTGTTAGAGTTTCTGTGGCATATGAAGCTAGTACTTTTTATATAACATAATTTGAAAACTGAGTAAAGTCGGCGGGTGTCTTTAAAAATGTTAGATGTGGGTTTTCAGGGAGAGGGTTAAGTCGTAGTGTCGACTAGTAAGAGGAGAGGTTTATAGGGCAGGCGACACCATACATCGCACAATGTACCTTGCAACTTGGTCACTGGGCTTTGCAGGTGGTTTACTTAAATTCCTTGGTAGGGTGCTTCTCTAGTTAGTCACTGGTTTTCGTAAGTCGTTTACCGAAGTTTCTTACTAAGTCAACCACGATTGTTGGGACACTTTAATGCGGGTTATGTCTTTCATAAGGCTTTCACTGTCTTAGTACGCATTAAATCGCTCAATGTCTCTCTCGTTTGGGACACCCCAACTTGCTCAAGACCTTATCAAATTGCTCACTGATTTTAGTAAGACGTTTACGGAAGTTCTTTGGTAAGGTCGGCTACTATCTCTTGCACACCTTTAGTCGTTCAATGTCTTTCTCCTTTGAGACATCTTAAGTCGCTCAATTTGTGCACCAAAACTTCACTTGCTTTCCTTGCAAAGTCTTCACTGATGTTTCTGGGTTATATGGTTACTGTCATTAGGACATTTTAGGTCACCCGATGCCTTTCTACATTAAGACACAACTCGATATTTTTCTCCTTTGTAAAACATTAGGTCACACACTCACTGATGTTTCTAGGTAGGTCACTAATTAGCATTGGTAATAATCAAGTCACTAGATGTCTTTTCGCTTGGGGAGATCTTGAGTTGTTCAATGTCTTTCTCCTACGACACACCTTTAATCAATCAAGATGCTTGCAAAGTCTATCACTGGTATTAGCAAATTTGTCACTGAAGTTCCTTAGTAAAGGGTCCGCAGTCCTTGAGCCACATCAAGTTACTCTACATTTGTCTCCTTCAGGACACCTTAAAGCATTCAATGTATGTAACAAGTATTCCACGGGCTGTCCCTGATAAGTCCGATGCCATGCGACTTTTAGAAAACACAAGTCGACTTTTATCAGCACCCAGGGTTTACGAAGCGCATCCTACCAACCTCGCTATGAACTCTCGGAAGGGATTTTTTTTTAAATATAAATAATTTTACGCCACAGACGAGATACCCGGGGCTTGCTCCGCTCTCGTCACGAGTCGGCCCAATTTTTCTACTCCCCCTCCCCCACACCCAACACAGAAGAAATACTCCCAAACACCTTCCCTCTACCTCCCAATCATCATCATTGAAGCGCCATAATTGCACATCATAAAAACAACAAAAGCCTGTGTAGCAATTTAGCAATAATATAAAGGGACGTAATTTAATCTTTATTATCTTTAAATTTTCCCCTTGATTTATTATGTAAAGAGACGTAACTTTAACTTTTGTAATAAACTGTGTTTTGTTGCTTTATCGTGCTTACTAAGTACTGTCATTGTAGTTTCTCATTGAAATAATAAAACCTATAGGTTTATCACTAAATAAATTCTTGATACTTTTTTTCGAATCCTCTTAATGTAACTGAATGACTCGTATAAACAAAACCTATTCAAATTTTGTTAAACGGACTTTATACATCGGGGGCCTGAGTGAGGGTAAATTCATTGAACTTGATTCTGTTTCTCGCTTTGGGACACATTTGTGTGTGTCGGGAAAATCAATGTCTAATCCGAATGTCACCGAGTGTTAGTGTGATCCTGTTATGCTCGTCAACCGGGGTCGAACCCTACACCCGGGTCTACAAAGCGCAACCTACATTCACGCTATGAACGCTCAGAGAAAGGATTGGTCGGGGTTTACTTAACTGCAAAAATGAGGTTTTTAATTCTGTAAAAGAAAAAAAAAATTAAAAATTATATTTAAAAAAATTTCCTTATTTTTCTCTTTTTTTTTTCCATGTGGAATGACCTTCATCCAAGATAATCGGAGTTTTTTCTTCTTAGTTCCATGTGGAGGGAATGCTCACCCCCGGGAAGTTTTTTTCCTTTCTTTGTTCCATGTGGAGGGATCCTCTGCTGGTTGTTTTTTCATCTGTTTTCTATGTGGCGGGTTATTAGTATGGCCTAAAGAGCAAAAGATCTCGAAAAAATATATGGATTTTTAACCTTCTATACTACTAATGAGATATTGGCAGCAAACAACATCTGTTACAAGCACGGCAATGAAAGTGTTTAATAAAAGCATGTGCACTGTCGGTTTTTTTTTTTTTTTTTAACTCTACACTTAGCTTATAATAAAAGTGATTATAGCTGAAACTGGTTACGAACAGATGCCTATATTGATTCAAAGGCAGAGGCTGCAGTGAGATTTAAAAAATTTAAATAACGGATCAGTTTACCTTTTAAGATAATAGCTTCTATCGCCGCGGAAAGACAGAGACGGGAATAATGATAACATGGCAAGACAACAAACGCTGGTCATTTATTGACTTTATACCCGTCAACATTTCTGAAAGGAAACAATCTTATAACCTTTAAAAAAGAATGTTGGCCTTTGATTCCGTACATGAAAAGACTGAACACCATAGTGTGGAGTGGATAAATAGTCTGCTAGCTTTTAGGCTTTGATGACAGTGATGATGATGATGATAAATGATGATAATGATCGTGATTAATGATACACACTTTACTACTGTTTTTGGTAGAAACAAGTCTGAAGAGACTACCTAGAAAGAAGACTAAGAGAATGCTTGTAGATTAGGTTTAGTGATTGTTTTTTTTTTTTTATCTGCGAAGACCCATTTGGATATTTATAACATCATTTACGGGCATAAACAATTATTCTTTGAAATTGCCGTGCGAAATATTAACTGGCAAAGCCATCTGATTTCGCGGGCTGAACTTTTCTCGCCTCTGTTGTAGATGAAGACAAGTGAGCACACGTTTCTGAAAACACATCAGATGAATTCGGTTATTTTTTTTTTTTTTTCGTTTTTTTTAAATTTGTTTTAGAAAAAAAAAACACAATTTAAATTAATGGTGTTCATAGGTAACATTGAATATGAATTTTTGTACGTAAATAAAGAACAGTTTTCGAAAAAGCTAAACATTTTGGGAAATGAAATGAATTCTGAATTCGGATTATCAGTTAATCTCTGCAACTGGATATTTAATACATAACATTTTTTTTCTTTCTAGAGGAAAAAATAGTGTAGTGGCGAAAAGAACTGTTTATGTATAGGCGCCAATCTGCTAGAGACGAGTATCTTTTCGATTTTAGTTTTACTGAACACTGGGGCTCTTAATGGAGATCATCCCATTGTCTATTTAATACTTATCTGACATTTTTGACACTGTGACGTATTCAGTTGTGACGATTATTTTTTTTGTTTTTTTGTGTTCCTATTTCTGCTTGACAATTGTTACAGATATGGATGGGTACCATTAGCCTATGTGGAACCAACACCACGAGCAAGCCATCATAATGGGTGAGTAATGTTCACCAAATCAACTATACTTGTCTTGTAACCAGAAATTCTAAAAGCACAAATACAAGACATTCTTCATCACAGACCAGCATTACAAATGTAATATTTTTCTTTTAGCAGCAGTATTGCTTTCTGGCAATTAATCTGACTAAAGCAGCACGCTCGTTCTTGGAGTGGTAGCAACAAATTAAAGTGGACGGGACAATAAGAAGGGTAGCTGACTTGATTTATCACTTTTTCATCTCAAATGACACATGAAGGTTTGACACCCCCGTGACTTACAGCCATATCCTAGTTGTCACCCCAACAGACTGAACCTCGGATACCCTTCTTCTTCTACTTCTTTCGTTCGCCTGAAATAAGTTGTCTATATCAGCAATTTGGTCTCTTGTATAAATTTCATTGTCGTTGTTAGTTCATTCAGTGGTCCATAGAGTTTACGTTCCACTGTTGTTCTTTCTGGCCAAAAAGGTTTGCCTTAATGTGTCAAATTCGGTGCAGTCATGGAGTACATGCTCTGCTGTCTGGGGTACCTTTCCACAGGTGCACATGGCTGATACGCCTATCTTGAATTTTGTGTACATGTGGTTACGTAATCGGTTGTGCCCTGTTCTGAGGCGGAGGATAATGACTTGTTCTGATCTGTCCAAAATAAAATAGTCGTCTTGTGCTATGGCTGGTGGTTTCTTGATTGATTTAATGATTCTTTTCTTTTGGTGGTATGTGACTGGTACATCCGGCTGCACTTTTGTCGCATTTGGATACCCTTCCACCTCTAAGGAAGTTATAATTAGGACAGGCACTGGTAACGTAGAGATCAAGTACCATCTCGATGTACTAGCCTCTGTGTGTAAGTATGGATGAACTAGGGTCCAACGATTAGAGATAACATACCTTAGTGACATATATAAAACCCAACTATGAAAAAGCATTTGACAGCATTGATAGGGAATCTCTCTAGAAATTTACGGGGCACTATGGAATCTAACAGAAAATTATTAACTTAGTAAAGGCAACATATAAAGACATGAAATGTTGAGTTATTTATGAGGGAAAGCTAACAGATACATTCGAAGTAAAAACAGGTGTGGGCAGGGATGCTTTTTGTCTTTTTTGTACTGCCAATAGACTGGATTATGAAGACTAACACCAAGAATGGAATGCAGTGGATCCCTACAAAACAGCTTGATGATCTGGAGTTCACTGATGATATTTCTTTTCTGTCCCACAAACTGAATCAGTTAAAAGATAAATTTACTTGTTGTGAGATTACAACAGCTGGGGCTGAAAATTTATAAGTAAAAGACAAAGCTGATGAGGATAAATCATGCAAATAGTAATAGAGTTTCCATTAATGGTATCCCACTAGACGTAGACTTATTTAGGCAGTAATGAACCTAAGGAGGGGCAACTGAGAGAGATACTGAAATACGAATATAAAAGGCAAGACGGGCTTTCATAGCTTATAACATTTATGGAGGTCAAAAGACGATAAAACTAATACTAAACCTGCAGTTTTTAATTCTATCAAATCAGTATCTTTGAATGGAGCGGAAACACGGAGAACAACTAAGGCAATTACTAATTAACCACAGACATTCATTAACTGGTGCGTGCGCAGAATAGAGGGAATTAAATGGTATGATAGAATACTTAATATAAAGTTTTGGGAAAGAACTAGACAAGTTCCAGTGGACCAAGAGGTGAAGAAAAGACGCTGGCTTTGGATAGAACACACGTGGGAAAAAACATGAGAGCAATATAACCAGAATGTCTTTGCACTAGACCCCCACAGGGGCATAGAAATAAAGGAAGACACACAAAAAAACACATGCAGAAGGGAGCTAGAGAGTGAAGTCAAAAAGAAGAAGGAACAACAAGGGGAGAGCTGTATGCAACAGCGAAGGATAGAACGACTTGACGTGAGTTGGTTGAGGGCCTTATGTCCATTGGGCTGCATTAGTCAGAAGAAGTGTTGGATGGTTCACTGAAAACATTATGTTGGCTGATTGTTTTATTTGGGATCAGCTAGTGTAATTAACACGTAAAACAGACTGTTGACAAACACGCGAACAACCTAGTAAACACTAGCAACGTGCAGGAATGTCTGCTCAGTCTTAAACTACAAACATCTCTCCAGGGGCTGGCTGACATGAAGGTAAGCAAGTGTATTAACTGCGTTTATACTAAATCAATGATAACTTCATTTTCTGTGTCTAAGATACGATTATGATTGTCTATCCGATAGACCGCTACCAAGGGCTAAGAGCATCAGTGACCTCAAGGAGCAGAGTTTGCAAGCGTTGTCATCGTCGTTTATCGTGGGTACCACCCGTTCACGATACAACTCCTCAGATAAGAATAGGAGATCTGCGTCTGCTACACAAGATACAGCAATCATGAAAATGATAAGTGACAACTTTCAGGTAGCGCCTAAATATATTTAATATTTGTGAATAATTGTATGTCTCCTAGGTTAAAATAATGCACGTATTCCTCCTTTCTTACCCACATAATACTGACCATATTAACCTACGCGTACCGTTTGCTTGTGAGAAAATCTGGATTTAATTTCACATCCTTGTTATGTGTTACAGCATGTAAATGAGTTTCATTAACATCAATATCATAAATCATAAGATTTCAGGGGTTACTCTAGTACACAAGAAGAGCGGATGGCTGAACAGTTAGAACTCTAGGCTGTCATGCGTGAGACCGGGGTTTAAACACTCGCTAAGTGTAATTTAGTATTTTCCCACAGGGATTATAATTACGACAATATAGAAGTAAACATTGCATAAGGGAGAAATATATGAGAATGTGAATACTCGTATAAACACGAGGTATACTAACATGGCTCAAGCCAGCACGTTAAACCCAGAACGAGGGTTATAAGATTAACCAAGGTCTAATTAGTTAGGATGTGTTTGGCAGCTTCTAAGGTCGTTTTTTGAAAGACGAGTGAATGTGACGTGTAATTAAAGACGTGAAGGAGATCCTATTTCATAAGAGGACTGCAAGATGACAACCCGATGACAGCCTAACCAAAAGTTGTAGCCGAAGATATCCAACCAGCTAAGGAGTCTAACAGCCATGATCGGAGATGCTGGATCAACCATTGTGTGTATCGCGTATGTAATGAAACAGGACTGGAAAATAAAGAGTGTGGATGGTAGTACACTTCGATTCTGTACTTGATAAATGTCATCATCTCTTATTGGACCGTGCTAGCCAGTAGTACACATTGACAGGACCCGATTACTTTCAAAAGCTGAATAAATAATATACACGGATATCTTGTCTACTCGTTACCAACTAATTCCAGAGAAATTTGACTAAAAAGCTCAACGAAATGGGGAAGCAGAAAAACGTTCACAAATCAACACAAATATCGTAACGTTTCGGCCGGGCAACTTTTGTCAAACTACACAAAAATAACAACGAGGAAAGGAAAGTATATAGATCTCTAAGGGGTTACGTAAGCAACGTTTAAAAAAAAGTATATGATGTGGAATAAATGAAATAAAATAAACGATGGCTAAAAAAATATAGTCGCAAAAAATAAAAAGTAATATTTTTAATATATAATATAATAGTGGGAATAAAAGAAATACACATGTTAATGATATATAGATGATACTGATAAGAGATAGAATGAAGTAATAATATGAATTAAAAAACATTGAAGAAGAAAAGAAAATAGTTAACATTTAAAATATGAAAAGAGTAAAAATGTTTAGATGAAGGTATGTTGAATATTGATACCACCTGGACTAATAACGTCTAGGCTGTGGATAGGGCTATTTTCTAAAGATGATAGGTTTTATCGGGAAGTAGCTTGATGGATTCAAAAATGTTGAGGGCATGGTAAGTATCTTTGATAAATGAAGGGAGACTAGTGACAATTGGTTGAAAAATACTATCTAAAAATTCAGAAAGATACACCGTGGGACAGGAGCACGCAGATACAATGGGACGTCCAGGGTTGTTGGGCTTATGGATCTTAGGCAGCAAGTACATACACTGTTTGCCGAGTTGGCTGTCAAAAACACGCACATTGTTGGCCTGCTTGGGAAGAGTACCTTGTGAGATAAATGATTGTAGCGTGTCCTTGATTTTCTTATTGTTGGAGACTGTGTGGTCGTCCCTTCTGGTGGAAAAGAAAACGGGGTTTCCGAGTTGGGTGCTGGCTTCCTCAATATAAAGATCCTTTCTCCAAACCACTACAGCGCCCCCTTTGTCAGCCGATTTTATAACAATATCGTCCCTCTTTGAACGGGATTTGTTGGCCGTTTACAGTGGACTCCTCCTGTTCGTAAATCTAAGGCGCTTGATCTATACCTCAGCCACACGCTCTATACTATCCAACAGCTGGGACAGCTTTTAAGTCAGACTTCTCTGCAATTCCTTGTAATAGCTTGGCTGCAGTCACCCCGATATTTTCGTTACCAACTGTGTGATTTCAGAATGTCATCCGTGTCATAGATATGAAAAAAACCTAGCAACCAGCTAGCATACCGAGGAGATAATATCTTAGTAAGGCTGGGGCTTTTTTTCTGTCAGAGGCAAGATAAAACCTCACCTTTACCGTCCGTGGCGACAGCACTAGCATTGCGGCCCTAAATCATCAGGCTCAAAGACACCCCCCCCCCACCCCCTCCCCCCTTTCGTTTTGTCCCCGTCTTCACCGCAAAAGTGGTATGTAAAGGCAGTCAATGGCATAGATAGTAATTTGATAGACGAGTGCAATATACGAGTGCAAATATAAATATTGGAATTTAAACTAGCCTTATTCCTTGCTGTTTAAAAATGTCACATTGCAGAATAGAATATCATAAGTTACTGATAAATGATGGGTGATGTTGTCAATATCATAAGTCAGCGCTTGATCTTAAAGATGCCAAAAAAAGAATTAGATGTGATGTTTTGATATTTGTGCTCATGGATGAGGGGGTTTGGCTGGTGAACTGGATAGCATCGGGTCTGCACTCACGTAGTGTTGCTCTCCGTCTGAGTACATGGATCTCACAGCAATTTCCCTAGGATTACCACAAGGTTCCGAAATTTCACCCAATGCTCTTCAATGTATATTGTAAGTAAGATTACAGACCAAGAAGACTCAATTGTTAGTAGGATATTAACACTTACAGCTGATATTCTTGCATGTGGTCAGGAGGGCGATAGGCAATATACAGCTCAAGAACGACAGGCGACAGTAAGCAAGGTGATTGGCTGGTGTGTATAGATGGATTAGAAAGTCTACAGGATCGACGTCAATGCACCAGGTTTTATCCTGTATGGCTCGGTCTCTCTTCACGGAACGGCAAGCTGCCTGTCGAGAGCTGCAGAACAGAGCACGAACTACCTAGCTCCGACGACGAACCCTAGAGATATCTGTAAAAATTGCCCTCGATGGGTGCTGTCATTAACTCAGAAAGACTGCTGTTTAATGGTGTTCTCTGGACAGTGGGATTGTCACAGCTAATGCCCCAAGCATCAATGTTAATGATACTAACATTAAAATAGACGGCGAACTTGAGTACCCGGGTATTACTTTCGAAAGAAGTCTGTCCTTCTTCTTCCCCTTTTTCTTTGTTTATCGGCTGTAGACTCATGTGATAATTCCTGGTTGTTCGTCCATTTATACTTTGTGTCAGAGCCCGAACGTTCCGTGTACGTCTGTTTTACTGTCTTATTTGTGTGCAGCTGGTTGTTCCTTGCGCTCGGGCAGATGCACTTCGACTTCGATGGAAGTCCCCAATTAGTCGAATCCTGCGACATACTTGTTGGGGGCGGGGGAGACAGTGAGTATATTCTTGTTTTCCCACAATGAGGACCCGGAACCTTTACGGGAAAGCCTGTCATTCGAGAACCATTGGAGGCTGTTGCGGCAAAGTGCCAAAAAGGACTCAGTAGAAGACGACAATGGAAAAAGAATGCTATTCCCAATGTTCTAGTGATAGATTATGGAATCAGAATGCTCACCATACAAATAGTTAGCTGACTAAACTTGAACACATATATAATGAAGTCATGTGGTGATTCTAGGATGTACAAGAGATACCCCAGTAATTTGATAGCGATACATGATTGCACTGCCGATTACCGCAAATAGGCTCAAAGTGATGCAAGCGAGTTACTACCTCAGAATGGACAAGAATCACCTTTTGCACGAAGCTGTAGATAATGCTAAGATAACCTTTTTGAAATGGGACAAACTGGTAGTCCAGGTAATTAAAAAATATTCCTTGCCTGGAACTTATGACCATTATGTGGCAATAAGCGTGCCAAGCCTGACTAATTACGGCTCTCAATTCAATCATGTATACACATTTCAACATCATGCAGATTTGCAGCCTTACAGACATCCATCCAGGTGAGGAGTGGATACCAGAGTCTAAAGTGCCCAATCTCACATTCTCCTGTGTCGTGACCCTCGATAGGAGTTGTCGGGAGTAGAATCCAGCTGCTGACAATGCCGAGGTATGGGCGCATATCAGTGACAAGTCAGATAAGACAGATATGCTGATCTTTACAGACGGGTCCGTTAAACGAGGACGTAAGAGTGTATGGGCATTTACAGCTCGCTCTTCGGGCAGAACAGTTAAGGAAGCCAGCGGTGCCTTCTTCATGACCACCAGCAGCATGACGATGGGGGTGATGGCGGTGACACAGGCTTTCTTGTGGCTGGGATCACAGGACTATTCCCGCGTGTGTGTGCTGAGTTATTCTTTGAGTATGATCCGGCGGGTCGAGTCAGACTGGTTACGCCGTGGCTTGAGTCACTGCAAAATTCTCCTGTGTGTGCAGTTACTTTCATATTCGTCCCAGGATATGCAGGCGTTGTTGGTAATGAGAGAGCTGATAGACTGGCAGAATCTGCATTAATTGAAGATTGCCGGCCCATGGATGCTGTGAAGATAATCTAGCTCATAACTCAACTCATACACATTTCAATAAATAATAGCAACAGTTGCGCCCTAGGGCAGCATTGTCTGGTTGTTTGCCCATTTGAGTTTCTGTGTGATTTTTTTTCCCTTCCTGTGATCTACAAACTTTTGATTTGATATAGAAATACACCTCTGAGTCTAGCATCCTCATACTGTGGTAGTCAGTTGAAATTAGGGCTGTTATTAACTAACAGTATTTTATCAGACGCCAGGATCCGAGACGGGCAGTCTGAATTCAAGCAGTTCGTTAAACTCCCACAATGCTCATGCTCCTCCGGTCCAATGGCCAGGCGTCGATATCTATCAGCCTTTACCAGGCGAATCCAGTGATGTGCATGTAAGTGTTCATAGATTGTTTTATTTGTAAGGAGTTTAGGAAGTAATGGAATTATATTTATACATAGACTAAAGAAGCAGTACACAACGCATGCAGCGTCCGTTGTTTTTAAATTGTGAATACAAATATTATCAACGAATTTTAACTTTGATGCAATTATTATGATTTCTTGTCTATTTATGCCATACTCTTGCTGCCTCGAAGGCATCATCCATGACTAGTACTAAATGGTATAATACAGAAATAGTGCATTTAATTCGGAAATGTACGTTCTCAGTTAAAATTTCCTATCTGACCTCCATGAATACAAAGCACACCAATAAAGAGCATGGATCAATGTTTCTGGATTTAGAGTAGTAATTTTCTTGTCAAGAATTCTGACAACGTGTCAGTGGGACCTTGCTATCTTTTTAAGGTCCAAGTGCTACAGACGCATGTGTAAAACTCACCAACACAAGTCCAACTACACTCAAATATACACAAACCCAGCCACTCATTAACAGACTTGCACATTTACCATTGCAGTATCATCCATTCATCCGCATATCCCAAATTCTAGACTGTCTTCAGCCCCGACCCATTGCACCCATCGACTCCCTCATTTCTTCTTTTCTTCCTCGTGTTGATGGTCTATGGTCTTCATCTTCTTCTTCTTTGCGTTCGGTTTCCTATGAGATCAGACCAATAGGTGGGTTGCCTCTATGAACTCGCATGTCAGCAGTAGGTCCTTCGTGGTTCCCCATAGCTTGCTCTGCACAATTTGCTCTTGAGCCAGGTGTTCCTTCGAAATTATATGTTAGTATGTATAGTGGGCAGGTCTGCAGTATGTGCTCAGGTGTTTGTGGTCCTGTTTGACAGGCACACTGTGGGGACCGTACAATTTTTTTTGTTGTTGTTGTATGCATGTAGTAGTTGAGCCTGCAGTGTCCTAGTCGTAGACATAAAATTGTTGTATGTGAGTCTTCCGGAGGCGCATTACTGTGGTCCCATCTAGCAGCATGATGACCGATCCAGCTCCTCCGGTTTTTTCCCTGCTCCCTCCAGTGATCCATTGGTGTATACGTGTGTCCATTCATGTTTTGGATAAGAGTTGTAGACATGTTCAAAGGGCTTTACATGCAGTACTAGATCACATTCTTCAGCCTTTCTGTCTATGCAGACAAAAAATATATATAAATTTATATAAATATTTATGTGTGAGAGTGCATGTGTGTGTGAGAGAATAAGTGTGTGTGTGTGAGTGAGAGAATGAGTGTGTGTGTGTGTATGTGTGTGTGGGTGGGTGGGTGAGTGGGTGTGTGTGTGTGTGTGTGTGTGTGTGTGTGTATACATACACACACACACACACAGTCATATATAATAACACTTTTCAAATATTTGGATAAGATTTTTCAAACAGTCATCTCCAGAACTCAGGAACATTGTTACCAGTAGCTCTTGCTAGTAGGCAAATGTCGCTGCTCGGCTTTACTATTTCATGGTGTACTTAATGGGCGCCTTCTTCCACAAATTCCGATATTTTAGAACGGGGTTCATCCACGCCGTCAGTTTTCATGTACCTGAACAGAAATGCTATGAAAGTCACAACGTCTTCTATCTTTTTGCAACTGGTCCTCCAAGTTCTTACCCATTAGTTCCCTTCTCCTAGCCATATTGTTCCAAGAAAGAGATACGTCTTTTAAGATGTATGGCACTATTTCCACTGTACGTTTAAAAACCATAAAAAGTGCCTTTTCCCTTTTCAAAAGCTTCTTTGACGACTTCGCCATCAATGTATGCTTTTTTCTTCCTCTTGGTTTTATTTGGCGATCGTAAAGGTCACTGACTTGACCAGCCGTAAGGTTTCGTCAATATGCACTGTTGAGCACTTATCATTTGATTTAGATGAGACAATTGAGCCTTTTGAAGTTCACTAAGTATAGGAAATTATGTAGCCAATTTATGAAACGTCCTTATAAATTACTTAATTTTAAGAAGTGCAACAGCTGAGATAAAATAAAACACTTATCTGTTACTATAATGAATCAGAACTCCGCCTCCCTTTCACTAAGAGAATGGCAATTCGGCAGAAGAGGGGGGGGGGGGAGCGGCGGGGGGAAGGGGGGGGGTTATTCCTGGAAAAAGAGGGGAAAAGGGTGGATACAAGAGATTGCAGATGTATTGGCTATGAAAGTTGAAGATAGGGCTGGAGAACTAGCTAAAGACAGGCAGACTTTCAGGCATGCCTGCAAGAGAGCGAACGTTACATAAAGAATCTGTTGATTGATGATGATCGTCTACTTGAGGATTACCAGTTGTAAACTCCGGCGGAAAGTGTTTGCTTCTTCATCCGCTTTTGGACTTTAGTCTTGTTTAAGAACCTGAGTATTACGTGCACGTCCCTTATATAGATCTGCCTTCCTTGTATGCATAACTGTTGGTTCCTCATCTGGCGGGCAGGTGCACTCCGATTTCGAAAGATTCATCCCTAATTAGTATAATCTTACGGCATGCTTGTTAAGGGGCAGTGTGTCTACTTTTTTGCCCCCCACAGTGAGGCCCAGAGCCCACATGGGAAAATGGATGGTAATGATTCCATCTGCTGCAACCTATTCTTGAAAAATTATTGCTTTTTTTTCTTGTTTATAAGTTGTCTGCTTTTTACAGTCTCGTGCATTTCTTGTGCGTTGTATTTTAATTTCTAGATCTTTTTCTTTCTTACATCTCGTCTAAATCCGTGCCTCTGTAGCATCTCTACACACATCACGTATTTCTGTGTCTATTATTGCATATACTGGAGTTTTTCCCTTGTTCTTTTTGTCACTTTGTGATGTTGTTAGTCATCAGTATCTGATATTAATTGTTTACTTTCTCTGTAAGTTTTATTTGCTGATTGTATACTATAGTCAGTTCCACAAGTCGCGTTCATCTAGTTTTCCCTTAGCGTTTGAAGCAGTATATCTAATATATAAACAGACACCAATTACAAGCAAACAAGCAGCAGGCCCATAGTCAAGTCAGCAAGGGGAACTTTTCACCAAACCCAATCGCACGCGTTTATAGGCCTTTCACTCTTCATTTTTCATCTCCAGCATTTGCCTTTTCTGAGTTATGGTGAATTACAAAAAAAAAATTGTATTCAAAGTGGGATAGGTTATCAAAATAATCTCCACACATCACTACAATGTGAAATGATTTCCAAACAATCTCCATGCGTGTGTCAGTTTTTGTTGGAGGGGGGGGGGGGGGGGGGGGGAGATGGGGAGGTATACACAAGAGGAGAAATGCTAACATCTTGAAAGATCTGAACATTAAGAAAGATTGGCTAATACACAGCATCCTGTCTCGGAAGCTGAAATATTTTGGTCATATCAACCGCTACGACGGATTAGAAAAAATATAGCAAAAGGCAGAGGCATTGGCTGACCAACACAAAGATGGGCACAGTATATAAGTGACTCCTTGAGTATGCAAGTACATGATGGTAATGATGCACAAATTATTACTCAAAGATCGGAGATATTTATCAAGGTGCAAAAGCATGACTTTTGAAATGCAGTATTGTAGCAAAGTGACAGCTGTAGCATAAAAATGGTTATCAACTACTGACATTTAAAATTATATTTCAGAATGTCGGACATGGGATGTTGACAGGCGGGCCACTATTCTCACCTGACTGTCAGAGTTATCATACGATGAGATCTCATTCTTACAGTCGCCCGCCAAGTCCACCACTACCACCACCCCCTATGCCTTCTAATTTCTCCTCTCCACCACCTATTGTTGGAGGATCAGCTACCGTACCTAATACCCCAATGACATCCTCACGTCCACGATCCAACTCCATTGGCACCTACCTACCGCATGCACCTCATAACCAAAGCTTTAGCATACCTCCACCACCAAAATTTGATGCACCTCTACCACCAGCCACACCGGCAGGAACGACCCAAACCTCTAACAGCGGAAGACCAGTGCCACCCCCAGTTTCCCAGAAAACTACATCGGTGTCGTCAATGACCCCACATGTCCAAACACCGCAAACACCAAATCTGTCTAATCATATTCCACCACCACCACCGCCTCCTCCACCAGCACCGACTATGACCAAGTAAGATTTATTCAAGCTGATCTTTAGATTGTATAATACTAGACGACACATTGTTGTAGCCTGTTCTCTCACAATGCACTGTTTCTTTCTAGCAAGTCATGTCTATTCATAACACCCTGTCTCGTGTACTTTCTATCAATTCTGACACAAATGATCTTTAGTCATGATCTCAAACTGTCTAGCATCTTCTCTCACGGGTTCCATCTGCCTATTTCCCCTCCAACCTTTCCATCGTCATGACGTAATCCAGTTTTATCTTTCTCATGACACTACCAAGCAAATGTAGATTGTCTTCTTCTGATGTGGGTAATCGGTTCTCTTCGTGAGTCATTTTTTTTCAACACATTTTCATTGCTCTTTCAATCTGTCCAGGGTATTTTCATCTTTTATCTATAAAACCACATCTCCCCCCTCCCGCTTCCATTTTTCCTCCACTAATCGCTCAGTTGACCGTGATTTACCTTTATATATCAGGAGAGGATTTTAATACCTTGAGAATTCTGTTTCTTGTCTCAGTTGACAGTTAAAAGAATGCATAGAATATTTTTCATTTTGTAAAATGTTGCCTCTGTTTGAGCTATTCTACATTTGATTTACTTCTTAAATAAACAGTACATTGTTTAGGAAGGTGAATGTTTGTTTCTAACTAAATGGTCAACAAGAACTCAACTCTCCACATTTTCAAATACATGCCCTAAATGGGTCCCCAATCAGCTACCTTGTATCGGAAACTATGTCTTACAATTTCCTTACTGGCTGTTTCAGTGGAGCCTTCGTCAAACTAGGTATATTTAACAACTTAAACAATAAAACCATTGGCTCTGTGGCTAAGTCGATGCAAACGCTTTGTAATGCCGGGTTCGATCCCAGCTGCGGGCCATGCGCCTTGCGTTGGTTTCGACAGTGGTATCAAGAAAGCCGACCGCCCAGAAGCAATGGCAAACTACTGGATGTAAATTTGCCTAGAAAAACCACACAACAGCCAGGGGCTGTTGGGGTTGGTTCTGTAACGTCCTGTAAAGGATACGCAACTAACCAAAACAATAAAACCATTACTAATGCAGTAAGAACTTTCATTTAATTGTTGGTAATATGACTTTACAGAAGTAAATTAGGTGTATTATATTGTCCTGGAATTATTCAAATATCCCGCAAATGAAAATCAAGACACTTGTCTGGTAGAAAAAAGCAAAACACATGTTCATTATATTTTTTGTCCATCAGTATAATACACTGAATTTCCAGTCAAGGTAATGATAGACGTACCGAAGAAAGAGAAGCAAAACAGGCTTAGCAGTATGAGATCGCACATTCTTTAAAAACAACACAATTGACTGCCTGAACAGAGCAGCGCAGGGAATGTCCTGCCAAACTATATTTTTTACTGAAATGTCACAAGAGGCCAGCTGCAACATCTGTGGCTTTAACAGAAAAATTAAAAACTATAGGCTCAATTTTAATTTTGAAAGCACCACAAGCCATAGCCACTCAAACCCACATCTACTTTCAACAAGCACCCCCATGCAAACTATTTGGTCTCATCCAAATAAAAAACCAAAATCAAGTGCAAATGCAGTAAATGCCACTAAATTAGTTTCTGACAGTTAAAGGGCAGGTGGGGGTTTTCCGGGCAGATTAATAGTATGGTCACTGAAATATTCCGGTGCCACAAGTAGACAACTCAGCAGATGTGGGACACGGCAATAGTAGCAAACAAAAAGAGTGCAATTCTTTGTAGAAATAAGCTAATTTTTTTTATAAAAGCTAATTTTTGGAGTTCTCAAAAGTACTAATTGTTTTCTATATTAACACATTAATTATCACAATAGACAAGGGTTTTATTTCTTGTTTTTAAACTATTTTAAAGCAAATTATTATAGTTTCAGTTTCTAAATTTAATATATATATATATATTTATTAACTATATTCAATGGTTACAGGCCACTAACATACAGGCTCTGTAATTCTTTTGACATGTATAAGAATCATTACTGCTTGTGTTATATTCTACAAATACTGCAACACCTAACTTTTTCTGACTTCTGTTGTTCAGAAACCCATTTTCTGGCGTGTCTTTGAAAAAAACAAAGACCGATGACAGATCAGCACCAAGAATATAACAGAAACTCACACACTGGACCGCAATTTGCCCAGGAAACATAACGTGACCTCTGACAATCTGCAGATGACCAGCACAGCAAACAAAAGTCTAGTATGTATGTACTGGACCATATATCAAGGTGCCTGAAGAAGAATTATCCTTATTTTAAAATATATTTATGTTTTGACTGAAATAAACTCAGTAGAATTTATAATACACTTCGCAGCTATATTTATGTCAGACTGTATCTATATACTTTAATAAATGTGCCTATACTTGTCAAGGACAAGTAAGATATGGGATCTGTAGACTTTTGCATGTCATGAGAAGAGGAAAACTAGAGTATATAAGGACAATGGGAAAACAGATAGAAAAGAAATGAAGATGGAAATCAAAAGAGAAAATGTTTGGCATCATGGCACATGTATCAGAAATGATAAACAATACAAGATACAAAAAGTCTGGATAAATATGATTACTTACTTCACATGCACGATCTACAAGTCCAAGAATGTTATAATGTACTGAGATATTTGCATGATTTTATAGAGGTGGCAGCAGAATTTGCTTTATTTTTTCTGGATTCTTCTTTCCCTCTTGCCATTCTCTGAGTGAAGTTGAACCTCCTTATGACCGCACATTGTGTGGCCAACATCCGGTGATTGCTAAGTGTCCTTTGGATGAGAATCCACTCGGTACAAATCCCAGAAACCCCATTAAACCGTAATGTTATTTTAAGGCCCCTGAAGTAACCTGCAGTCCAGACATGGTGGGTTGGTTAAAAACATGATACCTGGATATTTTCCTAGATCTGATGAAGGTGTAATTCATTATTTTAAAATTTGGCCTATTTCATTTACATTAAGTGTTTATGTGTTTTTAGCTTATGTCTGTCTTAGTGTGGACTGTTTATATGTTGCTGGAGAGTCCATTCATTTGAAGGGTTCCAGAACAGACAGGAAACTATGGCGGTAGGACTGGATCTTGAGGATGCTTATAACAGAGTGAGATACGATATCTTAATGACTGCACTGAGGGAGAAGGAGGTCAATCCATGGCTGGTGAATTGGGTTGCAGCTGTCCTGTATTCACGTCAGGTTTCTCTCCAACTGGGCTCATGGACCTCTGAACCATGCACTTTGGCCCCAGGACTGCCACAGGGATCCACCATCTCGCCTGTGCTCTTCAATGTGTATACGAGCAAGATTGCAAGCCTAGAAGCACCAGGAGTTGGAAGGATACTGAATTTTGCGGATGATATACTTGCATATAGGCAGGGGGAAGAGAGGGAACAAACAGCTCGGGAGCTACAAGCAACAGTAGACAAGGTGACTGAGTGGTGTACAGAAGTGAGGGCTGTCGTCCACCCGGAAAAGGCGTCTGTTTTGTGGTGTTCTCTGGACAACAGAATCGTTAAAACTAATGTCCCAAGTTTCACGATAGATGGTAGAGACGTCAACAGAGAGAGCAAACTGAAGTATCTGGGAATTACATTTGACAGGAGCTTGTCATTTAAGGACCATGTGGAGAGTGTTGTGACGAGATGCCAAAAAGGACTTAGTGCACTTAAGACTATGGCTGCAATTGACATAGAGCAGAGAATGCTTTTCACACTATATCAGCACCTGATCCAGTGGTGTGTATGCGATACATCCTTGGTTTGCCGACAGTTGCAGGTAGGCACAAGGTGTTGCAGGCGAAGTCATATCTCAAGGTAGCTGCAGACACAGACCACCCTCTGCATGAAGCTCTGGGTGCAGTTAAGGGTCAGCGGCTGATAAGAGGGAGGTCATGGATGGCTCACGCAGAAGACACAATCAGACAGGTTTGCATCCTTGAGAACATTAGGCGAGGACAGGAGTGGGTCAAAGTGCCAGCTGAGCCGTCAGACTTGTGTAGTCATAATCATGCTGAGCCGGGAATGCAGAGACTGGCCAGCAGGTGCCACAGAGGTGGAAATTCAGCAATTAATTCAAGATAATGCTTGCTCAGAGGATTTGATCATTTACACAGACGGTTCAGTGTCAAGAGGCAAAAGAAGTGCTTGGGGCTTTTTAGCAAAAGTTAATGGTAGACGTTTGGTGCAGGAGAGCCTAGCATATGATACCACAACATCCAGCTTAAGAATGGAGGTGGAGGGGGTCACTGCAGCTTTCCGCTGGCTAGAGAACACGTCACACACACACATCATAATTGTAACTGATTCAGAAAGCATGCTGAGGAAGATTAGAATAGGTATGCTTCGTGCAGCGTGGCATGCTTCGCTGTGGAGGACACGAATGAGTATTGTCTGGATAATTTCACCAGGTTACGCAAGTGTGTTGGGAAATGAACAGGCGGACAGATTGGCTGGCTCTGCACAACTTGGTGGAATACTGCTACATGATAGGGCAGACGTGGTTAGTGCCTTGTTGGAGAGCGTGTACAATTCAGAGGAGCAGATGGATCACCACAGTCTGGTGAGATTGATGCAGTTGGGGGTGACGAGAGGTTCTGGCAGAAGCTTGAGGCTCAGAGGAAAGGCAAGACGGACGTTTAATCAGAAAGCTACTGGCACCATTAGTATCGGAACTCTTTGCTGGCTGCTGAAGATGGGGACGGAGCACTTAATTTCTTCTTTTTGTATTTACTTTCTGATTTACACTGACAGACTGCTATATAATAAAAAACAGAACATAATAAAAACAGAACGGATGAAACAATTATTTGTCAAGCAGTGATTTTAAACCAGTTGGTTGGCACCCGTAGCCTTCATACCGAATTGTAACTTTTTCTTATACATTGCAATGATATTATGTATTGGCTGTGGCTGCCATTGATGTCCGTTTAAATTGGATCGTCATGCTTCCCTATATAGGAGCTCTGACACAATTACCATTGTTTAAAGTGTTTTCCCTTACCCAATTATATCTTTACAATGATTATCTCCCTTTATGTTACATGGCAAAATATTATACCTTATTGCATGTTCATTTGCAATTTCATTATGATGGTACTCAATTTCCACATCAAAAAAATTTCATTACCTGTAAATGTTTTCAAGATGTTTCAATATATATATCTGCAATAAATGTGTGTACCTTCAATTTTCTTACAAATGTATCTTCAATAAATTTTGTACTTTCAATTGTTAACTAATTTCATTTTCATTGTATGGTACTATGCGTTTCTGTGGTCATTGTTACAAATCAATATTACAATAGACAATATATATCATTTATGCACGTATTAATTAAAATTCATTAAAAATACTTTTATACATCAAAATTAGTTCTTTTATGTTACCACTGCAATTTTTCAAATAAACATGTTACTGAACTTTCAAATTACCAAATGTTTGTTTTTTCAGTTTACAATCTTGACATGACGTCTGGCAAATGATTGTCTATGCCTTTTATTTGTTTAATTCTTAATTTATACTATGCTATCAGCAATGCCCATTTGTAAACTCTGGAGTTGTCTGTAGCATCCATTGTCATTAATTGTGTGAGTAGCAAATTGTATGTTAATATTGTCAACTCTTTCCCCAACAAATATTTCTTGAACTTTTTTAGGCTAACAACTCATGCTAGAGCCTCTTTTTCAAAAGTGCTTTACTTTTGTTGTGTGGATGTTAGTTTCTGAGAAAAATATATTACTGGAAGAAGAATGTGTGAAAATTTATGTGCTAACATTGCTGCATTAGTGTGTCCATTAGCATCAGCTTGCAAGTAGAACTGTCTGCTTAGATCAGGTTGTCTTAAAATAGGCGGCATTGAGAAAACAGATTTTATTTTCCCTAAAACTATGGCTTTCTTCCTAAGTTTTTTTTTACTTAAAACTGTTCTTTTTACAGAAGCTCAGACAATGGTGAGGTTAAGGATGCCAAATTTTGAATAAATTTCCGGTAATAATTTATCAACTCTAACAATGCTTGCCTTTTGTGTGTGTGTTTTGTTCTTGGTTTCTCAATCTTCAAAATCTGCGAAACAATGTTCTAGTCTGTTTAAAATATTTCCTTCAAATACAACATGGCCCAAAAACTGTATTTTGGTAAAACAAAACTCAAATTTGTGTGGATTCACAGTCAAATTTGCTTTCTGAATGTTTGAAAACACTACAAAGTTTCAAGGTGTTCTGGCAAATCTTTTGTATGGACACAAATATCCCTCATATATGTATGCTACATGTTCAATGCCCACTAACAACCTCCTAATAATTTTTGCAAAGATTTTGGGAGCATAAAAAAGCCCATGTGGTAATCTTGACCACTGTTTTAGCCCAATGGATGTTAGGAAACTAGTGTATTTACTGGCGTTTTGGGTAAGAGGAATCTGCCAATATCCCTTACACAAGCCTAATTTCGTAAAACATTTGCCCAAAGTGGTCACAAAAATTCCGACACTCATGTTGTGTGCAGCTCTCTCAAACCGTCTGCCAATCATGCACGCCTGCTTTCGTCTGTCGATGGTTGTGCTAAACTTTGTTTCACTGTCGGCCGCTTATGTGTAGTGCCTCGATATGGTATTAGTCAAATAACTTTTGACTGAATCAGATAATTTCTGATTTTGTTGTAGCAAATTGTCAAATGTTGTCACTCCAGATAATTTCTCACTGCCTCACGATCTGTTTGCGGTGTGTTCTTGAGCTAAACTGTGTTGAGTTCCGGTAACGGCTTGAAATTTATGGTGAAGTGTTATGAGTGAAGCTTGTTCTGGTGACTTGTTAATGTGTAACCTCTGCTGTTTTTTGACTGACTAGATCAGTGGATAAACTATTCAACATTTAAATTAAAGTTTCTACTGCTTTCTTGTATTCAACTGACATTTTTCTTTCTCAGTTGTCTTAATGGATCACCGTTGCTGCGTTGTTCTGCTTTTCGACGGGTGACTTGTCAATCAACTGTCAAGCTTTGTAGGCCGTCCCAAAGTGCTGCATAACACAGGGCAGTCTACTTCTCTTCAACTATTCACACTGTTGATGAAATTACCCACCATCAACGTTGCTATTAAGTTGGAATTTTGCTTCAACTGTTGGAATCGTTGGGTGTTTTCAGGAACTTTGCTTTATCACCAGTTTTCGCCTCTTATTTGCTCATCTTCCGCCTCTTTGTCCCGCTTCCAACTCACAATGGGCCCAGCATCTGAATGATAAGTGTCAGTTCTTGGCACCGCCAGCTGTTGCGTCGCTATCTAAACTTAGAAATTTCAGCTGCTTTTCCTTGGGTTTCCCGTTGTAGAGTTCCCAGCTTGGGATATTGTCTCCTCGGTGTGCTAACTGGCTGCTAGGTTTTTTTTAATTTGTAGGACATAGAGGATATTCTGAATGCACACGGTAAGGAGCAGTTACTTTATTTATTACACTTTCACTGGTGATCAGGTCCAGTCAATGTCTACTATTAGCTAGCAGGTCTGGCAAGATATGATGACATTTATCAAACACATACTTGACGTTCTACTCCCTTCCACACTTGTTACCTTTCAGTCCTGTTTCATTACACACGTAATACACACAATGGTTGATCTAGCAACTTTGATCATGGCGGTTAGACTTCTTGGCCGGTTGGAACTTGTCGGCTACCACTTCGGATTAGGCTGTCATCAAGCTGTTGTCTTGCGGTCTTCTTATGGAACACAATCTTCTTCATGTATTCAAATACTGTGTCACATTTGCGCGTCTATCAGATACAACCTTTCACGCCAGATACCAAACACATACTCACTGATTAAACAAGTCTAACCATATAACTCTCGTTCTGGGTTTCACATGCTGGTCTGAGCCCTGCTTGTATGTCTTGTGTGACTACGAGTGTTCACATTCTGGTCTGAGCCCTGCTTGTATGTCTTGTGTGACTACGAGTGTTCACATTCTCATGTATTTTTCTATTATTTCATGTTTACTCCCATATTATTGTTAGAATTCCCATGAGAAAATATCAAGATTACATTAAGACAGAATCTAAGCACTTATGATTGGTTGTCAATTATAACGCTATTGAAAATATATGATTGTCCTTTTGCTGGGCCCAAGGGGCAGAGGCAAGGGAATGATGAAAACTGAGGGTATATAGAGAAGAGAACTCAAAATTTCAGGTAAGCCTCAATAATTTTTTTATGCCCTATGGAATGTTTATTTTTCCCTTTAAATATGTTGAAAAAGGTTTAAAAGTCCATAAACACGTTTTTTGGAGTGATTTTTTTGCCATAAATTCATACAGGTTTATGAACCATTTCTTACAGGGGGTGAAAAACCCCACATGATTTCTACTTCTTATAGTTCACGCTGTGTGGTGTAGGTTTTTAATGGCTGCCCACAGCCCTGTCTCATGTATTCTAAATCATTTCTGATACAAATATTCTTCCACGCTATGGTGTTAAATGTCCAACATCTCTACAGTTTTTTCTAATCTTTCTTTCCTTCCCATTCTCCTTTTATCACAGAATAGTCCATTTTGCCACTGCTCTTGAAATTTACAATGTAGTTTATATATATATATATATATATATATATATATATATATATATATATATATATATATATATATATATATATATATATATATATATATGTAATTCCCGCAAAACAGAACAAAAATGCACACAAAAAAAGTAAACAATGAGGGCTATACCAAAATTAACCTCTGACTTGGTAAACACTGAAACAAATTAACAATAACATCTAAATACATAAAAAAAGGTAAACACATCATTGCATTTCTTTCCACATAATAATCACTACCTGAATTCAGGCACTTGTCGGGCAGTGGCATGAGTTTTTTGGCAGTGTCAAAGTGCTGGGTATCCAACCATTCCATCATCTAGTCAAAAAATAATCATCGGTTGTTACCCAATCCCAGCTTTAAGGGAGTGGTTGAAAATGTCCCACTTAAACCGCCATGAATGTAAACAAAATGCCCTTGCGGTAACAGAACACTGTAACCATCATCTTTTCTTGTGAAAATGTTTGCTTACATTTTTGGGGGCTTTTGGAGAATGAGCCTGCAGCAAGTGTTTTGACACACTACCAATTTCACAGCTGGCAGGAAAGGCAATAATAGTGTCCATGTTTATTTGTTCGCGATTAATGAAGCACTGAACAAATGCAACTGTATGTTGACATGTAGTGCGCTAAAAGACTACCTATGATGAACAGTGTCGCTATGGCAAGCGGTTTATATTTACAGGTCAATCATAGATTGATTCTGGAATAGCCCTTGTATACGCAAGTATTTATGCATACTATGTACAAGGCAGAGTCATGAAGCGAATACACTTGCATTAATAAGTTTTTTCTACAAGTTGCAGGAATAACATTGTTTTGTGTCCTATTTCATGACAAAATCTACCTGCCTTACAATACAAGCAGTCCACCTATCCACAAGATTATGGATGCCCACCATGTTGAAGCTTCTGAATGTGGCCCGTAACCAAGTTTGCACCACCAACATCGCCTCACTGTCATCTGCAAATGTTCTTTCAATGAGCCACACAAATTAAAGTCTGATGGTACCAAGTCTGGGCTGTAGAATGTTTCAGTACTTTAAATTGCAGAGTGCATCTAATGGATGCACCACTTTCATGATTAGTCTGTGGTGTTTATCCATGAAAAGTACAGAAATTAATGTATCTAAGGAAACAGGTAACACTGGGGACAAAAGATGTAATACAGAGATAAGGAACAGAATAGACAAGCAAAAACTGAATATGATAAAATAAAAAACACCTTAATTTGTTTCTAAACATTTTCACTCCAGGATTGCACACTGTAGAATTAACATCTCATAGAGGAGAATCAAACAGGCACAAACCCCATTCATCCAGATGACACAGTTATATCTGGCAGTCCTACGGCAATCAAATATATTTGTAAACAAAGCAAAACATCCTTCACCCCTCACAAATGTGTGTCTACAGAAGAATTTTAAATTTAGTGAATAATCAGATGTTCACATAAATCAAAATGTACATTTAGCCACAACACAAGGTGTCTGGAAAAGAAATGCACCAAATCATTTTTTCTCTAAGGGGCTGTTTATTCAAACAGCATGTAATTCATATACTATACACGGATATGGCATGTAAACATCAGTATCATTTAACATAATCCCCATCAACATGTAAGGCTTTATTTAATACCAGTAGAAACAAGTGTACGTACTCCTAACCTGTACCAGATTTTAGCTTGCTCATGCAGCAGTTGCTTCACTGCATGAATCCCTCCATCATCTTCAAAACTTGTCCAAAGGAGTGCCCATTTAAGTGGTCCAAACAGATGAAAATAAGAGAGTGCCAGATTGGGACTACAGGGTGGAAGGGGTAGATGTCCACCCCCAATTTGGTGATTGCTTCCTGTTTTGCCAGATTTATGTGAGTGCATGCACTGTTGTGAAGGAGAAGCAGGTCTGCTGGATTCCTGTGCGGCCGAACTCTCTTAAAATATGCATTTTGTCATTGTCCTATGTAAGCTTGATTCTCTCTCCCGATGGCATAACATCTACAAGAATTACATCTTCTATGCCCCAAAAGACAGTGATTTTAGGCTGTCCAACTGGAAGTATTGAATTTCTTTCTTCCTGGTGACTGCGGATGGTGCCACCTCATGGACTAGTTTTTATTGTTGTCTCAGCATCAAAATGGTGTGCCCAGGTTTCATCACCCTTAAATATCTTATCCAACAAATTCTCTCCAACAGCATCTAAAATTAAAAAAAAAATGCAAAACAAGTGGATTCCAGGTCGCAGTGGCTTGTAAGGCAGTGAAATAGTAAACAGACTCGCCAGAAGTGGCAGTAACAGGCACAATCAAATAGCGATTTAACCCACCAAGAGACTAGGACAATACAATCTAGTGTTCAAAAAAGGTGGCTGAACGCCCATACTGCTTCGCCGCTTCTCTTACTTAACAAAAAGCTTTAGTGTTTTGTTTATGTGACGAAATTTCCAAAACGGTGTGTCATCTCGATACTTTCAAGTCACCTTTATTTAGAGCAGAATGTTGAAGGCTCTTGTTGACTTAGCTGAGACTTCATGCATGGCTGTAGCATGTAGTTGGTACAGTAAAATATTGATTGGCTCATTCTGGTTAACCTTCAATCAGCTGCCCTCATCATACAACTAATGTGGTTCACAGAAACTGATTGGCTTGATCATAAAATTCAAAGATATCCAACACAGTGGTGGAAGTAACTGGTAGCAAACTTATGTTGATATTTACCATTATGAAACATTCTGTGATATCAATCAGGTTTTACACATTACACAACTGAAGTCTGTCTAGTACTCATATCTGAATATAACAGCCTGCAAGAGCCTACATTACAAAAGTATTTTAATCACTAATCTTGAACATGTGCTTCATCACCAGGAACATCACTGCTGTCACTATCAAACTGTCCTGCAACAACATGACCTGGTTCATTAAGGTAACGACTTATCATGGGGGCATGATACAGGTAAGGTGCTGAACAATGTCTGTGTATGTCCATGTGAATGATGCTGGTACTGTTTCCAGATGAGTCCAGTCTGACCACACTGGGAATGAATATCTGTCTGACTGGTTCTTCATCATCGAGATCTGCAATGAATGCATTGATTTTTTCATACACACAATTTCCATGCAAGGTCCATTTTTTAAATTTTCTTTAATTTAAAAAAAAAACTATAAACAAATAGTAAAACACTTAAGAAAAAAATTTTACAATATAACAATGTTTTCCCACTGTGACAAAATCAGAAATCCTTATAGGTTGAGGTTGCAGTACAGTGTCTGCAGGACCAACTAAAACAACTGCTGGTCAAATGTTCTATGCCACTATTCCAGCAACTAAATCCTACATCTTAAAGAGTTAGTGATGAAGTGTACACCAAATCCAATGTGGCATATCAAAACAAGTGTGTCAGCTAACTTACACTGGCTGAACACATAGCTTGGAAACAAAGTAGCAGAACATATCTCTAAATGGCTTTATACACAACTGAGTAAAGATCCTGCAAGGTCAATCAAAAAGAAATAATTCTTTAATAGGACGCCATCTGCTAGTTTCTGGGCATGTAATTGATAGGGATTGTGCCTTCCAAGTTATTAAACACACACTGATGGTCTTTAAACTTATGGAAGCTGCAGCATTTAAAATTGGACAATCCTGCATTATGTAAATAAAAAGATCTAGTAGCAATCACATGTTCAATTTTGAAATTCCTTTCATGTGTGTACGGAGTAACAAGAAACTGTAATTGGTATATTCCTCTAGAAATGATTCAAGTTTTGTGCTTCATTTTACGCTGATGTAACACTAGTAATGCATCTGATCAGATTCAGCACAAAAATCCTTGAAAATAAACTCTGCAATGTACTGTCTGTGTACATTAATACAATCTGTGTATTTTAAATAAAGAATGCCAGTGAACAAGCATACACACATAATAATGAAAGAATATAAAAGCACAGGAAAAGACTTCTCATACTATGTGACCTGAACTGTGTCTAAAAACAAAGTGCATATAACTTTCTTGTAAACAATGAGATTCAAGGTCTGGGAACTTTGCAGACTCCTTCACCATGAAACCCACTGATCCTTCTAGGACTGTTCTAAAGCCATTTCAATTCTCCTGCTTTCCCAAACTCCTACAGCACCATATTTCTATGCCACATTAAACTACCACCTGTCAGACCCTTGCCAGCTGGACTGGGTATATATGACTTTAGACATTCCTAGGTGAACTGACAGAAGTAATGGCACCACAGTGTCATCCCTGTTAAGACAGAAAAGTTGTGTGGCCAGTGTTTCCAACTAAAAAACTACTTGGTGGTGTGGAGGAAAGGTGATAAATTTTGCTAACGGCTTAAGTTAAAAATAAATAAACATGTTAGAACAGTTAACAGATTCATTTTAAAGAGTTTTCCGTCTGAAACACAGTAATTTACCTTTAACAGAGTACTATATGACTGTTCTTTCATATCAATAGCAATCAAAATGACAGAATTCAAATCGGGGCAGGAAATTACTTACCAAACTGTCCGCCATTGTCTGGATGATTACTGCCAAAGGCAGAGTCAATATCCCAATTCTCTTCAATATCTGGCTGGGACTGTGGAATATCTGAGCCTGGAGAGTAAAAACACCAGACCATCAACTTCGTTACTGATGTGATTCCATTTTTACATCTAGATCTGCCTAGATTAGACTGAAATAGCCTTTGTACACATGAGAAGAACGTGCAGCTCTGTAGCTTAGAGGGTCAGTAAATATGTTTATGAATTCCATGATCCCCGAGTACTAGGGTTCAATTTCTGTGGCAGACATATTTCAACCAGTTTTTTTTTTTTAAATGAAAAGAATTAAACTAGAACATAATTAATGGAGCACGGAGTAGATGAAGAAATAAGGAGAAAACCATGGACAGACAACATGTCAGTATAAATAAAGAGATAGCAGGTGTTCATACATAGCCCTGGGGACAAAAGCTGTGGAAATGTATTACTGCCCATACCAGAATAAGGATGATAATAGTGTTTACACACACACACACACACACCCGGTGTAAGTTAGGAGAAAAAGAATATTCACAACAAAATACACGAGAAACACAAGGGTTTCAGATACTTACATGAGGAAGAGCTGAGCTTGGAAATATCCTGGTCCCAATCCTCTTCCATGTCACTATCATCTGAGCACATAGTTCTGCAAATCTCTGCATTCTGGTCAGCCTCAGAGGGGCACTGCTCAAATATATTTTTGACAAGTCAATTAAGAACAACTCATGAAGTCGGACCCAGAAAGAAAGTTACTTTCCTTGCCATTCATCCCTGGTCATGTAGTAAGGCCTGTGTTATGTTGCGGGGGTATCACGCTCAGTGAGCATATAGCAACACAACGTATTTTACGTGTTGTTGTCATAGACTGCATGCAGTCATGGGACGTAGGCTGCATTCTCGCGTGTGATGTAAGCTAAGGCTTGTTGTGTAGGGAGGTTTTGGTTGGGGCCAGTTCTACGTGTTTTGGGAAGGCAAAAAGCGCTCACATTGTGGAATACAGAAAACATGATATCGCCGGCCGGTGACAACAATGAGTAAAATGTGCTGACTTGCTGGACGCTTACTAAAGACAACACTCCCGCAACATAAGACAGGCCCCACGACACAACCAGGGATGAATGGCAAGGGAAGTCAGTCTCTTTCTGGGCCCGAGTTCGTGAGCTGTACAACCAATCAATCATGAATATTCTGAACAATAAAAACAAACATAATTATGCAAACATAAATTCTCTTAAACAATCAAGCGTGCTATGAAAACTTATTTGTAGCTTTCTTCAAAGTCAGAGTGCATCTGCCCGATTGGCAAGAAACAATCAACTGCACAGAAATAAACCAGTAAACCAGAAATACCTGCAAAACTCAGGCCCTGGCACAACGCTAGAGTCCAAAATATGAGGACTTTTCGTCGGTGAATAAAGAAGAAGAAAGAAATGAACAAATTACACTGACAAGTAATAACTTATTCAATAAAGTAGTGATTGTCAAGAAAAGAATAGGGATGGCCAAAAACATTTTCAACAACATACAAAAGTTACAGACATCAAGAAAAATAAGCAATACATTAAAAATGAGAATTGTCAAATGTTATGTATTCTCAACCTCACTTTATTTCACAGAGACATGGACAATGAACAAACAACTGGAAAATCGTATCAATTCTTTGGAGATGTGGATATACAGAAGATTAGGTCATTTTTCATGGAAACAAAAGCTATCAATTACAGAGGTACTGAGGAAATTGGGAATGAAAAGAGAGTTGTTAGGTGAAATTAAAAAAGAGACAAGTGAAATATTTTGGCCACATTAAAAGACATAACAGTATTGTAAAGATCATCCTAGAGGGAAAGGTTCAAGATAGGCGAGCAAAAGGCAGACAGCGTTACAAGTGAAAGGATAACATCAAGAGATGGGCGAACAGCAGTATGAATGAGTGTACATCAAGGGCAAGAGACATTGCAGCCAACTCTCATTGTGGAGACGGCACCTGATTGATTGAGTGATTGGGATGGGAGGTGTTATTCATAAGCTCTTTTCAAGGTCATGCCAAGATAACATCATTGCATTAAGTCAATTGCTAGCTACACTGAAAAGGAATGTACATTACATATTTCCTTCACAGCCAGGGTCGTGTATGTTTGTGTGTGAGCATGTGTGAATATGCTTGCTATTTACAAAAGATAAATATTTCTGAAGTGTCACATTTTTGGTGGTTATAATCAGTGTCAAGAAAATTATTTTTTCTATTTTTTTTCCATTCATGTTTCAAGTAATAAATGTCTCTTACTGCCCTCCAGCTATGTAGTTAGGTTGTGTGACATGACCTTGGTTACTAATGGCAGACAAGGATTACAAGGCCAGAGAAGCAAGGCCTATCATAATTCAACCACATGTTATACGTTACTAATCCTTAGGTCCTATGCAGAAAATCACATTTGACTAAGTGCTGATGGTTCAGTTTGACAATAATTCTGGGCCCAGCATTACACAAATATGTACTGACTCTATTAAAATATTACTAATCTTTCCTTTTCCTTACCTTAGTGGTTGACACTGCTGACTGTTGATTGAGTTCTAGTTTCTTGCTTCTGCCTCGCCAGTTGTTTGTGCTGCTTTCTTTAGCCTGTTCAGCCTGATGTATTCTCACAATTTTGGGAACATCACAGTCATCAAAGTTGTTCTGACAATATATATTAGACAAGAAAATCATGCAGCTCACTTACCTAATAACAAGATATGCACTCACTTTGTCATATAAAAATACAAGAGTTACTTGAAATTATAATATCCCATGTTTTTCTCTTGAAACATTAAATAATCCCAGGATGGCTGTGAATCCTGGACAATCAGTAGGCAGGCCAAACAATTTCTCGAGGCCTGAAGAATGCTTAGAATACCTTGGACAGACTTACAAAAGCAACCAAGAGGTTTTGAAAGAGGCGGGAGCCCGAAGACAACTTATCACAGACATCAGCCATGTTATGAGAAGAGGTAAAATATTCATTTTGTGTTGTTTTAAAATGTTAAGACCATCGCACAATAAGTCTTATGAGTTACATGACTAAGATTTTACTGAGAATAATTATGAGAAGAATAGGAAAGAAACTTAAACCAGAAATCAGCGATGAACAGTGTGGATTTGTAGAAGGGAAAGGTGCAAATAATGCCATATACGTCCTAAGGACATTGTCAGAAAGAGCTATAGAAGTAAAGACTGATTCGTACTAATGCTTCATAGACTATACAAAAGCACTTGACTGTGTGAAGCAAGAAGAAGTAATCAAACTGTTCGAAAAATTAAACATTGATAGAAAAGATCTACCAATAATAAAGAATATGTATGGAAGCAAACAGCAGCTATAAGAATTAACAACTGATTAGGTAGATTTCAAAGAATAAAGAGGGGCGTACGACAAAAATGTGTACTGTCACCTGATTTGTTTTCAATATACAGTGAATATATAATGAGATCTTTAAATGATATTCCCAGAATTGTGGTTGGTGGGTACAATATAAACAATTTATTTTATGCTGATGACACAGTCTTGATAGCGACAAGTCAGAAAGAACTACAGGAAATGATAGACATTGTGGTGGTAGAAAGTGGAAGAATGGGCCTCAGTTTGAATAATGGGAAGACAGAAGTAATGGTGGTATCAAAGAAATGAAATATTCCTAAATGTGTAATCAAAGTTGATGGTGTTATTTTGGGGCAAGTACAGAAATTAAGTATCTGGGCACATGGATAAGATGGAAGATGCGTGAGATAAATTGAAAAGTGCATTTTATAAAATAAAGAACATCTTGTGCAATATATCTTTGTCCTTGAGAGTTAGAAAAAGAATTCTTGCTTGCTACATACATCCAGTTTTAACATATAGCTGTGAATCCTGGACAATCAGTAGGCAGGGCAAACAATTTCTTGAGGCCTGAAGAATGGTTAGAATACCTTGGACAGCCATAAAGAGCAACCAAGAGGTTTTGAAAGAGGCGGGAGCCCGAAGACAACTTATCACAGACATCAGCCATGTTATGAGAATAGGTAAAATAGAACTTGTTGTGACCACTGGAAAGATCTGTGGAAGGAGGGATAGAGGAAGACAACAAGAGAAGATTCTTGAGTCTTGTTGCATGGCATGCAGGTGTGTCAACACAAGAACTGATCGCAGATTGTGGAAAGGCATGATCGCCCATGCCAGTCAGCAAGGCACCTGATGATGATGATGGTAGTTTTAAAACAAAGTTATGTATTTTCAATTCTATTTCAATTTTAACATATGCCAGTGAATGATGGAGAACCACTAAAGACATGGAATGAAAGTTAAATACATTTGAAATTAAATGCCTGGGGGAAATGATGAAAATAAAAAAAGATAAATTTAAGAAGGTTTAAGAAACAGCAGAAATGTCTGGGCAACTAAAAGTATCAACATTATAAGTCAAAGATGCCGCTATACTGGGCACATCCTGAGAAGAAATGAGCAGAGGATTATCAAACATGCACTAAAATGGGAAATAAACAGATCAAGTTAAGAAGACAAGAAACCCTAAAACAAACACTGATGAGACAGGCTAAAGAAGCTGAACTGGATTCCATCAATGATATTGAACAAACTGCATTATGATGCTCTAAGATGGCAGGACACTTTTTTTGTTCATTAGGGTAAGGAGTTTCTTTTTACCAGTTATTTGCGGTTAATGTGAGATTCTCAGCGGAGCAGGGGTTCTGGACCATGCTATAGAGTACACAAGCATGTGTGCAAGAACTGGTTAAAATGCGAGAGGCTGAGTATGAAATACATTCGCACATTGTATTGGAACTGTTCCTCTATTTATCAGAGGCGACCTATTGTCGAAAAGCTGCTTTACAGCAATGACATTGTGGTCCTGCAGGAAATACACATTGGTGACGAAGAAGTTAGAGCGGCAGGTTTTCAATGTTTCTACAATCAATATCACCTCGGGCAGGTCATCCTGGTTCTCGATAATAAGCTGACATGCGAGGTTAACATGTCTGAAGTGAACAGTGACATCCTGCAGGTGCATGCAGTCTGAGTTTTGATTTCCTTCAAGTTCACAATCGTAAATGTTTATGCCTGCAATGGGAAGGTCAGTGCATGTCAGTGGCAACATTTGCTCATGTCCAGGCAAAGAAATAGCATCTTCTGCGGGGAATTCAATGCCAAAGAAGCCAGTGGGGTAATGTTACCACCAATAAGCAGGGGGAAGTTCTGGAAAACGCTCAGGTATCTGCTAAGCTGGTATGCTTGAAAAATGGACAGGTCCCTAGACCAGCCACTTGACTCTGACAGTATCACTGACTTGGCTCTGGTGTTGCCCACCATCACTCCTCCTTGTAGATGGAACACAGTGGGATAACATGACAGTGGCCACCTGCCTTGTGTCATCTTGGTTGAGAACAGGAAGAGCAAACCAGAGAAACAGAACAAATGTTTTTTAGTATGACAGCAGAGGACAGGATGCCACCAGAAAGGTTAGATGTTGTAAATTAAATGCCTCCTGTAGGTAGTGGAAAAAATAGACCCAGCTACCATGGTGGGATGAAGAGGTTAAAAGGGCATGGCTGGAAAAGAGGCGTCAGGGTGTGGAAGAAGGCCAGATTTCCTCAATGACCTGAAAGATAAAGTTAACAAGATGACCAAGGCATTTAAGCTATGTGCAGCACAGATGAGGAAAGAGAAATGGACTGACTAGTGTCAGAAGGTATGCTCAGAAGGGTCCCTTGGAACATTCTGGCTACTTCACCAAGCAATGAATGGCACCACTTGATGTCAGGGTATCCAAGACTTTTAGAGCACAGTTCTGATATGGTAGAAATCTGATGCTGACAAAGGGCAGGCCCTTCTTTAGCGGTACTTAGAGCAGACTGGCCAAAAAGATGAGGCAATCAGACAGAGTTAAGTCAACACTCTTGGAGCTGTGCAAGCAGACAGAGCTGAGTGATGACTATGTTATCACCACTGCTCCAGGCCCTGACAGCATCCAATATGCTGACATGCTACAGATGTCAGAGGATGACATGATAAAACTTGCATAAAAATTCAACAGCAGCGTCCAGAGTGGTCAGATCAAAGAGAAGTGGCTGCCAAGCTACTTACTATCACTGCCAAAACCAAAGACAACCCTAAGATCAGCGGCTACAGAATTATTATGATGCTGAACACTCTGGGAAACTTCTGGAGAAAATAGTGGTGCATAGATACGTGCAACAAAGAGACATAGTTAAATGTGGCAGTTTTCACGTGTACACAGATGGGTATGTTGTAGGAGGAAAAAAATGTGCATGGGTATTTACTCCGTGCTCTGCAGGCATAACATCCAGTAGGTCAGTGTGGTCCTGCAGGAAATACACATTGGCGATGAAGAAGTTAGAGCAGCAGGTTTTCAGTGTTTCTACAATCGACATCAACTCAGGCAGGTCATTCTGTTTCTCGATAATATGCTGGCATGCGAGGTTAACATGTCTGAAGTGCCAGAAGGCCAGTGGTGCCTTATGTATGACTACTAGCAGCATGACAATGGAGATAATGGTGGTAACACAAGCTTTCATGTGGCTAGCATTGCAGGGCTATTCTCGCACATGTGTGACTCCAGGAGCATTATCTGCTGGGTCAAGGCGGGCTTTGTACACTGAGAGTGGAGTAACCTTCATCTTTGTACCAGGGCATGCGGGTGTTGTTGGCAATGACAGAGCCGACAGATAAGCCAGCTCTGCCTTAGTTACAGAGGGCCGGTCTATGGATCATGCCGACAATATTAATGCCATTAGAGAGGTAGGATGTTTGGAGGATTTTGAGAGCAGCACTTCCACACGGGATGCACAAGAAGTCTTGTCAACCAACACAGGACTGGGACTATAAATCGTGGAACGCTGATGTATATGTTAAAGGGGGAATCTGAGTACCTATGGTCGTGCCTTGAGTGCCGTGAAAATAACCCAAATCATAACTCAGAAAGGAACGAAGAAAAGGACTGCAAGCCCTGCTTGACATATAATGGCACAACAAGATAATGACGATGAATGATGATATTCATGATTGACTGAACCTTAAATACAACACAAATAAGATTGAAATTGAGAAAAAAATGTGAAAACCATGAACAAACTTACATCATGCAAGTATAAGGTCTTTAACCTAATCATTGAAGAGATTATTGCTGATGGAAACAGTTTCAGTTTATTCTCAGATAAATCTAGAAGCTCCAGGTTAGTCAGGTTCTTCATAGACTCTGGCAGTTTTCGAAGCTGAAAGCACAAATACTTAAATTTAACAAGCTGTGACCTTTATTTTCCAAAAATAAATAGACGGCAGTGATTGCAGTTTAAAAGTTTACATAAATTCATGTTTGACTGAATAAAGATAGTGCTTGTATTCATGGAATCAGACTCCTTGTTGTGTCCTTTAAATAGATGATGATATGTAAAACCAACAATGTAGTAGATTAAGACCAGGCTAATAAAGTGTGAATGTTCAAGAATAGCTCAAGAACCACATGAAGTTACTGTATAGAGCCAATGCAAGGAATATTCAGGGACCACAATTACAGAAGATACTGTATACACAAACAATACATTGCACAATTTATCGCCTGGTATATTTCGCTGCATCTCGTAAGGTGCGTTACAACAGAGTTAAGTCAACACATAATGAAGCACAAAACGAATCCTTTTCTTGCTGAAATGCATAAGCCACACTGTCAAGTTTCTTTACACCTATCCACTGGAAATTCAAAAGTAGTCATGTGATTAACATGTAACTTCAAACTGATAATGTGATCTTTATGTTTATATAACAAAGGGGAGTAGGGTTTTCTTGATACAGCCTCGATCACTTTTAGCAAACATCTGTTCAGTGTGTGGTTCTCTCTTCTTAGGTGATCTTGATGCAAAATCTCCACCCAGTTGCTTGTGGAGACATTTATGGATGCGTTCTGCCACTGTTTTTAAGCTGTCTCTCTGTTCTACCAATGTAAGTCAACTGACAGTTACATGTGACATGTAATTGATAAATGCAATGGGAAATGGTGTACAGTGCTACTGGTTCTTAAACAGATGGAGTAGGAATGGGAGTGGTTTTGTATCTCACCAGTGAGACAGCGGCAAAAACAATTGGCTGATGGCTGTTTTTAATCAATCCTGCAGATTTTGCATGGCATCGTCTCATTGAAATGTGAGTTGGATGAATGCTTGCAGTTGTGGAGCTGTGATTTTACTGGGGCTGAATTAGGTGGGATGCTGTTGCATTTGATGAATCCTTTGGAGTACTCATTTAAATGTAAAGTTGTCTTGATGGTTTCAATTTCTGCTGCCAGTGTATCTTCAGTACAAATCTTCCTGGCACAGCTAAACAAGCTTCTCACTAGGCCACGTTCTACCGAATAGGAACAAAACTGTGGAAGTTTAAGTCTTGGCCAGTCCATGTACCTTTATGATACACTGACACTGATCTTTGTACTGACCATCCTCTCTATGTTTAATTAACACATCAAGGAATGACAAAGTATTTTCTTCTTCGTGTTATAAAGATAATGAGATGTTTTGTGTGTCTGTGATTCATGGTGGCATGGAATGTAGCTGCTTGCCAGATGTTATTAAAATGTTGTCCATGGTAAAGAACCAAATCCTTGATAAGTGTGGATCTGTTTTGTTCAATATGTGCCACGAAAATGTCAGCCAGGATTGGACCATGTGGGCTCCCCTTGGCCACTCCATCAATGTGCCGGTAAGTCTTTTTTTTTAGAAATTTTAATGTGGTATTAGCTGTGAATAGGTCTCACCAAAATAAATGTTGGGATATCCAATCTGAGTTTCTTTTCTTTTATGTAAACAATTATTATCCTGATGGTTTCTTCTAATGGTACATTAGTAAACAAGGATGATATATCCAATGATGTCATGAGCTTTTGTTCTAGATTCATGGTTTTGAAAAAGGCAATTCAACAGTTTCAATTTCAGTTCTGTTTTTAAACAACTGTTTTATTGGCTTTAGTACTTCAGCTAACCATTTCGCAATCGATGTTGGGCCAAGTTAATCATGGAAACAATCGACCTTGGAGGTGTTCCAGCCTTACGTAATTTAGGAAGACTGTGCACTGAGGAGTCTGAGCATTTTTGCAGTCACTTCATTGATAAGTTAATTATTCAAGGGTAACCCAATTTCTTTATTTCAGTTTTTTGCCACAGTTCCAGTGGTGAGATACAAGACCACTTCCATTCCTGCTCCATCTGCTAAAAAACCAGTAGCTCCCTACACCAAATCAAATTGCACTGATCACTTTACATGCAAGTGTCAGTTGACTGACATCGTTCGAACGGCATGACAGATTGAAAACAAAGTAACAGAACACACCCCTAAATGGCACCACACAACTGAGTGGAGATCCTGCATCAGGATCAGCTAAGAAGACAGACACTAATTCTTTGTCCTAACATCATTTGCTTGACTCTAGACACATAGTTGATCAAGACTGTGCTTTCAGGGTTATTTACCACATACCGAACAGACATTTGCTATAAGTGACTGAGGCTGTATCAATAAAACCTTTACTTTTTTTTTGTTATGCAAACAGAAAGATCACGTGACAAATTGGAAGTTAACATGTAATCACATAACTGATTTTGATTTTATATTTTCAACGGGCAGATGTACAGCAACAACAGTGTGGTTTATGCCTTTCAGCAAGAAAAGGATTCATTTTATGCTTATGTGCTGACTTAACTCTGGTATAATGCACCTGACAAGATGCAGGAAATATTCCAGGCAATAAACAGTGCAATGTATTGCTTGTGTCCTCATTATTTAAGATTTACAATGGAAATATTATTTTTGAATACTCTGTATTAGAAGAAAGTAGTATATAATGTTACCATAGTTCTGTTATGCCTTTATGCTGAAAAATAACAGTGTTATTAGAAGGCTGAAAGAAAAGCAGACAGCTTCTTGGAGAAGAAAAAATTTTTTCTTCTGTCATTCTAAAAAAATGTATTTAGTGATTTAAAAAAAAACACATATATATACCTTATTAAAATCTGCATGAAGCTCGGTTAACAACTTCAATTCGCCGAAGTTTTCTGGTAGCGACATCAATCGATTCTTCGACAGCTGACATCTTTTCAAAGCCACAAGTTTCGTAAAAGAAACCGGCAGTTCAACAAGCATATTGGATCCTAAAAATAAATAACAGTCCGTAGGTATCTGAGTTAACATAATTACATTAGGCATTCAAGTTGATACAGCTGTAAAAAACATGAAAGGGTCATTTACTGAGAACCATGAAAAGTACCTATGTGGTCCATATAAATATCAAATATGTAAGACAAAAATACAAATAAATAAAATCTTGTTTATCCTTTACTTACTTATCTCTGTGGTGTGTATGTGTGCGTGCTTATATGGGCAAACATGTAACTGTCGACCCAAAAGCATTATTATGGTAACTACTTCTATTTGCCATTGGCAAATTAAATAACATGTAGACATAACTTGATAAAACAATTTTCAAAATCATCATTGAAGATTTCTTTCTGATAATACACAAACACCAGTTTTAAAAAAATACATAAAAACACAAAAGATAACAAAAATATCTTCTGCCTTTCTATCCCCCAATGGAGCATAGGCCCTCAACCAACTCATGCCAAGTCGTTCTATCCTTCGCCATAAGATGGAGTTCTCCCTATCTTTCTAGCTTCATTCTCCAGCTGTCTTCTCCACGTGTTTTTGGCCTTCCTTTATTCCTATGCGCCCGTGGGTTAATATGCAAAGACATTCTAGTTATGCTGTTCTCCTGTTTTCTCAGCGTGTGTCCTATCCAACGCCAGCATCTTTTCCTCACCTCTTGATCCACTGGAGCCTGTTAAAAATAACATGTAGACATAACTTGATAAAACAATTTTAAAAATCATCACTGAAGATTTCTTTCTGATATTAAATTGCCCATACACCAACACCAGTTTTAAAAAATACATGAAAACACAAAAAATAACATTAAAACTATCAACACAAGAGTTAATATAGATATTAATCATAGCCAACCATCATTTAATTCTAAAACATAACTGGTCTCATTCACTTCTGTCGTCAGAATTTTCGCTTGAAACAAATTTTGAATGTGCTTTGCTGTGACAGCAAAATAACACCTCTAAATATCTTCTGCAATAAACGGTGCACTGCATGCTGCCATACGTAATGGTGTAGTCCCTGACGCAGTAATCTGACTCAGCAGCTATTCTTAGGAAAAGTGTACTGAAGATTGCCCCTGATGATTGGAGATCTGGATCAACTTTATTTTCACATGAAAGATTGTACTAGTGGATATATGAATCTTTAACCTTTTGCAGTATATAGAACCAGCTTTGAATAATATAATCTTACCTAAAAAGAGGTCCTCCAAATGGAACAGATTTCCAATATCTTCTGGCAAGATTCGAAGCTGATTCTCCTCCAGAAACAGTTTTGTAAGGGAAGTCAGTTCTGTAAAGCTCTGTGGCAATATGCTAAGCCAATTTCCATTAAGAAAATGTGGTTTCCTCTCTAGGTAATTATGTGGTGTGCCTAAAAGCAGCAAATCCAAAGATAACAAGTGTCCAAATGAAGCTGGCAGTTCCTGAACAAAATTACCCCTCATATCCAACATTTTCAGATGTTTTGATTTGAATCCAAAGCCCTCAGGAAGAGCTTTACCAGAAAGCTCATTGCATTTCATTCTTATCTCTACTATACTTTCAAGGTCTGTGAACCATTCAGGACATCTGGCAAAAACATTCAAGTCCAGGAAAAGACGCTGCAGCATTTTACTAGACTGAAAATGTTGACATAGGTGTCCTATTTTGTTTTCCGAGAAGTCCACATGAGTTAGATTTTTTAAATCTCCGAAAGATTCTGGAATTGATGTCAATCTATTACTGCTTAGATCCACAACACTGAGTCTTTCTAAGTAGTTTAAAGTGGAAGGAAGGTATTCAAGTCTGTTGTAGTTTGCCTCCAGCACACACAGATTTCTCAATAAACCAAGTGTTGCTGGAAAGCATTTTAATTTATTCTCATCTACACTTAGAGTTTCTAAAGAAATGTTTTGGCCAATTTCTGAATGAAGTTTCCTCAAACAGTTGGCATTCAACTTCAAAACCTTCAGTTTGCTTAGTTTACACAAGGACTCTGGTAATGATGAGAGTTTATTTTCACACAGATATATTTCTTCCAAATTACTTAAATCACCAAAATCATCAGGCAGACTAGAAAGTTCATTACCGTTTGCAGTAAAATATTTTAGAAAAGGTAACTCTTCATTTAACCGTTCAGGCAACTGAGTTATTTTATTGTAGTCTAAATTCACACGAGTTATATGAACTTTTCTATATTTTACATCTGAAAGTGATAAATATGTGAGACCCTCAGAGCAAACATCCAACAAGGTCTGCAGTTTTTCATTTTCAGCACCATCATACTTATGCACACTGTCATGAGTCTGTAAGTAATTAGTATCTTTATCCCTTGGCAAGACAATCAAAGCTTCAGGTTGCCCCATTCTGAAAGGTAAATTACATAAATCACCTTTAAAAGCTTATTTACAAGCTCGTCATAAAAACAGTACAACCTATAAAATGTCATGGCACATGGGTATCACACTGTATTTGCTTTTTTAATAAAATACAAATTTTAAGAGAGAGGGAGAGAAAGAGAGGAGAGAGCTGGTCTTTTGCAGAATTTTGCTCCTAATGACAACAGGAAGACAACTTGATCCTTGCCATCTTTCATGCCTAGGGTGACTTTGATATCCTATGTCCACCACCACATCATGCTTGTCAACCAACATCATCTC
The DNA here is from genome assembly GCA_905116865.2 of Candidula unifasciata. Taxonomy (NCBI): domain Eukaryota; kingdom Metazoa; phylum Mollusca; class Gastropoda; order Stylommatophora; family Geomitridae; genus Candidula; species Candidula unifasciata. The sequence continues at coordinate 760,311 of CAJHNH020000502.1, forward strand.
TTCTTAAAGGAACCATACCCTCCTCTGTTGCCCTCTCCAAACCATTACAATGTTTAGTATGGTAGAAAAATTGAAGTTTTTGAGAAACCATATACTACCAATGAGCCATCCCGCAAAATTCTGATCATTTTAAGAATGTCTTTTTTTGGGGTGTATATTATACAGAGCATTCAGGGTCAGTGTACTATTAACTTCTCTCACCCAGAACTATCCACCTGTTCATGCAATAATAACAATAAGGGGACAAACAAGCTGATGCTGATCAAAAAATGGTGAAACTATGGGGGTGACTGCAGTCAAGCTAATACAATGAATTCCAGAGAAATTTGACTAAAAAGCTCAACAAAATGGGAAAGAGGAAAACGTGCACAAAACAACACAACGTAACGTTTCGGCCAGGCAGTCTTTTTCAAACACAAGTGGACTACACAAACGAGGAATGGAGAGTATGTAGATCTCTAAGGGGTGACGTGAGCGACGTTTAAAAAATGTGATGCGGAATAAATGAAATAAAATAAACGATGGCTAAAAAATATAGTCACAATACTGGGAATAAAAGAAATGCAAGTGTTAATGATACATAAATGATATTGATAAGAAATAGAATATGGTAATAATATGAAATAAAATAAAATAATTAACATTTAAAATGTGACAAGATTAGAACTATTTAGATGAAGGTATGTTGGATATTGATACCTTTTGGACTAAGAACGCCAAGGCTGTGGATAAGGCGATTTTCCAAAGCGAGGCGGGTAGTATGATCGCCAGAGCAAGATTTTAATGCTGTGACAGATATGTCATCTTTACCGCTGTGGTCAGGGCTATTAAAATGAAGAGGGATTGGTTTGAGTGTCTTCTTGTCGATATCAGAGAGGTGTTCCCGGAAACGATCAGCTAGCTTCCTGCCAGTCTCCCCAATGTATGCCATGCTGCATCGTTTGCAGATAATTGCATAAATTACGTTGCGGGATTCGCAAGTAAAAGGTTCCCTAATTTGAAAAGAACCATTAGGGAAACTGACCAAAGAAGTCTGGACAACGAAAGGACATGTTTTGCAGGTGCTGCGTGAGCACTGAGTAGTCCCAAGAGGAAGTGCTGTATGGATCGGTGGGAGTCGGCTTCGGACAAGTATGTCTTTAAGGTTGCGATCTCGTCTGTAAACTAATCTAGGTTTCTCACTAAAGATAATCTTGGTGTCCGGATCAGAGCGGAGGATGTCCAAATGACGAAAGAATACTTTGGAAGCAACCACATTGTTAGGGTGAAAAGTCAAGATCAATTTAGGTCCATCATTGGTGGAGTTACGTTTGGTAGGAAAAGCATCTCTCCTGGTGATTGCTAAAACTTTGTTTAGAGCCCCTTGTAGAATGTGTTCCGGATAGAAACGGGCACGGAAGAATTCAAGAAGTTCAACTGATTTATCAAAGAAGTCAGAATCGTCAGAGCACAACCTGCGTAATCGAAGGAGCTGTGAATATGGAATAGAATTTTTACACGGTAGTGGGTGAGAAGACGTATAGAGGAGATAACTGTGAGAATCCGTTGGTTTGTAGTAGGCTGTGGTTTTCAGACACGGGAAATCGATGCTAATCGTGATGTCAAGAAAGTTAACTGAAGTGGTGGAGATCAGTGAGGTGAATTTGATAGCCGGATTGAAATTGTTGATGTAAGTAATAAATTGGTCAAGCTCAACCATGGACATTTCCTAAGCAGGCCAACAATATGCGTGTTTTTGACAGCCAACTTGGCAAACCGTATATGTACTTGCTGCCTAAGATCCATAAGCCCAACAACCCTGGACGTCCCATTGTATCTGCATGCTCCTGTCCCACGGTGTATCTTTCTGAATTTTTAGATAGTATTTTCCAACCGATTGTCACCAGTCTCCCTTCATTTGTCAAGGACACCAACCATGCCCTCAACATGTTCGAATCCATCAGACTACTTCCCGGTAAAACCTATCATCTTTTCCTGATAGACGTATGCTCCCTCTATACGTCTATCCCTCACTCTGATGGTCTTAGAGCACTCCAGTTCTTTTTGGACAGAAGGTCCAACCCGATCATCCCTACTTCAGTTCTTATACGCCTTGCCGAACTGGTACTGACCCTCAACTCTTTTGAGTTTAATGGTGAGTATTTTGACCAGATTAGTGGGGTTGCGATGGGCACCAAGATGGGTCCTAGTTACGCGTGCCTCTTTATGGGCCACTTGAAATACGAGGTCAGTTTATCATACCCGGGCAAGTTTCCGGAGGTGTATAGGAGATACATAGATGATGGCGTTGGTATCACCGAAATGTCCATGGTTGAGCTTGACCAATTTATTACTTACATCAACAATTTCAATCCGGCTATCAAATTCACCTCACTCATCTCCACCACTTCAGTTAACTTTCTTGACATCACGATTAGCATCGATTTCCCGTGTCTGAAAACCACAGCCTACTACAAACCCACGGATTCTCACAGTTATCTCCTCTATACGTCTTCTCACCCGCTACCGTGTAAAAATTCTATTCCATATTCACAGCTCCTTCGATTGCGCAAGTTGTGCTCTGACGATTCTGACTTCTTTGATAAATCAGTTGAACTTCTTGAATTCTTCTGTGCCCGTTTTTATCCGGAACACATTCTACAAGGGGCTCTAAACAAAGTTTTAGCAATCACCAGGAGAGATGCTTTTCCTACCAAACGTAACTCCACCAATGATGGACCTAAATTGATCTTGACTTTTCACCCTAACAATGTGGTTGCTTCCAAAGTATTCTTTCGTCATTTGGACATCCTCCGCTCTGATCCGGACACCAAGATTATCTTTAGTGAGAAACCTAGATTAGTTTACAGACGAGATCGCAACCTTAAAGACATACTTGTCCGAAGCCGACTCCCACCGATCCATACAGCACTTCCTCTTGGGACTACTCAGTGCTCACGCAGCACCTGCAAAACATGTCCTTTCGTTGTCCAGACTTCTTTGGTCAGTTTCCCTAATGGTTCTTTTCAAATTAGGGAACCTTTTACTTGCGAATCCCGCAACGTAATTTATGCAATTATCTGCAAACGATGCAGCATGGCATACATTGGGGAGACTGGCAGGAAGCTAGCTGATCGTTTCCGGGAACACCTCTCTGATATCGACAAGAAGACACTCAAACCAATCCCTCTTCATTTTAATAGCCCTGACCACAGCGGTAAAGATGACATATCTGTCACAGCATTAAAATCTTGCTCTGGCGATCATACTACCCGCCTCGCTTTGGAAAATCGCCTTATCCACAGCCTTGGCGTTCTTAGTCCAAAAGGTATCAATATCCAACATACCTTCATCTAAATAGTTCTAATCTTGTCACATTTTAAATGTTAATTATTTTATTTTATTTCATATTATTACCATATTCTATTTTTTATCAATATCATTTATGTATCATTAACACTTGCATTTCTTTTATTCCCAGTATTGTGACTATATTTTTTAGCCATCGTTTATTTTATTTTATTTCATTTATTCCACATCACATTTTTTAAACGTCGCTCACGTCACCCCTTAGAGATCTACATACTCTCCATTCCCCGTTTGTGTAGTCCACTTGTGTTTGAAAAAGGCTGCCTGGCCGAAACGTTACGTTGTGTTGTTTTGTGCACGTTTTCCTCTTTCCCATTTTGTTGAGCTTTTTAGTCAAATTTCTCTGGAATTCATTGATGCTGATCAACTGGTAAGTACACAATGCAGTTCTGCGTGCAGGTGAGGATAAACATGCTGGAGTCTGGTACGGTAGATTCTCAGTATGATACAAGTCTTTGAAATGCCGCCCCTAATAGCGTCCTAGTGTCACTGTCAGATCAAAAGTTCAAACTATTTCGATTCTGTTTCGTATGCCTGATGTAGCCCACTCTCAGAGCTAGTATCATCAGTCAATGCAGTGTGCAGACTAGTCTAGTGATTGCAAATAGTAAGCTGAAGAGATACCTTGGCGTTTTTGAGCTGCTGCATCACAGGACTATGATTGACCCTAATAATCATGAATATTTTGGGGAACGGCATAGAGTGATACTTTTTTGAGTAGAGTACACTAGTAGTTCATTATCATTAAGGAACTGGATGGCCACGGGTGAGCTGGTCGTGAACGTTGGACGTCTGGCGGCGTACGGGGCGGCACTAGGCATATGGACTCTTACGGGACATCTTTAGCCCCTTCCCTAGCAGGCAGACACTACTAGGGTGACTGGTTATTTCCTGCAGTACCCATTTTTCGCATATGGATTTTAAAAATATACATAGGAATCATTGCTGGAGCCACAGGGCACGTGCTCTGTGCTTGACACATTTTTCAGCAGTTCGTGAAGACAGGGTAAGGAGGAGACGAGGGAATGGGGAGAGAAGTCGGCATAGGAACAGGAGGGCAGGTGCTAGAAGAACAGGACGAAAAGCGGAGAGACTGAGCTTCAATCATGTAAGAGTAGGATACTGGAACTGTCGGAGTGCTAGGCAGAGAGGAACTGTACTGGAGAGTTTGATTTTGATGTTATCATGCTCCAGGTTCTAAGTACAGACAAATATCATTGCCCTGGGTACGTCAGTTATATAAACCCTGTTGGAAAGAAGAGACATGGACAAGGTCTGGTGGTAAAGGAAGGAGTGAAGCATGTGTTGCTTGACTTGAGCCAGTGGAACCACAGCGGAAGAGAGGTTCAAGGGATGCAGGTACAGATTGGTGGTTTAAGTTGGAACCTCATAAATATATATGCCACGGTAGACTGTTTTGTCAGAAGTGAACAATGGGGCTGGCTCAAGGAATTGGAGGAGTTAATAGGTGATATGTTACTCATATGTGGGGATTTCAACACGAGGAACAGAGAATGGGACAACAGTGGAGAAAACCGACAGGGAATTGTTCTTGCAGAGGCCATGGTTAACTCCAATATGGTCTGCATCAACGATGGGAGGCCGACTAGGATGGCAATGAGGTCTGGCGATGCAGACACAGCCGTTGACTTCACATTTGTCTCCCAGTCATCGGTTTTAGATGTTAAATGGACTGTCCTGAATTACCATGGGAGTGATCACCTACCATGTTCAGTCCTGATTTCTAAAACCAGTAAGGTTAAGGCTGTCAGAGCAGGCAAGACTTTCCGGTATAAGTGGACCAACAACCTACTTGGACGCCTCAGACAGGAAGCATGCAATAGAATTGCCAGAACTAATTTTCTGCAGCCCCATGGTGGACTCCAGAAGTAGAACAGGCGAGGAAGGCAAAGAGAGCAGCAGTGAAGCAGCTAAACAAAGTACAACAAACACCCTTAGGCGAGAGGAAGTGGAGATGGCGGAGAATGTGAAGAAAACTAAGGTGGAAGTTTTTAAGCACTGTGCTGCACAGGCCAAAACAGCAAAGTGGGAAACTTTTGTGAATGATATGGGAGGCGATAAAACATTGGGGAAATTCCAGAAACTGCAAAGGCAGATGCAAAGAAAAGATTGGCTTATGACAGTGGGAACAGTCTATAGAGATGATGGTGTGCGTATGACAACAGACAAGGAGAAAGGGGAGGCTTTTCTCCATAGGTTTATAGCTCAGACAGATCATAATGATGTAGACATCACGGATGCAGTTAGAGAGGGGTTAGCTGGCACCTTAAAATATATGCACTATGAAGACATGATACGAGTAGAAGATATCAAACAAATTTTGAAAAAGGTAAAGGACACTGCACCAGGGCCTGATGGGGTTAGGTATAGCCACATGAAGGTTTTGAGCGATGTGGACCTGGCGGAGATGGCTGACTGTTTTAACCAGAGCATTAAGACAGCAAAAGTACCTCGGGACTGGGTGCACAGCTATCGAATCCCACTACCAAAACCTTTTATGGATCATTCAAAGCTTAGTGGCTTTAGAATCACCACCTTACAAAACACATTTGGGAAGGTCTCTTGGAGAAGATAGTTGCTGTAAAGCTGCAAGAATTTTTTGGAAAGGGGGAAGCTTCTCCCAAGAGGTTTGGGAAGCTACAGGCCAGGAAAGGACACATGGGCAAATGCAGCCACTTTAGTTTTTGACATCTATGAAGAGTTCCAGAACAGACAGGAAATTATAGCGGTAGAACTGGATCTTGAGGATGCTTATAACAGAGTAAGATACGACATCTTGATGACTGCACTGAAGGAGGAGGTCAGTCCATGGTTGGTGAACTGGACTGCAGCTGTCCTGTATTCACGTCGGTTTGCTCTTCGACTGGGCTCATGGACCTCAGAACCATACAGTTTGGCCCCAGGACTGCCACAGGGATCTGCTATCTCGCCTGTGCTCTTTAACGTGTATACGAGCAAGATTGCAAGCCTAGAAGCACCAGGAATTGGAAGGATACTGACTTTTGCGGATGACAGACTTGCATATAGGCAGGGGGAAGAGAGGGAACAAACAGCCCGAGAGCTACAAGCGATAGTGGGCAAAGTGACTGAGTGGTATACAGAAAGGAGGGCTGTCGTCCACCCGGAAAAGGCGTCTGTTTTGTGGTGTTCTCTGGACAACAGGATCGTTAAAGCTAATGTCCTAAGTCTCACAATAGATAGTAGAAACATCAACACTGATAGCAAACTGAAGTATCTGGGAATTACTATGGCTGTAACTGACATAGAGCAGAGAATGCTTGTCACACTATATCAGCACCTATTCCTGTCAGTGGTTGATTATGGCCTGGGAATGCTTACCGTCTCAAAGAGCCAGATGGACAAACTAGAGCGCATACAAAATGCAGCAATGCGGGTCATTCTGGGTTGCACCAGAGACACCCCAGTGGTGTGTATGCAATACATCCTTGGTTTGCCGACTGTTGCAGGAAGGCACAAGTTGCTGCAGGTGAATTAGTTAGTTAGTTAGTTGGGTTATCATCACTGCACTCCGGATATGTCCATAGGTGCTCAGATCCCCCCCTCAGTATGAACCCCAACGTCCGATGGCAAATAGTACCAGTTCTATGTTGATTAACAAGTCATCTGGTGTGCGTCTCGTTTTTTGCTAGGCCGATCTTAATTCCCAAGTCTGCCATTCTGGCGAGTGATGTGGATTCACTGCCACCAAATTCCTATATCCTTCCCATTTCTCTGAAGGCATTAATAATATCAGCATGATCCATAGGCTGACCGTCCGTAGTGATAGCGAATCCAGCCAACCTGTCAGCTCTTTCATTTCCATCCACGCCTGCTTTTCCGGGAAGTGAAGGTGAAGTCATATCTTAGGGTAGCTGCAGACACAGACCACCCCGTTTTTTGCTAGGCCGATCTTAATTCCCAAGTCTGCCATTCTGGCGAGTGATGTGGATTCACTGCCACCAAATTCCTATATCCTTCCCATTTCTCTGATAGGCATTAATAATATCAGCATGATCCATAGGCTGACCGTCCGTAGTGATAGCGAATCCAGCCAACCTGTCAGCTCTTTTATTTCCATCCACGCCTGCTTTTCCGGGAAGTGAAGGTGAAGTCATATCTTAGGGTAGCTGCAGACACAGACCACCCTTTGCACAAAGCTCTGGGTGCAGTTAAGGGTCAGCGGCTGATAAGATGGAAGTCATGAATGGCTCAGGCAGAAAACACAATAAAACAGGTTTGCGTCATTGAGAACATTAGGCGAGGAGAGGAGTGGGTCAAAGTGCCACCTGAACAGTCAGACTTGTGTAGGGTTGTAATCAGCAGGTGCCACAGAGGTGGAAATTCAGCAATTAATTCAAGATAATGCTCGCTCAGAAGATTTGATAATTTTACACAGACGGTTCAGTGTCAAGAGGCAAAAGAAGTGCTTGGGGTTTCTTAGCAAAAGTTAATGGTCAACGTTTAGTGTAGGAGAGCCTAGCATATGATACCACAACATCCAGCTTAAGAATGGAGGTGGAGGCGGTCACTGCAGCTTTCTGCTGGCTAGAGAACACGACACACACATACAATGTGATTGCAACTGACTCAGAAAGCATGCTGAGGAAGATCAGGACAGGCATGCTTCGAGCAGAGTGGCATGTCTCGCTACGGAAGACACGGACGAGTAGTATTGTCTCGATTTTGTCACCAGGTATGCCGGTGTATGGGAAATGAACAGGCGGACAGACTGGCTGGCTCTGCACAGCTTGGTGGAATACGGATGCATGATAAGGCAGACGTGGTTAGTGAAATTATTGGCATTCGCAGTGCCAATAAATAATAATATAAAAATTTCAATAATACTTAGTCTTAGTTAGTAGTCGGCGTCTGTGACTTAGGCGTTGCGCACGCCGGTGTGGCGGGTTCGATTTCAGCTGCAGGCCTTGCGCCTTGTTTTGGTTTCGACAGTTGTATCAAGAAGCCGACCGTCTAGAAAGCAATGGCAAACTACTAGACGTAAATGTGCCTACAAAAACCACAACAGCAAAAAATACTGTGTGGTCCTATAATGTCCTGTAAAGTCACACTGATAGTCACACTCACACAACAGCAAAACTAGCAACTAAAGTTAGTATAAATTGGTAATCACACATAATAAGTATTAGTGTGATTATATTAATCACATTTTTATTATAATAATTATATTCATCACATTTTTTTTATTATAATAATTATATTCATACTTTTACTAAAAAATAATAATATTCGCTATCCTCCGAATCTTCTTTTGTCAAAATCTGCTTGTGCCACTAGGCGTCGCAGTCAAATCCTCCGAAAGCGGTCCTAAATTATCAAGACGGAAAATATACCCTAACAGGGCCTCAGTCTTGTGCCAATTGCACACTTCCGCGACTATAACGCCACCGCCGAATCGCGAACTTTCGCCACCGCCGAGAGTAAGTATCCCCCACGCTGCTCGGATTGTGGCTAAACTAGATGGCTAGGACTCACGAGCAAAATAAAATGAAGGAAGCTGCAGGAGATACAGTAGTTGTTGCTTGTGAGTCCCGGCCATCTAGCTAAGCCACAATCCACGCCGTGTGAGCTGGGTGGGGGACACTCTTGGCGGTGGTGGAAGTCGCCGAAAGAGCGCAATTTAAGACGACGGAAGTGCACAATTGACACGTGACTGAGGCCCTGTTAGGGTATATTTTCTGCCTCAATAATTTAAGACCGTTATTCAGAGGATAGACATGCTATTTAGTAATTTAGAGTAATGTAGACGCAGTCCTAGTTAGTTAAGTATTACTAATATTTATTATAATAATATTTATTTTGAAATATGGGCTATCCTCCGACTAACGGCCGGTAAAGATGGCGGCCGCAAAATATCCTTTCGAGCCACAGTCATGTGTTGTGAACATTCAAAAATTAAAGTCAAAACTAATAAGGAACGAAAAAAGTTATATCAAATCGACTACTCTACTTACTGATAATTGTATGCCTTTATATCTGGAATTTATGGAACAGACGTTCTAAATAGTGCTCGAAAATCTGCTGCTTGTGGCTGTTACGCCATTGAAACTCGGCTAAGTACGATCGGAACAAGGCGCAGCTCGTACCGCAGCTTTCTTTTTAGTAGCATCCACAGACCGGCTATCCCCCGAATAACGGGCACAAAAGATGTCGCCCAAATACAGGGCCTCAGTCACGTGTCAACTGCGAACTTTCCGCAACTTAATTTGCGGTTTCCCGGCAACTTATGCCACCGCCGAGAGTAGCCTCCATGCCGCATGGATTGGGGCTAAACTAGATGGCTAGGACTCACGAGCAAAGTTGCAGGAGATGCAGAAGCTGCTGCTCGTGGGTCCCAGCCATTTAGTTTAGCCCCTGCACGTAGCGGCGGAGACTCTCGGCAGCGAGTTTAACTCGGCGGTTTGTTCTGTTTCTCGGAATTGTCAATAGACACTAATCATAGTTTTCCCGCGATGTGCTCGTGACCGCTAGTGCGCCATTGACACGTGACTGTGGCCGAAAAGATATTTTGCGGCCGCCATCTTTACCGACCGTTAGTCGGAGGATAGCCGAAATATGAAATATTATTATATTATTATACTGTGAATGATACTAACTTAAAATTATTAATGAAAATTCTAAATTACATTTTAAATGAGAAAAATTAATATTAAATTAATAATAGTGAGTTAGAGGAGTGAGTTGAGTGAGCTGGATTATATGGAAATGGGCGTTCAGACTTCCTTAAAAAATAGAAATAATATTAATAATAAACAGAATAAATTATTATATTAATAATAATATTATTAAACTTAAACTTAAACTTCAACAAGTAACTGCAACGATGAGTACAATATAATTATTCATCAATAAAATGTGCAAACGTACTTTGAAAATGTCAAAAGTTACAGTTATACTGGAACCACATACAGTTCAAACTGCACAAGTTGACGTTGCATCCAGTCAAGTAAAACCATCACATGGCCGGATTGTTTACAATATAAACGCCATTAACGGCGAAACGAAAACAGAACAAATGTCCGGTGGTCAGATTTTTCTCCTTAATAATAGCAAACGAAAGACTTTTTTCATTTCTCCAATATTTGGGGTGAGTGAGCTTTTATGGGGATGTCCCGAGTGCTGTGATGTAGATTCTTAATTCAAAATTTTAATATTTTGGATAAACAGTATTCATGGAATTTAAAAAAAACAAAATCAATGCCGTTTACACAGTGGAGGTTGGTTTCGGTACAAATGGACATCCATTGCTGCCCCTGTGGGGTTTTATACTACTAATACTACTACTAATAATACTGCTGCTGCTACTACCACTAGTTTAAAAAAAAAACTCATCATCTTGTAACAGGTCCTTTGCAGAACGTCGCTCTCATTGCCGTATGCCTAAAAAGAAACTGGGTCTCTCATCAACTTTTAAGCGTCGTGCAAATTCCTACCTAAGCCGCAAAATAGCCTGGCCATAAATATGGCCTAACGACTGAAAGGGGGTTCTGGGATCTCTCCACGGGTGATCCTCACCCACATGGTATCACTTTGTGTCATCGGGTGTTTATCGCTTGTGTGATGTCCTGGTGGGGTAAAAGGTAAAAAGTCCTACCTAAGGTGTTGCTTATAAGTGATATCAACGCCTTGTTGATAAACTCTTGTTACTCGATATGGCCAAAATATTTCAATTTCTGAGACAGTATGCTGTTTAATAGTCAATCTTCCTTGATGGTGAGATCTCTCAGGGTGTCAGCATTTATTTTCTGATAATCTTTCTTTAGCAATTTAGTTTAAAATCTCCCTTTTGTAGCCCCTTAACTACTTCAGTAATAAACAACTCACAGTAGGCTCGTTAGTTATTCTTTTCATATCCAGAAACCATGAGTTGTTAACCCTTTGGCTCGGTACTGTGGATAAAGCAACCCTTAGGCCTTGATTCCGTGATAGATACCGTAAATCTGGGAGACATGTGGCTTTTCTGCCAACCCTCGGACCACACGGAGTTCGTTGCCTGGTCGCCGCGAGCCAGGTTTAACCGACCACGCTAGCGAGCGTGCAAATTTTTGTACTTATTCTTCTGTTTTGAGTTTTTATTTTTAACGTTAACTAGTTTTATCTCAACTGTTACTATAATACTTTATTTCAAATCTTTATTTTCCAACTCGACTAGACTATTGTTGCTCTGTGATACAAAAGGAAAACTGTAGACTAGACACAAGAAACAGTGGTGGGCATTATGTGTATTTTTTGTTGCCATAGAAGCGGAGCAATTATGGAGTGACCTGTTTGCTATAAAACTAAAACTAAGATTACCATTATTGAGGTGATAACTTTATGGGACTGAAAGAGTTAAGGATTGCGATGTTGTCTACGACTGTATGTTGCTACAGAGAAGATGCATGCCGTCAAACCTGACTTTTTCTTTTCTACGCTTGTTAAACATAGACTTTTAATACTTATTAGTCCTTGCATTGCTGTAGCCATCCTCCTTTTGACTTCAGTTAAGCCGTCTCCATTGCCATTTATTAGAAAACCTAGATATTAAAAGTTCGTGACATTTTCAATTATTTCATCATAAGAACAGGTTTTGATACTTACTGTGTCTTCGGACATACATGACAAGAGGACTTTGTCATCTGTTTAAAAGAGTTTTAGAAAAAAAAAAATTTTTTTAATTTCTGGCTATCCTCCGAATAACAGTCCCAAATTATCGAGGCTGAAAATTTACCCTAACAGGGCCTTATTCACATATCAATTGCCCACTTCCGGCGACTACCTCCACCGCCGAGAGTATCTCGGGGTTAAACTAGAGTTTAGCGGAGCTAAACTAGATGGCTGGGACTCACGAGCAGCAGCTACCGCATCTCCTGCAACTTCATTCATTTTGTTTGCTCGTAAGTCCAAGCCATCTAGTTTAGCCCCGCTCCACGATGGCGATAGTCACCGGAAGTCCGTAAGTCGCATGTGACTGAGGCCCTGTTAGGGTATATTTTCGGCCTCGATAAATTGGGACCGTTATTCGGAGTATAGCCAAATTGCCCTCACATAACCTTGGATAAAAACACCTCCACCAAAGAAATAGACGAAAAACGATGTTCTCCTCCTGAGCGGTAGGCGGAGATCAGTTGTAGCTTGGGGCAGTGCCACTTTTCTTTGACAAAAAACATTTGTAACCGGGTCAACAAATATCTAGAAATATCTAGATTTGCGCGGGGAAACGTCTAGAAAAAAACATCAAAATGAAACTGTCAGATATTACATAGCTATTGATAGGACTTACCCTATAAAATCTTGTCCTCGTTTTCACTTATGTATGTCTCACAAGATCTACAGGATAAACTTAGCTTGGATGATGAAGTTGAAGCTTCAGATCCAAAATGATAAATGGTATGCTTTAGCTGTTCCAATTTCTTTTAATACACAATCAGGGAGCTGATAAGTGGAACAGCATTTTCCTACTCTAATCAGGCCAAATGTTATAGTCAAGATAGCATTTGATAGGTCAAGTTTATCCTATTTCTTAGGCTAGATTTGATATAATTCTTAGCTCTGAAAAACTCTTTCTACGTCAGCATTTGAATGGGGTAGTATCATGACAAACATGGCCCATTTAAAGAGCTTACAGAATGGACTGATTCCTTAAGTATCTTTAAATTGTTTCACTTCACACCAAAACGCTTTAGTTTCTGTTTTGTTTGTCCGTCAACTAAGTTTATTTTGTTTAATTGATATTCTGCTTCCACCATACTATTATCAGTAGCCTATAAATATTTCATAACTTTACAGTATTTACGTATGTCCTTTACTGGCTGAAGTTTGTTGCTCACAGAAAAGAATACACTATTTTTCAGTACATTTGGATTCTCAGGAGGTCTCCTCTTCAATTGCTTGAATAATGAGATAAGGAAATCTTTACAGCGCTTTCTTAAGTTTTTATCTTCATTCTCTGTTAACAGTGGTTTTGTTTTTTAAATCATCAATTTTTGATTTGATACCCAATGCATGGCTTAGAAGCCAAATAGCTCTCTATAGTGCAAGTGAGCAAATCAGCTTTAGAAGTTGGCAACACGAGTCTTTTACCAACTAAGTGAAATAGCAACTTGAGATCGTCAAGTAATTTAACTTTTAACAACATGTTTAGATTGGAACTGTTAATTAACTTTTTGCACTTCCATTAGAATAGGTTGCAAAAAGAGAAGGAATGTCAATTTGTTTTCATTACAGTACATTCCATATAGTATTTCCGCACTTTTTACTTTGTCTTTTTATTTCGAAGTGTGTCTTTAACTCCAACCATTGGTTAACAATTCTTTCAACAGCTGGTTGAATTGATAACCATCTAGTTTTGCAATCTGACAGAATTTTTAGTGGTGCGAAACAATCATTTAATGCTTTATATAAGTTATTGTATTGCTGTTGTCTGACAGATGATTTGGAAAACCAGTTATATGTTTCAGCAAAAAGGTATTCCAAATTCTTTGGTAACATTCAGATGAAACATGTAATAATGCTAGCTACAAGGAATAACAGACACTTTTTATGGATCAAAGATGGGATATCTTCCTTCAATACAAATCATCAACAAGGCATAATCGGTACCTATTGCAGCCAAATTCTTCGAGTCTAATTGTTTGCTGATTAAAAGTTTCTTCAGTTCCTGAACTATACTTTCTGAATCTCACTTTTCCATTTGAACTAGTCCAAGATATGCAGAAACTACTTTGTCGTTACTGTTGATGCAATATATAATACACACACCAATCACTTTAAGTACAGAAATGTCATTCGATTCATCTAATAATAAACTATATTTATTTGTAGAAATATCACAAATCAAATCTTGTTAAAAGTAAGAAAATTAAGTATTTCTGATAATATGTGTACACTTTTTGCAATGGATTTTTACGTCATTAGTAACTTTACTATCAGAAATAGTGATTTTTAAAAATCAATCAAATGATCACAGCTCGAAATTGCACAATGATAACTTAAAAACATTGCGACAGATCCTTAAACTTTTGATGATTCATTAATCAGTTTTGTTCTGAAAAAAAGCGGTGTAATATTTTTTTTTTCATTGTCCATTTAATAATTACTGTGTAAATGGAATTGCAGTTTTATGCATTTTAGTCTCTGCACGACTCTTTAAGTCTCGTATCTTCGCTTTAATTTCACACTTGCGAAACTTACAACCAGCCTTGGTCATATCCCAATGAACTGCCATCACCCGTCTTTAATTTTGTCATCTTGCAGCCACTCATTAAATAATTTTTTGTCATACTGCTTTACTTTTGGCATGTTGAAAGATTTTCCAAAGTAGAAGACACATATGTAGGTAAGCAATTATTTTTAAAAATGAACTATAAAGTCAGCATCACAGCTATACTTCACAACACAGTGAGGATACAGTTCAAACAAAGACAGTATGATTTACGCGCGCTCTTAATCAGTACAGGGGATGCCAGATTGTTGAGCGTCGATCCTAGTGAGTTCAAATTTTAAGTAATCGCAGTTACTACAAAGTACATGCCCAGACCTTAAAAAAAAGGTGTAATAAATATTTCCTACAGTAATTATAAAACTGAACTGTAAAAAAAAAATCAATGAATTATCTAACTCCAAATGAAAAACCATCTAGAATTACACCTACCATCTAGACGTCAAAAACACCATCTAGATGCAAGGGGAACATCTAGATCTGAATGTAAAACATCCAAAGTGGCAACACTAGCTCAGGGTCAATTACGGTTCCGAGGTTTGAGGTCACCCGACAGAACTGGTGATGCTCGGGTCACGTGATTCGGGGTCAAGGGTCAGGTAAGTCAGGCGGTTGTGCCAGTGTTGCCACTTTGGATCTTTTATATCCAAATTTAGATCTTTTTCATTACATTTAGATACTGTTTTTGACGTTTAGATCGTAAATATTTTTCTAGAATCTTTTCATATGGAGTTAGATATTTTATACATTTTTTTTCTTTCATTGTCCATTTAATAATTACTGTGTAAAATATTTACTACAATATTTTTGTTTTGGTCTGGCACGTACATTGTGACAACTGCCATTACTTGAACTTTGAACTCTCACTGGGGTCAACGCACATAATAAAAACGCGCGTAAATCATACTAACTTTGTTTCAACCGTATCCTCACTGTGCTGACTTTGCGTTTCTTTTTCATATGATTAAAAAAAAATAATTGCTCACCTTCTTATGTGGCTTTCACTTTGAAAAAACCTTTCAACATGCCAAAAGTAAAGTATGAGCAAAAAAATTTGAAGGAGTGGTTGCATGATGACGAAATTAAAAACTGGGAATATGACCAAAGCTTGTTGTAAGTGTGAAATTTAAGCAAAAATACAAAACTCAAAGAGTCATGCAGAGACTAAAAAAGCATAAAACTGCAGTTTCATTTAAAGATATTACACCGCTGACATCTGTTTTCAGAACTATACTGATAAATGAATCATGAAAAGTTGAAGTATCAGTCGCAATGTTTTTAATTTGTCACTGCGCAATTTCAAACTGAAGGACCTTTTAATTAGAAACCAGTTAGGCTTGAAGAATTTGGCTGTAATTGGTACTGATAATGCCTCAGTGATGGTTGGTATAAACAATGGCATTTATGCCAAGTTGAAGGAAGCTAACCCATCGTTAATACTTATAAAATGTATGCGTCATTCATTGCAGCTAACATTATCACATGCTTCATCTAAATATTTACCAAGGAATTTGAAATACCTTAATGTTGAAACACTTCACTAGTTTTCCAAATCATTTGTCAGACAACAGCAATACAGTACATTATATACAGCCTTGAATGATGGTTCCACACCACCGAAAATTCTGTCAGATTGCAAAACTAGATGGTTATTAATTTAACCAGCTGATGAAAGAATTATGAAGCAATGGCTGAAGTTGAAGACACACTTTGAAAAACAAGACAAAGTGAAAAGTGCTACACAGTTGAAATACTATATGGAATGTACAGTGATGAAACAAATGTGTAATTCATTCTCTTTTTATAACCTATTCTAATGGAAGTGCAAAAAGTTAAAAACTGTTCGAATCTAAACTTGTTGATAAAGTTAAATTACTTGATGATCTCACCTTGCTATTTCACTCGATAAAAGACTGGTGTTGCCAACTTCTAAAGCTGATTTGCTCACTTGCACTACAGAGAGCTATTTGGCTCCTAAGCCACACCTTAGATATTAAATCGAATAAAAAATTGATGATTTAAAAACAAAAGGACTGTTAACAGAGAATGAAAAGAACAACTTAAGAAAACGCTGTCAAGATTTCCTTATCTCATTATTGGAGCAATTGAAGCAGAGACTTCCTGAAAATCTAGATGTTTTGAAAAATATTTCACTTTTTTCTGTGAGCAACATACTTCAGCCAATAAAGGACATACCTAAATATTGTAAAGTTATGAAATTTTTAGGGGCTACTGATAATAGTGTCGCGGAAGCAGAATATCAGTTAACCAAAATAAAGTTAGCTGAATGGACAAACAAAACAGAAACTAAAGCGTTTTGGAGTGAAGTGAGACAATTTAAAGATGCCTCATCAAACAGTCCATTCTGTAAGCTCTTTAAAGTGCCTAACCAGCCATGATACTACCCCACTCAAATGCTGACGTAGAAAGAGTTTTCAGTGCTAGAAATTATATCAAATCTAACCTAAAAACAGGATGAAATTTGACCTCTTAAATGCTATCGTGCCATTAAAATTCGGCCTGATGTGACTAGAAAAATAAGCCTACTGTTCCACTTATAAAGAAACTTGAACAGCTAAAGCATACCAGGGTCATTTTGGATCTGAAGCTTCAACTTCATTATCCAAGCTAAGATTATCCTTGTGAGGCAGACATCAGTGAAAGTGAGGACATGATTATGTAGGGTAAAAAAGCTACAAAAGCTATGTAATGTTTGACTTTTTCAATTTGGATGTTTTTTCTAGATCTTTTCCACGCAGATTTAGATCTTTTAAGATATTTTTTGACACCGTTTTGGATATTTTTTATCAAAGACAAGTGGCAACACTGGTTGTTGTGTGGCTACAATTTATTTTTATCCAGATAAGGCCTAAGCGCACCCGCTCGGTTGTATACCGTAGGCCAACAAAATGTGTTATTTTAGAGTGACTTTTTTTTTTTTTAAATATCCAGAAACCATGAGTTGGTAACCCTTTGGCTCGGTACTATGGGCATCGCAACCCTTCGGCCTTGATTCCATGATAGATACCGTAAATCTGGGAAAAATGTGGCTTTTCTGCCTACCCCCGGGAGTGAACCCAGACCACAAAGAGTTCGTCACCCGGTCACTGTGAAGTTAGGTTTAGCCAACTACGCTAGAGAGCTGGGCAAAAGTGACCTAAAAGCAGGACTGTGATTTCTACATGTGTAACTGCATCGCTTCATATCTACATTTTCGAAATTGACTGTTCTTGAGTGTTAAGTGTTTTTAACTTTCCTGTGAAATGTTCTGTACCTGAGTGTCGCTCGAATTATGATCCTTCAAGTGGATATTGTGAATGTTTTTAAAATTTCCTTCAGATTCTCTTATAAGAGAAAGATGGTTGAAAAAAAATCCCAAGGAAAAACTAGAATTCTGGTAAAACCAGTATAGTATGTGTAAAACTTTTCGTATGTCTGATATTATTGTGTCTGATAAATACAAAGACAAATCTGGAGTTGAGCATATACTCCCAAGAACAAATCCAGCTTTGAGAAAAGATGCTTATCCAACTGTATTTCCAGATCTTCCATCCTATTTACTCATGAAAGTACCATCATCATCATCATGCGTCCTGTCAGCTGGCTTAGTCGCTCATGCATCTCCACAGATCACGATCCCTGGTTGCCTTGAACAGCTCTCTTGATGATATCCCTCCATGCCATGGTTTCAGCCCATCCGGCATCATCTCTCTTGGTCTGCCTCTACCCCTCTCGCAAAACTCCAAAGGAACGTGTAATAGTACTTTTATGATAAAAAGTAAATGAATGGCTGTCCTCGCGATATCATTACATATTTTCAATATCTAGAATCATAGATAGGAAACAAACTGAAAGGACAGTTTGAAAGAAAAAAAAATAGGAAATACATTTCTGTAGATAGAGCTTAAGCATATATATATATTTGTTTTTTATGTCATTACTCTACAGTCAGACTCTGCACTCTCTATAGGCGTCAGAGTGAAGGTGTTACTTAATATGATTTTTCAAGTATTTGTTCAAAATAAAAAGATTAGTGACAGAGACCTTAAATGGATTGCAGAAAACAATAAACTTGTGAGATGGTTACAGCCTGAATATCTTGCAATCCACAACAATGCCTGGGATTGTAGTAAAATGCAATGCCCAAATAACTTCACAGATTTAATGGGAGAAGCAGGAAGTATTTTACAAAGTACTGCAGAATGAAGGTAGACTTATAATGGAACAGCTGATGATGTAACTGACACACAAATACACTTTCTTGCAGAGCAGCTGCAACTGTTAACCTAAAACACACACACACACACACACACACACACACACACACACACACACACACACACACACACACAAAACCAGAAAGCGTTATAATCATAGCACACTATGTTTCGATTTTATGCTGTTCGTTAAATCTCTAGCATGCTACCGGTTTATAAGAGAATCTCGTATGTTGTGCCTGCCCTATTAAAGAACACTGCAAAATTCAACTTCACAGTTGTCATTTTCTACTCATACTGGCAACATCTCACAGTACTTAAAATTGAAACAAGACAAACTGACAGAGCTAGAAAAAGACTGTAGTGTTTCAGACTGCTGAAATGTAAGTTAAATCTACAATTACTTACGCTGGGTGCAAACTAATTTGCAATGCAGACAATGCAAAAGAAGCAGCAACAACAGTGCAGGCTTTCTCAATTTTTTTCAGTTTTTGGAACTTACCAGGAAGTGATAGAACTTTCACCTATGAACAGAATGACATCTCAGGATCCGCGTTTAAAACTACTCCATTGTATCCACTTAGTACAGTAGTTTGGCTTCACAGTAGTTACTGTAATTGCTGATAACAGGACAGAAGTTTCACTGATCTGCTGAACCTCACCAAAAATTTTTTTTAGAATTTATATATATATATATATATATATATATATATATATATATATATTTATATTTATATTTATATTTATACTGCAAGATTCTTTTGCACTTGCTAAAAATGCATTTGGAGAAACTGGATCAACCAAAAGGACACAGATCAGACATGTAAACTACCTTTAAAACTAGACAAATTATAAAGGCTTGTGATACAGGTAGAGCTGCAGAAGCTAGCTATTCTCATTTAAAGAAAGTTTATTATATTGAGCAAAAGAATATTGCGAAACTGGCACCTACACTTTCTTACAAAGCCGTCTATCCCTCCAGCATGGACAGACAGAACGTTGCTTTGGCAATTTTTGGTGAATACAGTTTTGCTGCTCTCGTAGCACAGCTTTGTTCTTCTTTGCGTACGTTGATATCACACCAAGGTTCGTCTTTAGTTTGCTACAGGAGGAGTCGATTAAAAGGGTACTGACGAGGAGAAAGATGGTCCTGTCGATAGTGGTGTTGACGATGTCTTGCTTGCTCATGCTTCTCACGTGACTCTGGTGCTTGTAAAATAAAATGTCTTGAAACAGATGTTTTGATTTGTACTGTCTTTATTGTGATACTTCAGCAATGTCACAAAGAACATCAATAATATTATGAAAGGCGCTGTGTTCTCTCTATGGCTGCATACTCTTAAGGTCGCGTTGTTGTTTTTTTTTTTTTTTAGCTCTAGTTACTTTGTTAACTGTTTCTAGTGTCTGTAACTGCCACCTGGCTTCTAGTGCTGTCTGATACTAACGGCTTGATTGTCGACTCTAACATGTCAATAGTGTTTCTACCTAATGTGTCTCTGTTAATCATAGATCCATGTATCCTGTATGTTGTCTCTGTAGCTCGATGTCTTGTTTCATGTCTCTGCTCTAGTGTCTGTCTTCGAGGCTCAACCAGACTGGTTCCTCTCTTTTAGTGTTGAGCTGACATCTCCACAACTGAAAGTGCTCTATGAGGGTCCATGTTACTAGTCCCTCGTCTTCTAATTCTTGTTACTCATTATTTATACTTGGTATTTGTTTGCTTCTCTTCTAGAAATTTCTAGTACGTCTCAACATGTTTACTATGTGCGTTCTCACGTGGGATTTTCTAATTATATCTCGACTGCATCAGATTTCATCATATTATTCTGCACAAATATAGTAATTAAATTGACAGTTGAGTCTAGAGACTCATAGAAAGCAAGTAAAACTACACTCAGTTTGATATGGCACGTCAACAATGACGTCAAATACTATTTACAAAATATTGTTGCTAAGACCTGTTGATTTTCGTCCTATTAACTAATATGCAATATCATACTACCTAACAAACAAGTGACGACGTCTCCCTGTTACATTCTGCGTCTAGTGGGCAGTAATGAAACAGTTGATTTTTTTGAGGGCATCCTTAGATGGTTGTTTGTGTAAAAGGTAAATCTGTAGGTAACAAGACATTGAAGTCTTTCTCAAATTATATATTGTCAAATAAAGATGAATAAGTACACTATCTTAAACAGTTTGCTGAGTGGCTGAGAAAATGGGCAGGTTGGTTGGCTGTAAAGGAAAATTGACCAAGGAAACACAAAGTGCCCTGCTGCATTCAATGACCGCAATGCTGTTTAATCAAATATCTGTTTGCAACCAAAGAAGCCACTAGTATACTTTTTGGAAAGCTACAGACTGAAAATTTAGAAGCTTGGTTTGGCGAGTGGTGATGATATAAATACTGATGTTGTTCAGCGGTATACTGTATATTATTAAAGTGTGTAATTTGTGCAGCGGAGGAAGAGTGTTCTGAAAAGCTACTGAATTATTAATGATATAAATTTGTTTCAGTGGCCAGGTGTACATATAACATCTGTAATTGTTGCTTACACTTTCTATTGTCTGCACTTCTCGCCGAGCTCCTACAGCATTTTAAACGGTATTACTATTAACCTGGAGAAAAGAGAAAACGCTAACTGCATGTGTATGTCACTGCAACGTGTGACAGCTAACGGTTACTAATGAAATATACGACGATGAAAGCCGTTCACGCGTACTTACTATTGATCCTGTAAACGATCACAAAGAATAATACCAAGTGATACTCCACACCCCCCCCCCCCCCCCCCAACTATGTTCTCTCCATAAGTTCCACAACCTAGCGCTTAAGTGAAAATATTATAAATAATCGCTGCCTGTGTTGGCCTGTGCTTCGTAGCTCACAGAATTTAATTTCAATTTTTTGCTTAACGCTTCTTTAAATGCACTGCCAAAGTCAGCACTCCTTTTCAAAATATTGAAGACAGCTGTGTTTGCGTTAAACAATTGATTTAGGAAAATTGAAGAGTTTAGGAGTGAACTGATAGAACTTCGTTTTAAATTTGATGCACACAGGGATAAGACTAATGCAGAAGATAGTAGAATTAACCCCCTAAACAAGGAACAGTGGATCGTAGGTGACAAAATATCGTCCTAACGTGCTTTGTTTTGTAAAGTTGTCAACACTGTCTCACGACAGGTAAGCAATAGATGTGCTGAATTTGGTAAATTTGAATTATTGGAGAGGCCCGGTTTCAAATCCTTAGCTCCCCGTGTGGGTTCCGGGGTCCCGTTGTAAGAGTCGACTAATAGGGGCTTTCTTCGAAGTCGGAGTGTATCTGCCTGATAGGCAAGGAACCAACAATTTGCATATAATTAAGTCGGATCTGTTAAACGGGTGTGCACACAACGCTCAGGTTCTGGATAAAGACTCAAGAGGTGGACAAACAACCAGAACTCTTCGCTGGAGTTTCCAGCCAGCGAACGCAAAGAAGAAGCAGAAGAAGAAGAAGAAGAAGAAGAAGAAGAAGAAGAAGAAGAAGAAGAAGAAGAAGAAGAAGAAGAAGAAGAAGAAGAAGAAGAAGAAGAAGAAGAAAAAGAAGAAGAAGAAGAAGAAGAAGAAGAAGAAGAAGAAGAAGAAGAAGAAGAAGAAGAAGAAGAAGAAGAAATCCTTGGTTAGATTATCTATTTTTTTCGGTGCATAACTAGCAATCCTAACCTGCACATTTCTTAGCAACTGCATTAACGCTGTGAGCCTTTATTTGTAGCCCCCCCCCCCCTTTTTTTTCCCCCCGCTTGTGCACAACCCTAGAAAGTAATAAATACGCTAAAGGAGGTAAACGGTGCATTTGTCAAACTGCTAATCAAGTTACTACTGTGAGTACGAAGAGGGGGAAAGGGGGATCCTTACGTTATACTGAAAATATTTATTGGGTCTAGGTTATATGCATTGTGTGCGTGTGTTTGTGTGTGTGTTTGTATACGACCAAATAAAATTGCAGCTCTCACGTCCCCAAAAGTAATGGTAACTAAAGCATTTGAAATGAAAGTATCTGAATGACTTTAAAGACGAAGCCTGTTTCCATTCGCATAGTCCAACCCCTAGGGCCTAGGGTATTCGTGTGGAAGATTTTCCACAGCCAATTTCTCTTTGATTGTAATTTTATTCCCAAAATGTCGCAAACTTGGTAAAAATATGCCCTAATGAATCACTCGAGACAGAAACGAGAAAGTATTGACCCAAAACTTCCATTCAGCAAGAAGTTTTTAAAAACAGCTAGGGACGATGTTCTTTATTACACACAGATCTCAGATGGAACATTCACTTTATTTGGGGAATAGCCATTTTGCGTGGACATGAAAAGGCTGGCAACTGGCGTGTCTTGTTGGATAAATAAGCAATCATGGGTATCTTTGCGTAATATCTACACTGGGTAATTGTAGAAAATAGAATACAAAAGTTAATTGTTTATTCTTGACAGGATGTTGTAATCACATCCCAGTCAGTTAACTTTTATTTCCAGTCAGTTCTGGATAAAGGCATAAGCTTATTAAGCTACAGCTTAGGGTCTGACAATCTTTACGAGCCTGAACAATTTTTTTAACATGCGGTTTCATATATATCTTGTTCTTTCTTTGCGGTCACCAGCTGTAAACTCTGGTGGAAAGTTCCAAAACCTGAGTATTGCGTGTGCATCCGTTTTACAGATCTGACTCATTTGTGTGCAGACTGCCGGTCCCTTGCCTCTCAGACAGATGCACTCCGACTTCGAAGGAAGCTCTCAATTAGTCGACTCTTACGTCATGCTTCTGGGAAGGCAGTGGGTCTATTCTTGTTTTTCCTATAATAGGGCCCTGGAACCCACACGGGAAGACTCATATATATATATATATATATATATATATATATATATATATATATATATATATATATATATATACATATATATATATATATACTAGCTGTAATCAGCCACGCGTTACTGGGGCAAAGTTTGGCTAAATGGAATAGAAAGAAAATAGAAATCGCACGTGTCTAATATGGTTACTGTCGCAATTATTGTCTGCGTACATACAGAGATAGTCTTCGATGCCCCCCCCCCCTTTTCCCAAATCCACCTGCTACTCCCTCCTTTATCAAAGGCTTTTAGAAAAGAAAGACAATAGAAATGTCTTATATAGTTAATGTTACAATCATACTCTGCACAGATATAGAGATAGCCTGGTTTGCCACTTTAGAACACGCAACATATAATTGTTTCTTTACATTGGTGGTCGTTTAAATGGTATTATTAGCACAGTAAAGAAGAAAAAATAGTTATTTGGTTATCACATGCTAAAGCTGTATTTGTAAAAAACCAAGTAAGTCGTTAAAAAAAATGAGAATAGCGGAGGTAGCGTTAGTAAAATGTAAACAAATTTAGAAATGAACACTCCAAAATCATGCGTTAAGCTCTTTAAATTAACAATTTCTGTCATCACCCACCCCCCCCCCCCTCAACCCCCCATCCACGAATACTGCTCTCGCCCTCATCGAAGGATTTGAAAGTCATCACCCGACGATATTTTCAACTGACCTTGATACCCCTATCAATCTGGACTAAAATAGGGAGCAGGAATTGTAATGAGTAGTAAATGCGGCTAGTGTAATATTTACCACACTATCCTTCAAGTACCAGTACAACTACCACCACCACCCCCACCACAATAACTAAAATAATGTAACTGCTATCTGTTTTACCATCGGAGTAGACAAGGAGTCGGGAGCCAGAAGATTTGGCACCGCAAGGTTAATGCTGTTGGCACGGACTGATCAGGTTAAGATGTGTAATTTCACTCCCCGACAGAAAAATGCCATCACCTTACCGGCAGAAGAAAAAAAAACGTACTGGGGATTCGAACACTAGATCCCAGCACGGAAACACAGTGTACTAACCATTTGACCAGCCAACCACTTCTTGTAATCAATAAAAAGAGAACGAAACTATTCAAGATGTGTGTCCCGATTATAACACAACTTAAAACCGCAGGCAATTGTTTTCTCATAAACAGATATCCCAGATAAAAATTTCAAGTACAATTGAAACGGCACAATAATAGAAATCGTACATGTTTAACACGGTAAATGTCGCAGTCATTGTCTACACAGACATAGTTTTTGACCCCCCCCCCCCCAACTCAAATCCACCGACAACTCTTTAACTCATCGAAGGTTGTTTGAAAAGAAAGAAAATAGAAATCAGGTCTAATATTGTTAACGTCGCAATCAACGATATAGAGATAGTCTGGTTTGTTGCATCACGCCGGCGAATGGTTGATAAATGGAGCGTCCCGACTGCGCATGCGCATTTACGAACGTTGCTTTCATTGAATGTCACTAAAATGGAAATATTAGTTTCGAAAATGTTACTAAAAAATGTAGTCACATGTCTCTAACAATGACAGGTATAATTTCAAACTATGATGGGTAAAAGCCCGGTATCAAAACAAACATATCCTAAAAATTTCAGCTAAATCGGTTCAGTAGTTTCCGAGTCTATAGATCATATTCAAAAACACACACATTGATTTATATATATATATATATAAGGTATACTTAAAGAATAATAGAGGAATATATAATATCGTTTCTGTGATTTTACAACTTCGTTATTATGTCTTTAAAAAAAAAAAATTAAAAATAATATATGTCTATCATCCATATATTACAAGGGTATAAACATTAAAATTTTTTTCGAGAATAGCTGGTATAATTTTAAAACGGCAGAGGCCTCGTGGTTTTATGTAGCTTAGGACTTTATGAAGTCTAAACGGGTTATGTCTGCAGTTTAAAAAATTTTGTTGCGTGTCCACAGGATTCGATGCCCGGTGTTTGAGCTCTGATAAGAGCTGGTAATTGTTATGCTTAGTGTTCGGCATCCATCTTACTTTGGTCTTCCTGATACGCTGCACATATTCTGTAGTAGTAGTGTTCCCTGATAAGTTGTCCATCTGCTGTAGTAGTGTTCCCTGATAAGTTGTCCATCTGCTTTAGTAGTAGTAGTAGTGTTCCCTGATGAGTTGTCCATCTGCTTTAGTAGTAGTAGTGTTCCCTGATAAGTTGTCCATCTGCTTTAGTAGTAGTAGTAGTGTTCCCTGATGAGTTGTCCATCTGCTGTAGTAGTAGTAGTAGTGTTCCCTGATAAATTGTTCATATTCTGAAGTAGTAGTAGTGTTCCCTAAAAAGTTGTCCATCTACTGGAGTAGTAGTAGTAGTGTTCCATGATAAGTTGTCCATATTCCGAAGTAGTAGTAATGTTCCCTGATAAGTTGTCCATATTCTGTAGTAGCAGTGTCCCTTGATAAGTTGTCTATATTCTGTAGTAGCAGTGTTCCCTGATTAGCTGTAAATATTCTGTAGTAGTAGTAGTAGTAGTAGTAGTAGTAGTAGTTGCAGTAGTAGTAGTAGTAGTGGTAGTAGTAGTAGTAGTAGTAGTAGTAGTAGTAGTATTAGTAGTAGTAGTAGTAGTAGTGTTCCCTGATAAATTGTTCATATTCTGAAGTAGTAGTAGTGTTCCCTGATAAATTGTTCATATTCTAAAGTAGTAGTAGTGTTCCATAAAAAGTTGTCCATCTACTGTAGTAGTAGTAGTAGTGTTCCATGATAAGTTGTCCATATTCCGAAGTAGTAGTAATGTTCCCTGATAAGTTGTCCATATTCTGTAGTAGCAGTGTCCCTTGAAAAGTTGTCCATATTCTGTAGTAGTAGTGTCCCTTGAAAAGTTGTCCATATTCTGTAGTAGTAGTAGTAGAAGTAGTTGTAGTAGTAATAGTAGTAGTAGTAGTAGTAGTAGTAGTAGTAGTAGTAGTAGTAGTAGTAGTAGTAGTAGTAGTAGTAGTAGTAGTAGTAGTAGTAGTAGTTGCAGTAGTAGTAGTAGTAGTAGTAGGAGTATAGTAGTAGTAGTAGTAGTAGTGATAGTAGTAGTAGTAGTAGTAGTAGTAGTAGTAGTAGTAGTAGTAGTAGTAGTAGTAGTAGTAGTAGTAGTAGTAGTAGTAGTAGTAGTAGCAGCAGCAGCAGCAGCAGCAGCAGCAGTGTTGTCTGATAAGTTGTCTATTTTTTCTAAATAATTATGAAAGTGACCATGTATTGATCGGCACTTTTAGAAAGAAGTAGAAAGATGGAAGGACACACTAGACAACATAAAATTCGAACGAAAGCTATAGTTACCGTGATGGGAATTGAGCTTGTCACCTCCAAATGGTGTGTGCGCATCGCTATGGAAACACGCGTGCTAAGAACATAGCCAAGTAAGACCCGCCCCCCCCCTCTCCCCCCGCCTACAAAAAACAGGTTTCTACACTGGCAGTCTATCGTTTAGACTGAAATCCACAACTATGGAAACACGCGTGCTAAGAACATAGCCAAGCACCCCCCCCCCCCCCCCCCCCCCCCCCCCCCCCCCCCCCCCCCCCCCCCCCCCCCCCCCCCCCCCCCCCCCCCCCCCCCACAAAAAAAACCAGGTTTCCACACTGGCAGTCTATCCCTATGGAATACGGACATAATTATTTTCATACTACTGAAATGGCACCATAGATAACAGAAATTTATATTAACTATGCATAAGTCGAAAAACAAACCGAGAAACAATTTACAATCACAGCAGACCGTAATGTTTTGTCTAGAATACACAAACATTTAGGAAAGAGATTAAATTGGTAGAATACATTGTGTTACACGTCATTTTTTTTACATAAACAGAGGGGGAGAAGCCATATACATATTATAGCTATATAATTAATAAAGAGACAATGTATTGATCGGCACTCATATAAAGTAGAAAGACAGAATGACACACTAGACAGCATAAACACCCATTTTCTATAGTAGTAGTAAAGTTCCCTGATAAGTTGCCCATATTCTGTAGTAATAGTAGTGTTTCTTTAAAAGCTGTATCATTCTGTAATAGTAGTGTTCCTTTAAAAGCTGTACAATTCTTTAATGATAGTGTTCCTTGAAAAGCTGTACAGTTCTGTAATAGTAGTGTTTCCCGATAAGTTGCCCATATTCTGTAGTAATAGTCGTGTTATGTTAAAAGCTGTACAATTCTGTAATAGTAGTGTTCCCTGACAAGCTGCCCATATTCTGTAGAAGCAGTGTTCCCTGGTAAGTTATCCATATTCAGTAGTAATATTAGTATTCCCTTAAAAGCTGTACTAATCTTTAAAAGTAGTGTTCCTTGATAAGTTGTCCATATTCTGTAGTAGCAGTGTTCCTTGATAAGTTGTCTATATTCTGTAGTAGCAGTGTTCCATGAAAAGTTGTCTATATTCTGTAGTAGCAGTGTTCCTTGATAAGTTGTCTATATTCTGTAGTAGCAGTGTTCCTTGATAAGTTGTCCATATTCTGTAGTAGCAGTGTTCCTTGATAAGTTGTCTATATTCTGTAGTAGCAGTGTTCCATGAAAAGTTGTCTATATTCTGTAGTAGCAGTGTTCCTTGATAAGTTGTCCATATTCTGTAGTAGCAGTGTTCCTTGATAAGTTGTCTATATTCTGCAGTAGCAGTGTTCCTTGATAAGTTGTCCCTGTTCTTTAGAAGCAGTGTCCTTGATAAGTTGTCCATATTCTGTAGTAGCAGTGGTCCTTGATAGGTTGACCATATTCTGTAGTAGCAGTGTCCTTGATAAGTTGTCCATATTCTGTAGTAGCAGTGTCCTTGATAGGTTGACCATATTCTGTAGTAGCAGTGTCCTTGATAAGTTGTCCATATTCTGTAGTAGCAGTGTTTCTCGATAAGTTGTCCATATTCTGTAGCAGCAGTGTTCCTTCATAAGTTGTCCATATTCTGTAGTAGCAGTGTTCCATGAAAAGTTGTCTATATTCTGTAGTAGCAGTGTTCCTTGATAAGTTGTCTATATTCTGTAGTAGCAGTGTTCCTTGATAAGTTGTCTATATTCTGTAGTAGCAGTGTTCCTTGATAAGTTGTCCATATTCTGTAGTAGCAGTGTTCCTTGATAAGTTGTCTATATTCTGCAGTAGCAGTGTTCCTTGATAAGTTGTCCCTGTTCTTTAGAAGCAGTGTCCTTGATAAGTTGTCCATATTCTGTAGTAGCAGTGGTCCTTGATAGGTTGACCATATTCTGTAGTAGCAGTGTCCTTGATAAGTTGTCCATATTCTGTAGTAGCAGTGTCCTTGATAGGTTGACCATATTCTGTAGTAGCAGTGTCCTTGATAAGTTGTCCATATTCTGTAGTAGCAGTGTTTCTCGATAAGTTGTCCATATTCTGTAGCAGCAGTGTTCCTTCATAAGTTGTCCATATTCTGTAGTAGCAGTGTTCCTTGATAAGTTGTCCATATTCTGTAGTAGCAGTGTTCCTTGATAGGTTGACCATATTCTGTAGTAGCAGTGTTCCTTGATAAGTTGTCTATATTCTGTAGTAGCAGTGTTCCTTGATAAGTTGTCTATATTCTGTAGTAGTAGTGTTCCTTGATAAGTTGTCTATATTCTGTAGTAGCAGTGTTCCTTGATAAGTTGTCTATATTCTGTAGCAGCAGTGTTCCTTCATAAGTTGTCTATATTCTGTAGTAGCAGTGTTCCTTGATAAGTTGTCTATATTCTGTAGCAGCAGTGTTCCTTCATAAGTTGTCCATATTCTGTAGCAGCAGTGTTCCTTCATAAGTTGACCATATTCTGTAGCAGCAGTGTTCCTTGATAGGTTGACCATATTCTGTAGTAGCAGTGTTCCTTGATAAGTTGTCCATATTCTGTAGTAGCAGTTCCTTGATAAGTTGTCTATATTCTGTAATAGCAGTGTTCCTTGATAACTTGTCCCTGTTCTTTAGAAGCAGTGTTCCTTTAAAAGTTGTCCATATTCTGTAGCAGCAGTGTTCCTTGATATGTTGTCCATTTTCAGTAGCAGTAGTGTTCCCCGATAAGTTGTCTATATTCTGTAGTTGTAGTAACAGTAAAAGTAGCAACAGTAATAGTAGCAGCAGCTGCAGCAGCAGAAATAGTAGTTATAATAATAGTGGTAGTAATAGTAGTAGTAGTAGTAGTAGTAGTAGTGGTAGTAGTAGTAGCAGCAGCAGCAGCAGCAGCAGCAGCAGCAGCAGCAGCAGCAGCAGCAGCAGCAGCAGCAGTAATAATGGTGGTAGTTTACACTGAACCTTTTGGAATTTAAAAAAATAAATGTCAAATGACAGATTGCTTAGTTTAGATAATTACAATCTGGGAACAGCATGGTGATTTTGTGTTATCAATGTTAGTTTCTGAATTTTCTTACAGCCAGGATGTATTTGAACCGGCACCAGGATTGTCTACTCTTGTTTTGGCTTTGTCCCCCCCATTACACGTCATCTATGTCTGATCTGCAGAAGAATAATGCCACAACTGCACTACATCTATTTTCACAACTATTTTTGATGCAATAATAAGCTATAAAAGTTTATGTTTAGTTATATATATCACAAGCATTTCAAAATAAACTTTCATTACGTTTTGAAAGTTCTATTTTCTTTTATGCAATTTTTCTTTTTTTCACCAATACCATGGTAATAATTTGATTTGGGGGTAATGTTCCCCTACAAATGTAATATATTAACGGCTATGTTACTTCCCAGTTAAAGGCAATACCTGCCAGTGTTAAATAAGTCTTGATATTGTAAGTTTCTATCAGTTGTTTTATAAACATTACAAAAGCATTTGACTGTGTAAAGCAAAAGAATTAACAACTGTTTATGTACATTTCAAAGCATAAAGAGGAGCGTACGACAAGGGTGTGAACTGTCGCCTGATTAGTTTGCTCTATACAGTGAATATATAATAAGATCTTTAATTGATATGCCCGGAATAGTGGTTGGTGGGCACAATATAAACAATTTACGTTATGCTGATGACACAGTCTTGATAGCGACAAGTCAGAAATAACTACAGGAAATGATAGACATTGTGGTGTTTGAAAGTGCAAGAATGGGCCTCAGTTTGAATGATGAGAATACAGAATTAATAGTGGTATCAAAGAAACGAATTATTCCTAAATGTGTAATAAAAGTCGATGGTGTTATTTTGGGACAAGTACAGGAATTTAAGTATCTGGGCACATGGATAACATCAGATTGAAAATGCATAGCTGAGATAAGAAACAGAATAGGACAGGCAAATATGTATTTTATAAATTGAAAAACATCTTGTGCAATATATCCTTGTCATTGAGAGTTAGAAAAAGAATTCTTGCTTGCTACATACATCCAGTTTTAACATATGGCTGTGAATCCTGGACAATCGGTAGGCAGGCCAAACAATTTCTTGAGGTCTGATAGGTGTGGTTTTACAGAAGAATGTTCAAAATACCTTTGACAGTTAAAAAGAACAACCAAGAGGTTTTGAAAGAGGCAGGAGCCCGAAGACAACTTATCACAGACATCAGAAAAAGACAGTCATCATTTTTCGGCCATGTTATGAGAAGAGGGAAAATGGAACATGTGGTGATCACTGGAAAGATTTGTGGAAGGAGGGATAGAGGAAGACAACGGGAGAAGATTCTTGACATTCTTGTTGCATGGCATCGAGGTGTGTCGGCACACGAACTGATACACGCTGCAAGAGATCGTAGATTATGGAGAGGCATGATCGCCCACGCCAGTCGGTAAGGTACGTTAGGATGATGATGATAAACATTACATTATATGGCTGATATGTCTGAATATTTAAACCGCCCAGTTATTGTTGACATTTAGTTTGTTTCAATTTAAATTTCTTGTATTTCATGAGAGATTATGGAAATCATTTTCATGTGCGTATTTTCTCCTGTCCATGGAAAGAAGGTGCTGGGAAAGTTAGACCAGCTTTGCAAACCCTGCCAACCAGGCAAGCACCCCTCGACTACATTCTAGCGGCAAGCTTCCTGTCTGCGCCGTTTTCTGCCACCGGACAGTGAAGTGATATCTTCTGGTATGAATAAACGAGCTGAAAGCCAGATCTTTATCTCGGCATTACCGTAAGTAGAATATTTTGTTTTTGTTAATGTAATTATGAAATATCTTTAAATAGATTAGGGTTTCAACAATATAATAATCACAAACCCGTGTCCGCAAATTCGTATTGCATATGTGTGTGTGTGTGTGTGTGTGTGTACACACAATCTCGTTAACACAGACTCGCATGTGTGTGTGTGTGTGTGTACACACAATCTCGTTAGCACAGACTCGCATGTGTGTGTGTGTGTGTGTGTGTGTGTTCGCGCGCGCGCGTGTGTGTATATGGTACATACGTGATCGTGTAAACAGTGCCGAAACGTGAGATAATTATTACGAAATGTGTTTTACGATTCATCCTTCCTGACTACAACTTCTGATTTGTAAAGGTAGAACATGCTATTCTTAGTATATCGAATACACATCTAAACAACAGTTTCCTGTCTAATTTTAAACATTCAAGTTGCCAGTGTTGCACTTAATAAATGCCACAGCGCAACGTTTTTAGACAAAGTTTTGATTACCATTATGACCGTCGGGTTTTGGTTAACATTTCACAGTAAAAAAAAAAAAACAGACAGAAACTATTTTCAGTATAAGCTACTGTGACTTTTTAATGTAAAATAGATACGTATATTAGTTTATGTGTGGGAACAGTTTTAATATCTAGGCACTATTTGATCTAGCTTGTATTGTTTACCTAGAACGGTGTGATGATTTTATATCAACATAATTAATCCACTTATAAATCAAAATAATACATGGTAACGCTGAGAGAGAGATAGAGAGAGAGAGAGAGAGAGAGAGAGAGAGAGAGAGAGAGAGAGAGAGAGAGAGAAATCTGGCCACACATACTCACTCACACACACGCGCGCGCGCACACACACACACACACACACACAGAGAGAGAGAGAGAGAGAGAGAGAGAGAGAGAGAGAGAGGGAGAGAGAGAGATAGATAGTATGCAATTCACAAGAACATTCAAGTACTTGGGTAAAAACTTCAACTGCTGTAAGATATTAAGAGAAGAAATACAATCTAGAATACCATCTGCAAATGAGGTAATCTATGGCCTATATCTGCTAAAATCAAATGCTCCATCTCGTAACGTCCAGATAACACTGTATAGAACAGCAATTAAACAAGTTGTCTATATAGATCTATAATCTGGAGTACAACTAAAGGAGATGAAACCGTATTACAAACTGTTCATAACCAAGTCACGGCGAATTTGTGGATACACCAAAGAATTTAGCAATGGAGAAGGGAGAAGGAGGAGCAACACTATTTAAATCAACACTAATTACTAGTATCATAAGAATTACTAGACTGTGATGGTAATTGTATAAAGAGATAATTAAGATTTTAAAAAAGACAAAGCATACGTACATAAGAAAACTGGGCGTAGATTATCACGTGATATGGTAGGGGGTGTTAGACCACGAGGCAGTCCAAGAAGACCGTGGAGGGATAAGACCCAGACAGACCATCAAACACTTGGAGTACCAAATGGAAAGATAATATCAATCACTGAGATGAATAAGGACAGACAATATCTGCAGCAATCAACCCAAAGAACTCACAATTGCGAAGAAGAAGAAAAAAATTAGAATATTTATGTTTCCGTTACCAACATGCGGATGTGATTCGTAGACAATTTACAATCACAAAAGAAGAAAGACCTTTTGAATGTTATTCGTAGTGCATAGTACGTCAAAACAATTACATAAAAATAATTGCATTATTTCCAATCTGAAGATCAAGAAGAGCTGCTTAATAAATAATAGCAGTTTTTCGTATATTTAGCAATAATGAACTGGAGAGAACACTAATGGAAAGTAGGAATCCTGGAAGCTGGAAGAAACGAGAGGGGTCACAACGGATACACGATTTAAAAAAAAAAAAACTTTGGGGATAAGTTGACTAGGTGAAAAAGTTGACACGGAAAAGAGTGACAACCCAGGGTGCCATGACGGGAACGACATCCTGCCTAGGAACTGCAATATAATGATGATGATTTTCTGTAAACTCATCTGATCTTGATTTCCTTATACATTGTACTGTCGATATACTCGTTTGTTTAGGCAAGGTCGGCCTCTCTATATTCTTTTATATTTGGTTTCATTGCCTATTAATTTTATCTATGTCTATAGTACCATTTTTGTTAAAACACATTTACAAACCATTTAAATATACCCATAACACCTCGCTGAGGTAAATGGTGAAAGGGCAGAAGAAGAAGATAAAAATAGTATAACTAAGGCAATATTACTGTTTCTAAAATATGCCCTACCGTGTCAAAGGTACAAACATTTCACTTATACAACGGCGATGTCTATTTAACTAAATTTATACACTGCAGGCTGTGGGCTCTATGTTCAGCTGTTCATGACTGACATTTTTTCTTCGGTGGGAGAGGGGCTGGGGGCAAAGTTTAGAGTCAGCACACACACAAAAAATAACTAGCAGTCAACAAATGTTTTATATTTATTGTTTCTGTCATTGCAAAAAAGCTAATTGTTTTCAGAACCGGATGCAGTAAGGTGTGTTGTGTTCTTATTTTAAATGTTGCTATTTCAGTGAACACGATAATTCTGTCTCTCACCGAGACGGCTTGTCACAACTGAAAACAAAATTATCATCATCGTGTGTCGTGCCGGTAAGCATAGGCTGTCGTGTTTCACTATCTCACACAGTCATCAGTTGACATTATCTTGTTGGTGCGAGAATCTTTAGCATCTTGACAAAGGCCACTTTTGCCATGGCGATTCTTGTTCCCATTTCGACAAGGTGCCTTGCATCATAAGTTAGGACTCTTCCAGGATAATTGTATCTTTTAACATGCTTAAAAATTATACCGTCTGCATGCATGTGACACTTTGTTATTTCTTTTGTCACTATATTTTCCGTTTTCTTTCAATTCCAATCCTAGCTTCTCGCTGTGAACTATTTTACTGCATCCAGTAAACGCTACAGATCCCCTTTCTTGTCTGCAGTTAACATCATATCGCCTGCATATCTTATACTGTTGATGTTTCAACCTCCCACGTTGATTCCCATCATATCGTTCAGATGAAACATTATATTTTCACTATAAACGGGAAAAATATCCGGGTCGTTACACATCCTGTCACGCATCTCTCTTGATTGGATTGTACAGATCTACTTCAGTGTCGAGTTTTGCATCAGCATGTTGTTTCAGTATATGTTCCGAATCAATCTAAGCTCTTTCTCATCAGTTTGTATATTTGTAGGCATTTTTATCGACCTGTCTTACTCCGTCAAAAGACGTAGTGTAATCAATACAGCAGAGATGAAGGTCTGTATATAGTTCTATCGAACCTGCTAATATTGTTCTCAGGAGATTTACAGCATTTGTTGCACTTTAGCCGTCTAGAAACCACATTGCTCTTCATCTGTTTCTGGTTGTATTATCTTCCTAATCCGTTGCATGACGATTCTTAGCAAAGTCTTTGTGATGTAACTCATGATGCAAATCAGTCATAGGACCGCTGGTTTATTTGGCTTTGCAGAAATAAAAAAAACACACACACGCACTCGCACACACACACACACAAACACACACAGGAACTAGATAAACAGAATCGACAAACGATCGCAAAACCACATGAAATTACATACTGGGGAAATGTACACTGAATTGTTTCTGTGGTTAGGACACTATATTTTATGTATCTGGCATTTTGTGTAGACCAAAAGCTGTTTGCTTCTGTATAAAATGGAAATGTTATGATGTTTGAAATAGTTATAGACTATTCTAGCACACCAGATTTCTCGGTTTGGTGAACCTGACCCAAAAAAAAAAAATGATTTACTTAGTTACTTCATTCTTGTCACCAGCAACCTACGAAGATGTAATGCATCTTAAGGGAAGGTCAGCTAGAAAAAAAAAATATTGTGATAATGAAGATGTTTCTTCTAAATATTTTCTCAGAAAAAAAAAAAGATCCAATGCCAGATAAATTCCATAATGACTTATCAACATTATTATTGTCCAGTGACTTACCGGCTGTGTTGAGCGATCATGCCCCCCCCCCCCCCCCACCCTTTTCAACCTGCAACTGCGTTCATCAGTCCGTGTGTTGAAATCCTTCCATTTCATGACAAAAGGCTGTAGAGAATCATCTTGCGCTGTCTTCCTTTGTCTCTTTTCCCACAGATCTTTCCAGTGTCACGATATGTTCCAGCTTTTCTCTTCTCATAACGTGACCGAACAATGATGTCTTTTTCTAATGATTGTGATAAGCTGTCTTCGAGCACTCGCTCTTTTAAAACAAACCTTTTCTTAGTTGTCCAAGGAACTCTAAGGATTCTTCAGTAATTTCACATCTCCGAGGCCTCAATACATTGTTCGGCCCATTATTAATCGTCCAGGATTCTCAGCCGTATTGTTAAAACTGGCTTTATATAGCATGTGATAATTTTGTTATTCCTTACCTTAAGTGACACTGCATAGAACTTTCTTCATTTGATAAAATGCAGTTTTTGCCGGTCCTATTCTGTTCTTTATCACTGTGATAGATCTTCGGTCAGATGTTATCCATGTGTTCAGATATGTAAACTTAGGCACTTGTCTTAAAATAACGTCTTTGACATCTATTACATATTTAGGCCCTATTCTTTTTTCGAAAATCACCGTTACCTCAGTCTTCCCATTTGTCAAACTGAGGCTAATTAATGACTTTTCACCATCTCTGTGTCTATCAGTTTGTGTAGTTCTTCTCTGACTTGTCGCTATCAAGACGTGTCATCAATTTAACGCAGGGTGTTTGTGTTATGACCACCAGGCACAATTCCATATCCACGACAGATCTCATTATACATTCACTGTATTATGAAAACAAATCAAGTGATAGTACACATCCTTGTCGCACTCCCCCCTAATGCTCTTAAATGTTCCCAAAATGTCTATGTATTCTTATAGCTGCGGTTTGATGCCAATAATATTCTTAATAATTCGTAGATCTTTTCCATCAGTTTTTAACTTTTCTAATTATTTGATTATTTCTAGGGATGTACCAAATATTCGCTTCGTATTCGCTTCGGAGGCCGAATAGTGGACCTATTAACTATTCAGTATTCGGCCGAATACTTGCGGTCGGGCCGAAAACGAATAGTGGTTACCTTACATCTGTTTCTGCACACACTTCGATGGACTGAAATAACTCTCTTATTAACACAATACTAACTCTCTTATTAACACAATAGTTGCTGCTGCCTAAGTCTGTCGTAGCGGGGGAAACTGCGACCCGGTAGCGTGGTACAGCAGCTGGCAAGGTCTTTGTCTGTTGACTTGACCAAAGCATTACAGCAGAGGTTCTCAAACTGGGTGAGTATGCCAGGGGTGCCGCGGCGAAAATCAAGATAAGTCGGCTATAAATTGTGATATTATTAAAGAAGGCATGAAGATACATACAAATGTTAAATGTTAAATTGTCTTTCCTCGCCACTGTCGAAAAGAGTTCCCCCCCCCCCCTTGTTTCACACTTTGTATTCATCTCGAGGTGCGACGGATCCTCCATCTGTATTCGTAAAGGTGCAGTGGATAAGTAAGGTTGTGATTACCTTTTGGC
Organism: Candidula unifasciata; assembly: GCA_905116865.2. Classification (NCBI taxonomy): domain Eukaryota; kingdom Metazoa; phylum Mollusca; class Gastropoda; order Stylommatophora; family Geomitridae; genus Candidula; species Candidula unifasciata. The sequence continues at coordinate 797,642 of CAJHNH020000502.1, forward strand.
TGAAATCTTAAAGTGGAAAATGTGGTATGTGCAATAGTAACTGTTAGCCTCGTCAAGTAAGCACTTATATTTAAAAGCAATGCGTTGTGTGTCCTGGACAATCTGTAGGCAGGCCAAACAATTTCTTGAGGCCTCATGTGGTTTTACAGAACAATGCTTAAAATACTTTGGACAGCCCAAAAAAAAAGCAACCAAGGGGGTTTGAAAGAGGCGGGATCCCGAAGACAACTTATCATAGACATCTGAAGGAGACAGTCATCACTTTTCGGCCATGTTATGAGAAGAGGGGAAATGGAAAATGTGGTGATCACTGGAAAGATCTGTGAAAGGAGTGATAGAGGAAGGCAACGAGAGAAGATTCTTGACAGTCTTGTTGCATATCATGGAGGTGTGTCAGCACACGAACTAATTAATACATGCTGCAGGAGATAGCAGATTGTGGCTAGGCATAATAGCCTACGCCAGTCGGCAAGGTACCTAATAATGATGATACACTATTTGTATTCGTATTCGGCCGAATAGTTGGTCCCGCTATTCATATTCGGCTGAATAGTGAAAATCACTATTCGGTCGAATAGTTGGTCCAGCTATTCGTATTCTTTATGTTTCACAGAAAAATGCTTTCGTGTAGTCAATGAGGCGTAAGTAAAGATCGTGTGTGGTTTTCACTTCTACAGTCCACATGATGTCTCTGGCATTGTTTGTACCATTTTATTTTAGGAAATCCACGAATTCACACTTTTCTTCAGCAATTTTTTGTTTTATCTAGTTTCTTATTCTTCTTATAATTATTCTCAGTTACATTTTTGTCACATGACTCATAAGACTTATGATACAATGGTCTTCACATTAAAAAGTGTATGGTTTCTTTGACAGAGCAATAAAAATAGATTTTAATAGGCTATTATGAATGTACCCACTGTTATGAATGTCATTTAATGTAATGACTAGTTAAGTGTAGTTTTTAAATGTGCAATGCAGAAGGGCTGGCAGATTGCTGTGTTCTTTTTATTGCTTTTAATGCCACCCAGTCACAAACTTATAAAGCATTTTTAAGTTCTTTCAACTTGATGGTTCTAAGAGAATCGCATGAAATTGCAGCTATGTTTGGAATAGATACAGCACTACGGGCAAGACAAACGACAGAAATCCTCTCACTTTGTTCATTCCATGTACTGGCCGAATCTATTCGGCCCGTGATCAGTGAAATGCCGTACAACAGTAATCCTTCATTTTCCCTGGTAGTACACCATTTTTGCAATTAAGTCAAGAATTGACATCATATCACTCGCGACATTCCCATGGGTGCTCCGTCTTCATCTTTAGCAGCCAGCGCAACGTTCTATTCCCAATGGCACCGGTTGTAATCTGGTTATAAGTAGGTCTTGCCTTACCTCTGTGTGTAGTGAGCCGGCCAGGCCCTCTAGTTACACCCAGGTGCATCATCTTCTCTAGACCATAATAATCTTGTGTTTCTTCTGACTTCGTTACATGTTCCCTAAGGGCTTTGACCACATCTACCTTGTCATGAATCAGTTTACCACCCAGTGCTGCAGAGACAGCCAATCAGTCTGCCTGCTGCTTTCCTAACATACCGGCATGACCTAGAAATAATATCAAAAGGGTGATAACTACCCGGGACCTCTGAAAAGATCCAAAGTATGCCCACTACCCGTCAACTATCCAGTGAAGCTTGCCAATCTGCTCGGAGCATCCCTGTCTTCACCTTTCTCGGCATGCTTTCACTAGTCTGGTAGCTTTATGACATTGAAAAATACTGTTTTTGGTGTGAGACAACATTCCTTTGAGTAAAGAATTAGATTTCAGGTTCACTTGTTTCAAAGGATATCTGGCACTGGTCTTGGTTAGGGCTTTCTCCTGGGCCAGAGAGATGTCCGGATTAATTTGTTTTTTTAAATCATCAGGGCAGCGTGTGCTATAACGGACTTGCAACCAACATCGGCCTGGTGCGCTGTAAGATTGAAGACGTTTTTAGAAGGTGTACACTTGATCTTTACATCCACACCGTTTAATAGATAGCGGTCTTGAGCAAAGATGTCAGCGTGTAAGTGCCTCATCACATCTGTCTCCTGACTGACGTAGGCTAACAGTCGAAGTGTGAGCAAAGATGTCAGCGTATAAGTGCCTCATCACATCTGTCTCTTGACTGACGTAGGCTAACAGTCGAAGTGATTTTAGTCCTTTATCACCAGCATCTTGAGGATCATCCATAAAATTCGGCGTGTCGCTGAGATACATGGCGGCAGAAAGAAAACCCTTCTTAACCTCTACACCATAATTCAACGTGGCTTCCAAGTTGGCTTTATACTCATGAATGTTTCTGCTGGTGAAATAAAAGTATCGTTAAAGGGAAACGTCGATTTAAGAAAATAAACTGTGTATGTAATAGTTGATATGTGCCACAGCAGCAGTCTTGATTGTTGAGTTTTGAACTGAAAATCGACATCAAAGCACTCAGGACACTTTCATAAGAACCCCGTCCCCACTTTCAGCAGCGAACAAAGAGTTCAAATTACGATGGCACCAGTAACTGTCTGATCGTATATCCGTCTGACATTTTCCTTGAGTGTTGAGCATCGACCAGATGCCCTGGTAACTCCTTGCAGCGCCATTCTCCTCAGACTGTAATGGTCTATTTGCGCTTTCGCACTGTTCACTCGATCTCAGAGTGCCCTCACTACATCTATTGGTAAAATTTGCGGTGCGGTATTTGTTGACTATAGGAAAGCCTTTGACATGTTGATCACAATATTTTAATTAGTAAACTAAAGACCTTAAAAACTAACGATAATTTAGGGACATTAATAAAGTCATTTTTGTCTGATAGACAGCAGGTAGTCTCCCTCAATAACCGGTATTCAAAACCCACACAGTTAAATATAGGCGATCCTTAGGGTTCAATATTGTGTCCACTACTGTTTGCTACTTATATTAATGACCTTCGATTAAATCTCAGTATAACATGTGATCTGTTTGCTGATGACTGTACAATATATACTAGTCATGAC
>CAJHNH020000502.1:805670-806691 GCA_905116865.2 Candidula unifasciata
AAAAAAAAGTTTACTTTTTTTTTTCCTCATTATCATTAATGGATAGGAGTATATTTTATGTAATGCTTGGGTATTTTCACTGGTATCATGGGTAAAAAATTTATTCCACCCCTTTTGGGTAATTCATGTTTTCCCATTGGAACTTTTATCAGTTGTCATGCCCAGTGAGCATTATGTGGCGTAATGGAATCAACACCCCAGGCAATACTCTTTCAATTGCGGAAGACCATAAAGGCTCTACGCGTTTCCCACCTCATCCCACAGTCTGTCAAACGACAGAAAATCACCCCAGGCACTACTCTTCCAAGTGCGGAAATCCATACCGGCTATGGAACAATAATGTAAACCCGTAAAGTCCCACCCTTGCCACTATACTCACCGAACATCCACTGATGTTATTTCCATTGGATATTCATTTATTTCCCCTTATAGGTGATATGGATTTTATCTCCCCTACCTATAGTGATTTCCCAACAGTCTTTATTACATTTCTAATAATTATCTCCCTTTACGTTTTCAAAAATATTACAATGTATCACTTAAATTTCCTGTATACATTTCAATTATAGAGTGATATTATATATTCAAAACATTAAACAGCATATTTCATCGTCACAACTTTTGCATTATCAATTTTGAAATATTGTTTACATTTTATATTTAACAAATATTCATATCTAATTCTAAACTATTTCCTCACGTCACCCTATGTCTATGTCCAGTATTCGTCACAATGACATGATATATACAATTTATACAAAATATATATACATATATAAAAATCATATGTGTCGATCAACAATAACATTTCAGATAATCAAAACATACATACTAGAATCAGACTTACAATCTTGACATTACATCAGGCAGGTGATTATGGATGCCTTTGATGTGCTGTATTTTAAATTTAAACTGTGCAATCAATAGAGCCCATCTGTACACTCTAGCGTTGTTTGTTGACTCCATGGTCATCAATTTGGTAAGACCTAAATTGTCAGTTAAGATAGTGAATTCTTTCCCT
>CAJHNH020000503.1:0-10000 GCA_905116865.2 Candidula unifasciata
CCAGTCTTTCCATAGGTGTTCAAAAGGACTTTCACGATAGTCACCAGTCCTTTTCTGGTATAGTCTTGTGGCTAGCCACGTACAATAGGATTAAACTCACAGGGAGCAAGTACAGATGTAACCGGCCGCCGCTGAAACGGAACGCAGTGTCCACGCTAGTTGCTTTCAGTTTGTCTTACTGTATGGACGTGTTTGTTCGAGTCAGTGCAGTGGGTAAAAATGGACTGTGTTTTACCAATGTTTTATTCTGTGAATTCCGGTGAACCATCTAAGATTATTGTTGGTGTTTCGTGAGTGGGACTTTTGGGAGTTCTGTCTGTAATGTCTAGAGTGGACTTGTGTCGACCATGTGTTGTGGGGTTCACGGGTTTCTATAAGAGCACGGAAGGTGGGGGTGTAGTTGTGATTATTTGGGGTGTGGGGTGTGGAGGAAGTATCGGAAGCTGACTGACGGGTTGTTAGTCAGCTACACTTCGATGAGTGACTTGGATAGCAGACGGAGGTTTGGAATCTTCACCGAGAGGTGCATCTATTTTGTTCCATGTGGGGGTGGTGGTGGGGGGGGGGGGGGGGATTTTAAAGAATGAACCGCAAATTTAACCTAACAGTTGAATAGGGTTTCTGGGACTTGTGCCTGCTGGATCCTTATCCGAGTGGTAACACTTTGTATCACTGGGTGATGGTCCCTCGTTGTTTGGTCCTAGTGGGGTTGAACGACAAACGCAGTCTTTATCAACCACCCCATTTTCACATGTGATAAACTTTCTTTCGTATTCGTTGGTTAATGCCCAAGTCTGACACAGGTAACATAAAGTTGGAATAAAAATCTATTTATAACTCATCTGTTCAATTCCTAGTTTAACTCGTTTGTATTTCTGGTTGGGAAGAAGATTATCTACACTGCTTTCACTTCGAAAGCTGCATGCTCTTTTCAATGAGAAAAATGACTCAGAAGTAATTCAAAAATAGAGTAACTAATGCAAGGAAATCAAAATTAAAAGTTTGATAGCATGCCATCTTCTTTTGTAAGAACATACATATGTAAGTCGTGGACAGTCTTCCAGTCCTTAAAGAAGAAAAATGGGAGCTTTTGAGCGGAAATGTTATTTGAAAGACTCGCAGAATACCACGAACAAAGAAGATGAGAAATACTGACATTTTAAAAGATCTAAAACATCAAGGAAGACTGACTATAAACAGCATCTTGTCTCGGAAGTTGAAATATTTTACTCTTATCAAGCGCGATGGCAGATTAAAAAAAAAAAAAAAAAAGCATGGTAATATGAAGAAGGAGCAGGGGCGACTGACACGAGGATGGGCACCTAATATAAGTGACTTACTGAATATGAAAGTGAACGGGGCGGAAGAAATGGAGAGAGAGTCAGAGTTTCTTTCAGGCAGACGGTGATGAGAGCGACGTTAATGCAAAGGACCTGCTACATGATGATGAACCAAACAACCAGCCAACCAAACTAGCAGGCCATTTACGTCCCTTTGTGAGTTCTAAAGCTCCATTTTTTGAAAAAAAAACTAGACCTAATGTCCCCACAGAACAAGCATTTCGTAAGTGTCGACTAATTAGGGGTGGATCTTTGGAAATGGGCCTGAATCTACCAAGAGGCAAAGAGAAACAACAGTCCGTTCACAAATAAGCCAGACCAGAGTGAATGCAACACAGTCAAGTTTCAAGTTCTTGAACAAGACCAACATCCAGAAGTAGACCTCCAACATTAACTTTTCAGTCGGAGTTCACAACTAGCAAGCGCTAAGCAGCCAACCAGCCAATCAACCAACCAACCACCCCAGCCAACCAACCACGGCAACCATCCAACCACCCCAACAGACCCAACCAACCAATCAACCAACCACCCCAACCAACCAACCAGCCAACCAACCAACCACCCCAGCCAACCAACTACCCCAACCATCCAACCAACCCAACCAACCAATCAACCAACCACCCCAACCAACCCAACCCAAACAATCAACCAACCACCCCAACCAACCAACATACCAACTAACCACCTCAACCAAGCAACCACCCCAAGCAGCCAACTAACCAACCACCCCAACCAACCAACCAACCATCCACCGCAACCAATCAACCACCTCAACCACCTCAACAAACCAACCAACCAACTAACCAACCAACCACCTAACCAAACCAACCAACCTGCCAACCAACCAACCAACCACCCAACCAAACCAACCAACCACATCAACCAACAAAACCCCCAACCCCCACCCCCCCCAACCCCCCCAACCAACCATCCACCCCAACACAACCCCACCAACCAACCAACCAACCACACCAAACAAACCCAACCAACCCACCCCCCCCAAAAACACCAACCCCCCCCAACCCACCAAACCCAAACCAACCAACCACCTCAAGCAACCAACCAACCAACCAACCAACCAACCAACCAACTAACCAACCAACCACCCTACCAACCAACCGACCGACCAACCAACCAGCAAATTAACCAACTAACCAACCAATCAACCACATCAACTAACCAACCAACCACCTGTACTAACCAACAACCCAACCAATTAGCTAACCAACCAACCACCTCTACCAACCACCTCAACCAACCAACCAACCTAACTAACCAACCAGCCACCCCAAACCAACACCCCACCAACCACCCCAAACCAACCACCACCAACCCACCCTAACCAACCCCCCAACACCCCCACCCACACCAACAAACAAACCCACCAACCAACCACCACCACCAACCAACCACACCCAACCCCCCCCACCACCCCACCCCCCCAACCAACCACCACCACCCCAACCACCCAACCACCCCAACCAACCAACCAACCAACTAACACAACACCCCAACCCAACCCAACCACCCCACCATCCCCCAACCCACCACCTCAACACACACCAACCAACCTAACCAACCAAACAACCAACCAGCCAACCAACAAACCAATCAACCACCTCACCCAACCAACCAACCCAACCAACCAACCAACCAGCCAAACCAACCAACCACTTACCAACCAACCAACCAACAATTCACCTCAGCTAACCAACAACCCAACCAATTAACCAACCAACCAACTCAACCAACCAACCAGCTAACCAATCAACCACCCAACCAACCACCTTGACCAACCAACCAACCAACCTAACCAACCAACCAACCAACCACCTCAACCAACTACCAACCCAACCAACCAACCAATTAACCCAACCAACCAACCAACCAACCACTTCAACCAACCAACAAACCAACCAACCAGCTAACCACCGCAACCAACCTACCAACCAACCAACCAACCACCTCAACCAACCAACCAACCAGCCTAACCATCCAAACTACCAACCAGCCAACCAACCAACCAACCAACCACCTCACCCAACCAACCAATTAACCAACCAAACCAACCAAACAACCAACCAACCAACCACCTCAACGAACCAACTAACCAACCAACCCAACTAACCAACCAACCAACCACCAACCACCCACACCTAACCAACAACCCCACAAACCAAACCAAACAACCAACCAGCCAACCAACAAACACCAACACAAACACCCCAACCCCACACCACCCCCAACCCCACTAAAAACCCCAACCAACCTACCAACCTAAAAACCCAACAAGCCAACACCCACCAAACCCCCCAACCAAAACAACTAACTAACTACCCCAACCAACCCCACCAACCCACCACAAACCAACCAACCACCCCCAACCCACCTCAACCAACCAACCAACGAACCCCCACCAAGCAAACCCCCCAACCCCCCCCCAACCACCCCCCAAATAATCAACCACCCCACCCTCTCAACCCCACAACCCAACCCACTAACCACCAACAACCCAACCAACCACCTCAACCACCCCAACCAACTAACAAACCAACCCCCCACCTCAATCTCCCCCACAACAACCTCAACCAACCAACTAACCCACCAGCCAACTAACCAACCCCCACCACCTCCAGCCCACCACCTTAACCACCCCCCCCCACCAACAAACCACCCAACTTACCCTAACCACCTCACACCAACCAACCCCCTCAACCAACCACCCCCCCAACCCACCAACCCCCCCCCCCAACACCCCCCCCAAGCAAACAACCAACCAGCCAACCAACCAACCAAATAATCAACCAACCCTCTCAACCAAACAACTAACCAACTAACTACCTCAACCAACCAACCACCTCAACCAACTAACAAACCAACAAACCAACTAAACCACCTCAATCAACCAACAACCTCAACCAACCAACTAACCAACCAGCCAACTAACCAACCAGCCAACCACCTCAGCCAACCACCTTAACCAACCAATCAACCAACCAACCAACCAACTTACTAACCACCTCAACCAACCAACCACCTCAACCAACCAATCAACCAACCAACCAACCAACTTACTAACCACCTCAACCAACCAACCAACCACCTCAACCAACCAAACAACCAACCACCTCAACCAACCAACCAACCGTCCAACCATCCAACCAACCAGCCACCTCAACCAACCAACCAACCAACCAACTAACCAACCAATTAACCCAACCCAACCAACCAACCAACCAACCATCCAACCAACCAGCCACCTCAACCAACCACCAACCAACCAACCCAACCAAACAACCGAGAAAATTACAATTACCGCATACCTCTCTTAAAAAAATTCTCCAAAGTAATTATTCCTTATAATTTCAGGAGACCAATCAGTCTACATCAATCAAGGAAGTCCTACGTGTTAAGAACGTTCCCTTCCCTTTTCGTTTAATTAGATAAAATAAAAATAAACAAAAAACAACAACAACAACTTAACAATGTTTACCAAATTTGTTCTTTTCTAACCATGAACAATTTTAGGCCAGTGTAATCTTGTTGCCGAACAATAAATCCAATATGAAGGTTATGTAGGTCTTCATTTTATCAAAGCCATCACAGGAAGCACTAGATGATACGGGGAGATTTTATGAATGTACGCAATGTAATTAGTATTAGGTTTTAGCGGTTTGTACGAAAAGGGAAACCCCCTGAATTAGAATAATGGCCTTGTATTATGCAGAACGTAAGTAAGTTTACTGCAAGTAGAGATTCCTCCCTTTATCCTGTTATGCCGTTGCACTAGCAGTCTTGGCTTTGATTCCATTCTATCCTGCGCGTCTTCACTGGGAAGGTCACGGGTAGTGAGCATACTTTGGATCTTTTCTCAAGGCAATGTCGGCGTAGTGGGTAATGAACAGGCAGACAGATTGGCTGGATATGTACCACTGGGTGGTGAATTGATACATGACAAGGCAGATGTGGTCAAGACCCTTTGGGTGCATGCAACGGAATCAGCAAAGGAACAAGATTATTAGGGCCTGGAGAGAATGAGGCACCTGAGTGTAACCAGAGGGTCTGGCCGGCTCACTACACTCAGGGGAAAGGCAAGACTGACATATAACCAGATTGTGACCGGCACCATTAGTACTGGAACTCTGCGCTGGCTGCTGAAGATGAGGACGGAGCACGTATGGGAATGCCCCGGGTGCTGCGATGTCAATTCTTGACTCAACTCTATCCTGCGCAATCATTTTGAAATCACGGATAGAATCTAGCTCAGGACTTTCGGCTTCTGGCAGCAACTTTCGTTTTGGGTATTCTCTTGGACTTCTTTGTTTTCTCAATTCATCTGTTTCCCCTGGGTATGTGAAGCATTGATGACCGGGTCGCCCACTGGCTGGCCAGTAGACGACTTCCTCGTCAGTCAGCACAGTATCTAGGTTTGTCTCCCTTGATCTCATCAACACTTTAAGAGTCTTTTTCAAGTGCTACTTAGTGGCGAGCAAGGTCAAGCCATTTCTAAAGTGGCGCAAATACCTTAAGTCACAATTAAAACTAGAAGCTCCCCCTTTGGGGATGCTGGTTGAACTTGACAATGCGTGTGTGTGTGTGTGTGTGCGTGTGTGTGTGGACAAATGGATCAGTGTGTATAGTCCATACCAGCCCTGTCCCGAACAACCATCACTATGTATTAGAGTACCGACGGGGCGAAAAACTAGTTTTAGTGCAATTATAGTTCTTAGCTAACACAGTTGGCACAAAGTAACCAGACCAGTATTATAACTGATACTGCTCGCAGTAGGTTGAACATAGTCGATTTTATTGTTTTTTCCCTTCTCATAAAAGGATGGATGCATCAGCGTCTGTCTAGTACTTCACTGACTGTTTCTCCTCATGATGTACACCAGTGATTCCCAAACTGCGCCAAATATTCGAAGATACACGATTTAAAAAAATAATCTCGTACATAAGAATAGTCATACTTTTACTTAAGTTAGGGCGCTGTGGAACAATTTTAATTGAAAAAAAAAGGCGCCGCGACTAGGAAAAGTTTTGGAAACTCTGATGTACACAATAAATTGCAATCTTTTTGTGTCTAATAACTGATGATTTAAGCGGTTGTCCAAACGTTCTCTTAGTTCGTCATCTTTCTTGAAGTATTTCCATTTAATGTTCATCAGTTTCCTGAAAGAGGGCTGTGTGGTCTCGAGTCATCGTGTCCGTCTCGAGTGCTAGAGGTTCGGGGCTCAATTCCCGGTAAGAGCAGGGGTTTTTCACTTGGAACTGGACTTCTAGTAATTCCCCCTGGTCTCTAAGTAGTGAGGTCGGACGCCCGTGTACATCGTTGCGCACATGAAAAATCCATTGGCAGTTGGAAATCGAAAAGATAGCCTAACGGCGCTGCCCGGGCAAAATTCGGAGTTCAAAACATACCCAAAGTATTTCAGGATCTTTGCCGGTGCTACAGAGCCTGTGCATTGTGTTGAGCTTCTTTGGACTCGGACTTGAGTTAGAAGAAGAACGGAGCACTTATGGGTTACTAGAGTTAGAAGAAGAACGGAGCACTCATGGGCTACTACCCGTGTGCCATGATGTTGATCCGTTGTTCAAACTTCAAACATTTTCCTGATGTATTTGTTATACTGTTAACATTCAACATTCATTACACGTCTTTGCTGTTTTCCAAAGCTCACTAACATTGGTTAAAATTGAAATGACATTAAAATTATAGAGAAGAGCTTTTACCACGTAGGTTTGTAGAGCTTAAGAAATCCCCCCCCCCCCCTTTCCCCCAACTTTCGGTCTTTCCAGACAATAGTGTTATACTGTCTGGACAGATATAAAGTGAGTGCTATTAACATTTTTCAGACTATACACTACTAGACAACTAAAAGCTCTACTTTATAATTTAAATGTTTTTTTCTGTTTTAGTTCTCCTTAATAATATAAATGGTTTTTCTATTTTAGTTCTCCTTAATAATTTAAATGTTATTTCTATTTTAACATGTACTTATAAATTATTTAAAAAATGTACAGACTGGTGGACAGTATGAACGCTGAAAATTAAATTTGCCACGCAAGGATTTCCACACGCAAATGTGATGGCGAGAATGAATCTCTGTAGGACAAGGGTACACACCATAATGTGTCTATCAAAGTTACTGGTACTCACCATAATGTGTCTATCAAAGTTACTGGAACTCACCACAATGTGTCTATAAAAGTTACTGGTACTCACCACAATGTGTCTATTAAAGATGCCAAAACTCACAACAATAAGTCTGTCAAAATTATCCGTACACACCACAATGTTTATTTCAGTTACCCGTACACACCACAATGTTTATTTCAGTTACCCGTACACACCACAATGTTTATTTCAGTTACCCGTACACACCACAATGTTTATTTCAGTTACCCGTACACACCGCAATGTTTATTTCAGTTACCCGTACACACCACAATGTTTATTTCAGTTACCCGTACACACCACAATGTTTATTTCAGTTACCCGTACACACCGCAATGTTTATTTCAGTTACCCGTACACACCGCAATGTGTCTATTAAAGATGCCAAAACTCACAACAATGAGTCTGTCAAAGATGATTGTACTCACCAGAATGTGTCTATAAAAGTTATTGGTACTCACCACAATGTGTCTATAAAAGTTATTGGTACTCACCACAATGTGTCTATAAAAGTTACCCTTACACACCACAATGTGTCTTTTAATGATGCCAAAACTCACAACATTGAGTCTGTCAAAGATGATTGTACTCACCACAATGTGTCTATAAAAGTTACCCTTACACACCACAATGTGTCTATAAAAGTTACTGGTACTCACCACAATGTGTCTATAAAAGTTACCCTTACACACCACAATGTGTCTTTTAATGATGCCAAAACTCACAACATTGAGTCTGTCAAAGATGATTGTACTCACCACAATGTGTCTACTCAGAAGCGCTGAAATAAAACGAGCTTAAAAAAGGTACCGGTATTGAGTACCGTTGCATAAAAAAAAAAAAAAACAACACTGTGTAGGTGCATAAGCACTGATAGTCCGTTCCAGAAGCCGTGAGCTCAAACTTTAACAAATATCTCCAAAATTTATGTATAAATCAACACGAAGTTTTCTACGTGGTCTTTTCTATCTCCTTTCGATTTCATAATTTACAATTACAAAGCCAAACTTTAATTTGTGTAACACTAAAAAAACTAATATTCAAACGTATCGATTGCTAGTGTACATCGGTCGTCATAGAAGCACTCAGAGGAGTAAATAGTGACAGGTCAGACAGTTAAAATTGTTGCAATAATACTGAAATCAGACTTACCAAATATGGGCAAAAGTGTATCAGGCGAACCGAAGAAAAGTTAAAACTCACAGTTTTCCAGAGGAATGATAAGCAACCATATGACCTATAACTTACTAACCTATCAAATAGCCCACTAGGCAGCCATGCAACATAACCATCTAACCCACCAACAACCCAAAGAATCAACCATCCAGACCACCCACTAACTCACCCACCTAGAAACTCCATAGAGGAAACAAACTTAGCCAGCCATCTACTACTGCTACACACACACCTAGAAACTCCACAGAGGAAACAAACTTAGCCTGCCATCTACTACTGCTACACACACACCTAGAAACTCCATAGAGGAAACAAACTTAGCCAGCCATCTACTACTGCTACACACACACCTAGAAACCACTCACTAACTCACCCACTCATCAGGTGTCTATCTGTTGACTTAGGAAAGACTGATGTAGTCAGTATCATGCCAACTGCCTCAATTTTCTCAAAACTATACCATCCCAAGTATCCTTTGGATCAGACTGGAGTAGCTAAGGTCTGTATTTAAGATTTTTAGTTAAAAAGACTCACTTCACTGCACCAAGTATTTACCAGCTTCGACAAAACACAAACCGTAAAAACTTAGCCAGCCAACCATTACTGGCACACACACCTAAAAACTAAATAGAGGGCAAAAACTTGGCCAGCCATCTATTACTGCTATACACACCTAGAAACTCCATAGAGGGAACAAACTTAGCCAGCTATCTATTAATGCCACACACACCTATAAACTTCATAGAGGGAACAAACTTAGTCAGCCAGCTATTACTTGCACACACACCTAAAAACTCCATAAAGGGCAAAAACTTAGCCAGCCATCTATTACTGCTATACACACCTAGAAACTCCATAGAGGGAACAAACTTAGCCAGCTATCTATTAATGCCACACACACCTATAAACTTCATAGAGGGAACAAACTTAGCCAGCCATCTATTACTGGCACACCCACCTAGAAATTCCATAGAGGGAACACACTTAACCTGCCATCTATTACTGGTACACCCACCTAGAAACTCCATAGAGGGAACACACTTAACCTGGCATTCATTACTGGCACACCCACCTAGAAAATCCATAAAGGGAACAAAATTAGCCAGCCATTACACACTTAGAAACTTCAGACAGGAAGCAAACTTTCCTACGTTTTCGACCACAGGATCAAAAGATCTTAGATTTCATCACGGTTATTCCTTTCAGTTTGCCCTCTTTCTCATTAAAAGAAATGTGTTCAGCAATTTCTTCCTTCTGCTGCTGGTGAAGGTGTAAAAGGTCTTGTCAGCTCAGTCATGTCATTGGC
>CAJHNH020000503.1:15000-17500 GCA_905116865.2 Candidula unifasciata
CATACCATGATAAAACTAAACGCAGCCAGGAGTGGGTTTCGATCTCGGTACTTTGGAATTACGAGTCGGACGCGCAACTCTTAAGCCACGGACGCCGCCGAAATGTCTGTAGCTTCATCAATAATTATAGAGCATTTCTTTCAGTGATGGTCAGATGATTTTTCTAAAAATTAAACAATAATATTTTGTCTGTGTAACCCTCGTGCTCCCTCGTCCAAGACCTATCATTATTTCACTAAAATGGTTGAGAGACAAGATACACAATGATAGGCTACACATACAACCACTTTGTGTTCTGCAGCTTTAATTTTATCATAACTTTGTCCACGAACAATCTTCACTTGAAGTATATTTTGTTCTGTTGCTGAAGTCCTTCGTGTTTTTCAGAATTTTCATAGGCAACGAGGTAAAATAGTAAATCATCATCATCATGTGCCCTGCCAAATGTCATAGGCGCTTATGAGTCTCCACAGATCACGATCTCTAGTTTCCTGGAACAGCTTTCTTGATGATATCCCTCCATGCCATCGTTTCAGCCCATCCAGCATCACTCTCTCTTGGTCTGCCTCTACCCCTTTTTCCGCTGATCTTTTCAGATGTCACGATGTTTTCCAATGTCTCTCTTCTCATTATGTGGCCAAAGAATAGTGTTTGTCTCTTTCGTGTTGTTGTATATAGAGATATACTTTTATTAGCTTCTTTCAAGCAATCGTTGTTAGTTACTCTGACAATCAAAGGTATTCGTATCGTTCGTCTCAGAAACCACATCTCTGTTGCTTCCAAATTCTTCTTAATTTGTTCACTGACATTCCACGATTCGCCACAGTATAACAGAACAGGTTCTATGTAATATTTTAGCACCCTCTTTAAAATAGTACAGTGGCATAATTTGTAAAAAGCGTCCCCCTATCCATGACAAAATCTTTTCCCCACTGTATGTACTTACTACTGCTGTCATATGACAGTTTTCCATTTATTTTGGCGTCATAGTTGAAGATTATTTGCGAGATTCGTCCCGCGAAAAGGTGTATCTCGAGAGCGGATTAGAAGCAAAAAAGTCATGTAACTTTCTATATCTCATTATCTTAAATACTAAGGCGTTTCTTTAAACAATGAAAAAAAAAAAAGTTTCTATATTGTTTATACTTATCCAGTTTGCTCTTAACAATTACATACCTCTTTAGAAGGAAAACAAATGGTTGTCTATGGAATAAGCCAAAAATCAACAAAAACGCCAGACACTGTTTTTAATAGGATGACCACTTTCCTCACCCAAAAAAGCCAAATTTCACGAATCTAGCCTTGATAATGTGAAATTGGCAACCTTATCTCTAAACCTACAACGAATCACTGTATGGAACAATATATCTAGACATGTGATGAGATGAAATCAATAATCAATAATAACTTCTGGAAACAAGTGTGGCTTTGCAGACACCACGAGATGGACGCAGTAGGACACATTATTCATTGCCATGATAGGATCAAGTGATGATCCCTGTCTAAGAACAGACCTTGGGTGCTTAAGTAGGATTTGTTGAATAAAATGAATTTCGGACACGTAAATGTGTGTTTGAGAGCGCTGTAGCTTAGCTGCTAGGCAATAGCCTGCCGGCCTTCAGGGCTAGGCCTCAAAGCAGCAGAAAGGCAGCTGTTTTTAAAAGTGACTACGTCACCCAGCTTAAAATAAGTACAAGACAATGTACTGGGAAGTAAAAGAGGCTAGTGCTATGTTGACCACATTGCCCGTCAATTGATCAACATTGAAATTGCCGTTGCGTAGCGGTTAGAGGCTCGCCTGCGGATCGGAAGGTCGTGGTTCGCTCCCTGGCAAAGCCGCACTGTTTAAAAAAAAAATGGCCTTGGCTCCCAGGTCGACCCAGCCTTGAGTGGGTAGCAGGGGCGGTCCTGGGAAGTAAAGGCGACCCGGGGTTGGTCTATACAATATATCTCTACCTCTATATACCCAATACGCCTGAAAAGCTTGGAGAAGGGCCCTTTACTTTGTACTTACTTTTACAGTGTCAACATGAACTTCTAAACCAATAACTTTCTTCCCATCTACTGGATTTTAAAACATCCTGTTGCATTGACTTTTCTCCCATCTACTGGGTTTTATAAGATTATGATGTATTACCCTTTCTCCCATCTACTGGGTTTTAGGAGATAATGTTGTACTAACTTTTCTCACATCTACTGGGTTTTAGGAGATAATGTTGTATTAGCTTTTCTTTCATCTACTGGGTTTTAGGAGATAATGTTGTATTAGCTTTTCTCACATCTACTGGGTTTTAGGAGATAATGATGTATTAACTTTTCTTTCATCTACTGGGTTTTAGGAGATAATGTTGTATTAACTTTTCTCCCATCTACTGGGTTTTAGGGGATAATGTTGTATTAACTTTTCTCCCATCTACTGTGTTTGAGGCGATAATGTTGTATTAACTTTACTCCCATCTACTAGGTTTTAGGGGATAATGTTGTATTAATTTTTCTCCTA
>CAJHNH020000503.1:20000-57500 GCA_905116865.2 Candidula unifasciata
TGGCATCCGTGTCCACCCAATCTAAAATGGGTAGCATTAGTTTGTACTGAGAAGTAAATGTGGCCAGTGTAACAGCTACGACATCACCTATTCAGTACCAGTAGTACTGCTACCACTACCACCACCACCTTAGAAAAAAACTGTAACTACTGTCTGTGTAGGTCGGTGTAGCCAGAGGAGTTAGCGCCGCATGCTGTCGCAAGGGACTGTTTAGTTTAATTTTGCCCCCGACCCGAAAGAAAAAAATGGACGCGAACCCACGACCTACCGATCCTCAGGCGAGTGTCTAACCGCCAAAGCCACGGCGACTCCCACAACACAATTTAGAAGAAGCAGAATTAACCGATTCTGAGTTACATCGAGCTCCAATCATTGCTTAAAAAAGACATCAATTTAAATTAAAATCACATTTCTGTAAAATAATGAGCAAAGAAACTAGCGGGGATTTAGAGAAAATAACAAATAATTCTTGACAGCGACATTCCATCAATACACGTAGCCATTGTAATCTACACAATTTTTTAAATTGCATTTTAAGCAAGAATGTATCTTGTTACATGTTTGTTGCTGGCAACATAGAGTGTAAAACTGTCTCTAAATAATATGAATGGGAGAATCTCCGTGGGGAAGTGGCCGTTTTGCCTGCGCTCTAAAGGTCATGAGTTCGTTTTATGGACGTATCGCTCAGTTAACGCGAGCAGTTTTTTTTTTAACGGAGATTCCTGTGGAGCTATGGAGTTCATGCTTTGTGCAAAGTTTTCGTCAGGCGAACGACATTTCTAAGAAGAAAGACCGGGAATAAAATCCACCGACGTCTCGACTTTGACTTCAAAAATTTGAATGAAGACATATTTAAGCCTGCATGTCATTCCACGTGAGACTTGGTAGCGCGGAAGTTCCACGCTTGCATGTCTGCAACTGCGAAGTAGTCCAGCCGTTCACCTCGCGCTCTATAAAGGTCGTGGGTTCGTTTCTAGACGGTGCCGTTCAGTTCACTATAGCAACTTTTACGGAGATCCCTGGGGGTCAGCGCCGAAGTTACAAAGGTCGTCCTGTGTGCGACGTTGTTGCCAGGCAGCTAGCTGGTTTGTGGAGAGAGACTCAGCCATATGGAATAGAAGCGGTGCAATAAAGTTGTCCCTCTCACCTTTGCCTTCACCTTTCCCTTTATATCTGACCCAAGATCTTTGGTTAAAATCCACATCCAGTCAAACTAATAACTAATGATATTGGTTGGCAAGTTGACTCAGTCCTAATTGGGTTTCCATGTAATGTCTTAGGCGATCGGCGTGGTATTGCCCATTTAACTAACTGGTGTCAATAGGTGTATCTTCTGATTTCTTCTTCACGTTCCATTTTGTATGCCAAAGTCAGACCGTCAGGTGGGTTGCCTCCATGACTTTGTATGTCAGCAGCATGTTCTTCACGGTTCACCGTAATTTTTTGCTCTTCACACTTTGCTTTTGAGGCCAGGATTCTTTCTAAAGATGTAGGTAGAGTGTGCAGGTGTGCAAAATGTGTTCAGGTTTTCGTGGTCCTGTTAGACTGGCACACTGTGGCAACTGTAGTCTTTATTTTATGCATGTGGTAGTTGAGTCTACAGTGTCCTTATGTTGTCGGAAATTTGTCGTATGGTGATTTCTGTTGAGTCTACTGATGAGATCTTGTGAATATTTACTCTTGTTTTGTTCTCTCCACAATCCCTTGTAATTTCTCTTGCTAAGTGTTTGGATTTCTGTTAATAAGAATGAATGGCTGTGTTGTTTCTCCTTTTTTTCCATTTTTTGTGTGCAAGTCTGCTAACTTATTTCCTGGTACCCTGCAGTGAGCCAGGATCTAATGGAGAAAGATTTGATTGTTTCCCGAGTCTGTTTAGCTGGCTCGTCAGTTCTCCATCCATGCTGTCTCGTGGATCCCTCTGAGTTGCCTGGGGGATTGACATGCAGTCATAAAGGAAAACAATTTTGATGTTTTTAATTTTTCTCTCCTTAAGCAATAGGGTTGCATCAATAATTGCTTTCCCGCTGTTCAAGGGTCTTTGTAAGCAGTACTAGGTCACATTTTCAGCCCTTTTATCTATGTCTGTTGTGACTGCATAGTTAGAAGCTGTAGGGCTCTGCTGTATGCCTAGATCATTTCGCAGGTTGAGGGATCTTTAGCAAGGATATTACTGTTTTTTTAGCTGACCAATTTTAAAAGATGGTGAAAGCTTCGTCTTTCTTTGCAGTCGGTTTTTAGTTAGGATGTTTGATAAACTGTGCATAAGGTAGCTTTTTCCCCATGTGTCGATATTTGAATTTTAGGATAAGCATCTTTTCTTCCCTTCGAAGCCTCAAGCTCTAGCGGCCAGAAGTTGCCTCCAGCTCATTGATTGCTGTGCTTCTCATAACTCCAGTAATTATTCTAAGTCTAGTGTTCTGTATTTTGCCCAGTTTGTATAGATCTGACCTGGCTGCAGTGGAGTATTCTCCCATGCCATACTCCAGTATTGGTCGAAACGTATCCTGTGTATACTTGTCGTACAGTGTTGGCATCTGCACCTCAACTTGTTTCAGTGAGTTTTATTTTAAGTCTGAACAGCAGGGTAGCTTTCCTTTGGGTGTCTTCAAAGTGGGAGGGGAGGAGGGGGGGGGGGGTTGTTATTTTGTCGAAAATTACTGCCAAAAGTATAGGGTTGTCCTCTTTTTTTGAAGAATGATGCCTTCAAAGCATAAATCAACCTGTTCTAGCCTCGTGGAAAGAGAGAAGACACGTTTATTGTGGTTTATTATGACTCCTCAAGAGTGTCCAATTATTAACTAAATGCTTTCTTATTTTAGTTGTTCCTATATGTTTAGTTTGGATCCATATGGCTAGGTCATCTGCATGTACTACTATATAAGTCGTGAACTGTTTGGGGAGGTCATTGATGAAAAGAATAAACAGAGTGGGAAATATGACACTTCTCTTAGGGACATCTTCTTGTAACCCGACCAGCCTGCTCTTATGTTTTTCCAGTTTGACTCTTGCGCAGTGTTCGTAAAGAAAGTCTATAATCCAGACATATGCCGTTTTATCCCTCCTTGTACTAGTTTTTGCAAGACTCCTTTCTTCCAGACCTTGTCAAAGGCCTTGGTCAGGTCAAAGAAAGCGGCTAGTAGTTTGCATTTTTTTCATGGAAAGCATCTTCAATTTCCTGTGCGGGATAAGAGGTTTGGTCATCATGCTTCTGTATTTCCTGAAGCCTGATAGGCTGTCATCCAATATCCTGTTTTCTTCCAGGAAATTAAGTAACCTGTTGTTCACTAATCTTTCCATGTTCGTTCCAGAGCAGCTTATGAGGCTAATGGGAAGGTATCTCAATTTATTTTCCTTGGGCTTTCCTTTCTTGGCTATGTGTGCTATTTCTGCCTCCTTCCATTCCTTAGGAAGTAGTTCCTGGTTCCAGGATTGATTGATAAGATCTAAGAGTTGTTGCCTGTCAGCTGGTCCTAAGCGTTATTTGATCACTTAATTTCGACCAGCTGTCTTCCTTTTTCGAGCCGAGTTAACGCAGTCGTTAGGACGCTCACTTTCAAACCCAGCTGCGACTCGCTGCAGCCACAGTCGGTGTTCGAAACCGGGCCGTTCCCGGGGTTCACCCAGCTTCTAGGAAATGGGTACCAGAGTTAACACTCTGGGGTGAATGAAGGAACGTCGCTGAAGCTACAGAGTTACGTGCGGGCGGTTTCTTATCAGCTGTCCGTACTGGTGGCAGAGCACTTATAGTTTATAAACATATGCAATGGGGCTGGCTCACATCTCCCTACTTTACTTTTTTACCTTTTTAATGCGCATTTAAGTTCTTGGGAACTAAAGAGTTTATTCATTTTATCTTGGTTATTTTCTTTTTTAAAATCGGGTTTCCTCAGATCTCTAGTCACCTCTTCTTTTTTCGCTCCAGACATAGAGATTTCGCGTTCCTCGGGTAAAACTATCGGCCAGCAGGTTTGCTGCTTGTTTACCAATGAAAGTTTTCCCACCATCTTCAATGACAGTGTTAGCATGGCTGGTATGATTCTACTCATTTAGACTCTTTACTAGAAGCCATAGTTTTCTTACAGTCATTATCCATGTTAAGAGCTTCAATATTTTCCTGCCACCTTTTTCTGATGCATGTGCGTTTTCCCTCTTCTTTAAATAACCTGATGTTTGTTGTGTTCTGTCAGAAGGACCTTGCTACATCTGTACTCTTGCTTCTGCGCTTTGTTTCGTGTAACTCTTGCAGTTCTTGGGTCCAGAAGGGTTCATAGTTTAGCCTTCTACCTCAGGGGGTTTGATATTTGCGCTGCTTCGAGCATCATATTGGTAAGAGTCTTGTTCTTTTTTGTTCCTTAGCTCATTGGCTGGAAAAGGTTCCGAAAGCTTCTTTTCAGTTGAGCTTTTGTAGACGTCCAAGTCTGCTTTCCTGTAGTTTAAGCTGGCTATCTTCTTCCTGGTTTCTGGTATCTTGATCTTTCCTATCATGACAACGACTGGTTTTGTGTTCACTTCCCCCCAGCTGTTTTATCACTTCACTGTCTCCCTGTCGCTGAATATTTTCTGTTGCTATAGCTAGGTCTGGTGTACTTTGCGTTCGCCGACGTCTCGAGTAGAAGGTTGGTTCAGAATTAAGTTCGTTAGTATCAGCAGGTTTTATATCACCCGTTTCTCTATATTCTCTCCTCTTGTGTCCATAATACTGCGGGGGCACCGATAGATCATTACAGTCTGGAGATAATGGCGCTGCGAGGAGTTACAAGGGGATCTGGACAAAGCGCTGAACACTCAGAGGAAAGGCGAGACGGATATACAATCAGACAGTTACTGGTGCCATCGCAATTGAAACTCTTTGCTTGCTACTGAACATATGGACGGAGCGCTTGTGAGGGTGTCCAGAGTGCTGTGATGTCGATTCTTAATTTAACATTCAACATTCTTTTGTGCCCATATAAGCATAGCGGTAACTTGGGAACTGACTGTTAAAGTCACCGAGAATTAGGTGTCTCTTTTAAGCTACTATGACGTCATCTAGTTACAAATTCATGCTGTAGGGACAGTATAATACGTGCATAAAATATGGGTCTATGAATACGCGCCAAATCTAGGTAAAACGGTGTTGTTTCTGTAGTGCGTTTACAAATTCGAGCCCATGTTCATAAAATGATATATTAGCTGTAGTGGAACATAAGTAGATACAATTATATGGAGGAAAATCATTATTAAGTAAAGGCAATTGTGTTAATACGTTTTTCTTACAGGCGGCTATAAGAAAATTTCTCGACACATCTCTTGCCTTGCAGCATGTGTAGTTCATCGATCCAGAGGATTGTGGATGCCTACCAGGTATAAGCTTTCGGATGTGGCAAGTAACCAAGTTTACTTCACCAACGACAGTTCATTGTCATATGGAAATCTCTGATCCAGCAAATATTCTTTCAGTGGGCCAACCGAATGAAAGTCCGATAGTGCCAAGTCTAGGCTGTATGCTGAATGTTTACATACTTCAAATCGCAGAGTTTGTAGTGTATCCACTGTATGCACAGCCGTGTGGGAGCGGGCGTTGTCGTTCAGCAACACAACTCCATTCGCTGTGCATGTTAACAGTGCTGCAACACAACTCCATTCACAGTGCATGTTAACAGTGCTGCAACCATCTTGTATGAGCGCATATATATACAGCTTGTTGTTGTTGTTATTGATCCAGCGGTGCATGAGACTTCGCCCTTTGGCCCAATGCCATGTAGTGGAATTTAAGTTTTCACAAATTGTTCTTTTTCTCCGTACAAAGTGTTCCATCTGTCTGGTCTCGGAGGAAGTAGCATTCTTCTAGTCTCGTTGAGTTTTGGGCACTCAAAGAGATGATGGTCAACAGTTTCGTAGGGGTAGTTACATAGCTGGCAATCTGGGGAGTTTTGTGGCTGTTTTTTGTTTAGGTGTCCATGGAGTGGAGTATGTTGTGTTCTGAGTCTTAAAATAGTGGCCTGGCCCCTTCTTGTTAAATGGTAAATGCTGTCGTTAGGATCAGGGCTAATATCTCCAATGGCCTATGTTTTCAGCCTAGTCTTTTTATTTATAGCTTTTATAAGTGTTTTTGCTGCCTAAAGGGTAGTCGCTGTAGGTGGTTGTTCTTGTGTGGCTCCTTTCTTTGCCAGTCTGTCAGCTCTGTCATTACCTGGTGTGCCGGAGTGGCCTGGAAGCCACTGCATCCCTATTATGATGTTGTATGAGCTAATGAGCTGATCAGCCTCCAGAATTATCTTAGCTATGTCAGTTATGCAGCGTTCACTGCCCTCGAGAGTTTAAAGAGCAGACATTGAATCGGTCAAGATGACAATATTTTGAGCCTTTAAAGGATAAACATCCATTACAGTCTTTAGGTGGTATACTGCAGTTTCCAGTGCAATTATTTCAGTTTCATAATTTGAGCAGAATTCCCCGCATGCATCAAATTTCTCTTCAATAGATCCATCAGGATAAACTATGTAGATTCTGTAACCTGCTTTAATGGTAGCTTTGAATGCAGATATATCAGTAAAAACATGTATCCATTATTCGGGGTAAGAATCAATGGTCTTTAGCGATGAGTTCATAAGGGTGATTGGATCGGATTATTTAGTTTCTTCGTCTACTAATTTCCAGCGGACTTATAAAGCCAAATCCTTACGACACGTACTTTGGGTATTGCAAAAGGGCCAGTCAGTGTCCTGAAATAATATTTTTTTCTTCAGCATGCTGTTCATTGAAGACTATTATTCCTTTGCCTTTATTTAATGATTTTGCTTTTTATTAATAATTACTTCACTCTCAACATTGTGTCACATCTTTTTTTGCCGGCTAAACAATTAGTTAGAATGCATTTTTGCTTATTTGAGTTCTATAAATATACAACGATCCTGGAAGGATTGCCTTTTAAGAGTTATACATCGCAAAGTTCAAATGTAACCGATCGATCTTTCTCTTGTGTTTTACGTAAATTGTAAATAAGACCACAACTCTTCCACTGAAAGGGTCGCAACGCGCTATGAAATGGATTTGCTGGATCGTTTCCAAGTTTCGTAACAAGCTATAAAGGCGTCAGTTTATGTGGTTAGCGTTAGGGTTATGGTATTTACATCTGTACTATACAGTTTGTTTTGTTACTAAATTTAAATTATACAAATGATCCCAAAAAAAAGCACATGTTTCTTTACAACTGGACAGTCTATAAATTATTTATATAAAAAATATTACATCGAGATCAAAATGGGAGCCCAGTCAATAATAAAAAAAAAAAAAAAATTGCATTTCATGGATAAGCAATTACATAGAAATTATCGAAAATACAAAAGCACGAATGTGTAAACTCTCTGTAGAAGCATAACTTGTTTGTTAGCAAAGGGAATTTATATAAATGATTAATCTAGACATTAAAAAAAAAATATTTAATGTACATTTAATGACGCGCTCTGTCAAGCATAGCTTTGTAGCACTAGCGTTCTTGGACTGCCTTAACATTTTCAGGTTACATGTCAACCTTATTGATGGCTTGAGGGGTAGAATTAGATGATGCAATCTAGACGCCGTTAGGAAATTTCACAGCGAGAACGCTTCAGTAAAAAAAAAAAAAAAAGTTAACCTACTATAATGATACAGAAGCTCTTCAAAGGAGCAGTAGAACGCATCCCACACCGGGGTCTCAGTATTGAAAAAAAAAAAAAAAAAAGCGGTTAGGAAGCCAGACTACCAACAGTCCTTACCGGCATAGTGCTGTCGCTCATACCTGGCCGGTGTAGCAGTCACGGGTGCCCTAATTATAACTTCTTTGGAGGTTGAACGGGGTATCTGGGATCTGCTTTGTTGGTCTGAATTATAGATTGAGATTTTTAAATATCTTGATGGTATGACCAAACTTTATATAACAGCTCGGAGGGGACAAACCGATCTATCGACTCATCACTTGTGCATCCTTTAACGACTGAGATTCAGTCTTCCAATGCTAACGGGAGGAACTTACAACATGCAGCCTCGCAGACCAGACACCAGAGAGGAGACGAAAGACGAGTTATCGAAATTTAGAGGCAAAAGGCAAGTTACTTTGATCCATGTTTCAACTGAGGTACTTTCGATTAAAACAGTTACAAAGTGTTAGTCGACGATTTACCACACAGCCCTAGAAGCCACGTGGCAGTCATAATAAATAGAACCTGTGAACAAGTAACGGGACATGAGAACACAACGCCACATCAAGCTGAAGCATACATGTGTATAATAGATCGCAGTAGGTAAAGAGTTAAAAATAGATAATAACAATAGATAACAAGAAAAAGAGACGCCAAGATTATTCAGGTACAGTCACCTGCCATTCAGAAATTAGGTATTGAAGCTGTTAATCAGACCACCGAAAGATGACAATAAAAACAAAAAACACTAGAGAAATTAAGTGTTTCGACATGGTTTCATAGAGCATCTGAGTGAGATGCATGTCATGAGAAAGAACCATTATCATCATTACTAGTACTATGGACACGACCAGCTTCTTTTTCTTCTCCTAAGAAATAAAGTTCGTTTGTTCGTTCTTTCGTTCTCCGTTTGTCGTCTCACTGATACCAGGTTGTAGCCCAGTATCGTTGTTTTGTCGTCTCACTGATACCAGTTTGTAGCCCAGTGTCGTGGTTTTGTCGTCTCACTGATACCAGTTTGTAGCCCAGTGTCGTGGTTTTGTCGTCTCACTGATACCAGGTTGTAGCCCAGTGTCGTTGTTTTGTCGCCTCACTGATACCAGGTTGCAGCACTGTGTCGTGGTTTTGTGGTCTCACTGATACCAGGTTGTAGCCCAGTGTCGTGGTTTTCAGTATTTGTATTGCGCTTCTTGGGCGGCTTCGGTGATGGATCTGTTCATCTTTCCGCACTACTATCTTCCTCGTCTATATTCTTCCTATTGATTCCCCCAGGCAACAAAACCACGACCCTGGGTGACCCAAGCATTTAGAAAAGAGAGCCGGGCTACGGTGGAACGGTTCTTTACTTAATAACTCACATTCTCACCCACATTAGGTCCCGACAACAGGAAAAGGACAACCAAACAGGTAACTCAAAGACAGACCGCAGGACGTTTTGCCTCAGGAAGAATACCGACACATAATCAGGAGAACAATCCTTATCATAAATAGCAGTCATACCTAAGACACAGGAAAAAACAGCCAGGAAGACAGACATGCAAGACACTGGAACAAACAACCAGGAAGATAGACATGCAAGACACAGGAGAAAACAGCCAGGAAGATAGACATGCAAGACACAGGAGAAAACAGCCAGGAAGACAGACATGCAAGACACAGGAACAAACAACCAGGAAGATAGACATGCAAGACACAGGAGAAAACAGCCAGGAAGATAGACATGCAAGACACAGGAGAAAACAGCCAGGAAGATAGACATGCAAGACACAGGAGAAAACAGCCAGGAAGACAGACATGCAAGACACAGGAACAAACAACCAGGAAGATAGACATGCAAGACACAGGAGAAAACAGCCAGGAAGATAGACATGCAAGACACAGAAGAAAACAGCCAGGAAGATAGACATGCAAGACACAGGAGAAAACAGCCAGGAAGACAGACATGCAAGACACAGGAACAAACAACCAGGAAGATAGACATGCAAGACACAGGAGAAAACAGCCAGGAAGATAGACATGCAAGACACAGGATAAAACAGCCAGGAAAACAGACATGCAAGACACAGGAGAAAACAGCCAGGAAGACAGACATGCAAGACACAGGAGAAAACAGCCAGGAAGATAGACATGCAAGACACAGGAGAAAACAGCCAGGAAAACAGACATGCAAGACACAGGAGAAAACAGCCAGGAAGACAGACATGCAAGACACAGGAGAAAACAGCCAGGAAGATAGACATGCAAGACACAGGAGAAAACAGCCAGGAAGACAGACATGCAAAACAGAACGGAACTCCCAGCAGGGCCACAGGACCAACAGCGATGACCTACATATGTTCAGAAATGACAACATCAAACAGTTAGGGACAATAAGCAGCAACTACTGACACAACAAATCATTTAAGCCATTTGACTTGGCGCACATGAAACCAGACCATAAATATAACCGAAGCTTCTTTAGCAACGTTAAATGTGTTCAATTTTCGTTTGCTTCTATCAAATCAACAGCAACTCACATTCTCACTATATCATGCTACTACTGAAAACAACTAAGTTACTTTTAATTCAGATGGGGCTGGGTGGTCTCGAGGCAGGGTGTCCGCCTCGAGTGCTAGAGGTTGCGGGTTCTATTCCCGGTAAGGGCTGGGATTTTGTCACGTGTACTTGGACTTCTAGTAATTCTTCCTGGTCTCTGGGTAGTAAGGTCGGACGCCCGTGTGCATTGTTGCACACTTAAAAAAAAAATGCTTTGGACAATTGGAAATCGAAAAAAGTCTCCCAACAGCGCCCGGGCAAAGATTTGAGATTAAAAATCTAAACAAAGTATTTCAGGATCCTTGCCGGTGCTACAGAGCATGTGCACTGTGGTGAGCTGCTTCGGACTCAGACTTGAGTTAGAAGAAGAATGGAGCACTTATGGGTTACTATCCGTGTGCCATAATGTCGATGATCCGTATTCCAAACCTAAAAAAAAAAAAAAAACAACAACACCCTGATCGTTAGTGCAAAAACTCAATGCATCGAGCGCTTATGTAGAACGGCAAAAAAGAGAAAACAATGGACAAAATAGGGAGCACAGGCGCCACCTATAATTTCACATGTGCGATTTTATGCAGCATGGACACACTAAATGTGTAGGTCCCGACCTACCATTCTTGCAGATATTGTTCTATTCTTGCCACGCAAACAATAGTCAGTGCTGATGAACAATTGCTGTATTCGACATCTCCGGATCTAATAACCTGTAAAACTGTATGATTGTAAACCCGTGAACCCAGCAGTATACAATGGGGACTAGCCGTTTTCAGGGACCCCAAAAACATCCCAGTTCTCATTCTCAGATTGTGTATAGCATTCACACAGAGTTGCACAGTTTGTCTACATTGTGAACACTACTTCGTGCACATTGTGTCAATACCGACGTGACATAAAGAAAACAACCAATGTAAAGAATACTGGACTTTTCAGGAAACTACGTAATTTTTGGGGGGATGAATTAAAAGTAAACTACCACACACCTTTAGTAGGTTTGTTATAGAATCTGCTAGGAAAACTATTGCTATTAGCATTTTGGTCTAGAAATCCGGTAAGGACAATGACGTGATTAGCGTGTTTGTTATGGAATCTGTAGAACGAATAGACGAGTACTATCAAATTTGTATCTTGTCAAATGCACGTGCTGAAACAAGCGTAACGTGAAATATTCACCTCTTATCGTTGTTCCAGGCACTCGAACGTGCCACAGATGATGGGAGATGATTAAGTAGAAGATACCGATGATGACCATTGGCACCAAGTAGAAGGCGATGACTATAAACATCAAGTAGACCTCTGCCATCTGGTAATCCAAACCGCTCTGACAGGTCGCCAGGTACTGGTTCAACTCTGCATTCTGTGAACAGGTTAAACAGTTATTATTCAAAGGTTTGTCCAAAAGACTAAACGACCCGCTCTAAATATATTCTCTTCTTCTTCTGTTCTTTATTTACCAGATCAAGGCAGTCAGTAGAACCAATTGAAACACTTCCCTTCTAGAACGCAAACCCGAAGACCAAATAAACTCCACGGGCGAGAGAAAATGACCATTGTATTTAGACTGCAAACGGGACACAATTAACTTGGCAATCATATTTACAGGAAATTCAACATTGGTGACTCGGGTACCCGAGACTACATATAGTAGAGTGTAGGCATAACACAGGACACATAAGTTAACTCTATAACTGGAAACAAAATCTGTATAGACATGCATCGCACTACATTCTTCCTAGAGGCTTAAAAACAACAAACCCCCTGGCTAGGAGGAAAATGAAAAGAAAAAAAAAGATTTCCTAATGGACCATAGACTTTGAGACAACTCGAGACTATTCGTCCTATTTACTGCGATTACATAAAGCTCACCCATATACTTCCAGTATGATTAACATACATTTTTCCTATTATCTTGTTCATGTAGTGTATCATCTTCCTTTATTTTTTTCACCGTGAGAGTTCCAGTGAAAGGACGTACTATTTGCATTACTTGTAAACTTTTCGCAGTATGTCCTATCTAGCACTCGATAGTGTTCTCTCAGTTTACAGCGTCGTCCCCTTGTGGGAGGCAATAATTTTTCGTTATTTTGAAGCCCTACCCTGGCTCTTGCCAGGGGCCACAATATAGCCCGGCCATAAATATGGTCTAAATGCTGAACGCAATTTCTGGGACCTCTCCACGGGTGATCCTCACCCACATGGTGGCACTTTGTGTCATCGGGTGTTTATCGCTTGAATGATGTCCTAGTGGGGTAATATTTACTACTACTACTACTACTACTACTACTACTACTACTACTACTACTACTACTACTACTACTACTACTACTACTACTACTACTACTACTACTACTACTACTACTACTACTACTACTACTACTACTACTACTACTACTACTACTACTACTACTACTACTACTACTACTACTACTACTACTACTACTACTACTACTACTACTACTACTACTACTACTACTACTCTCAGTTTATTCCATGACATTTTACATCTTAGAAGAAAAAAAAATGTTAGTGACTAAGTAATACCATTACATTCTGTGTAATGTCTTTTATGTAGACTTCATGTCCTTGCGCGAGGTAATGAATGTTTGTAGTTTGTTAGCAATTATTAAAGTCTTTATCCATTCCTCCCTATCCTCGGCAACAATAACATGAATTTTACTTGAAGGTTAAATATGTTATAGAATATACCATTACTGTGTAATGTCCCCTACCTTTTTTCATCCCATACACAAGGTTAGATGTTTGTAGGCAAGTGATTTTCATCATCATCAGGTGCATTGCCGACTGGCGTGGGCAGTCATGCATCTCCATAATCTACGATCTTGCAGCATGTATCAGTTCGTGTGGCGACACACTTCCATGCCTTGCAACAAGACTGTCAAGAATCTTCTCTCGTTGTTTTTCCCTACCCCTCCTTCCACAGATCTTTCCAGTGGTCTATTTTCCCTTTTCTCATAACATGGCCGAAAATTTATGACTGTCTCCTTCTGATGTCTGTGATAAGTTGTCTTCGGGCTCCCCGCCTCTTTTAAAACCTCTTGGTTGCTCTTTTTGGCTGTCCAATGTATTCTAAGCATTCTTCTGTAAAACCACATCTCTGAGGCCTCAATAAATTGTTTGGCCTGCCTACCGATTGTCCAGGATTCACAGCCATA
Organism: Candidula unifasciata; assembly: GCA_905116865.2. Lineage (NCBI taxonomy): Eukaryota > Metazoa > Mollusca > Gastropoda > Stylommatophora > Geomitridae > Candidula > Candidula unifasciata. The sequence goes on from CAJHNH020000503.1 coordinate 33,367, forward strand.
TTTTAAAACTGGATGTATGTAGCAAGCAAGAATTCTTTTTTTAACTCTCAATGACAAGGATATATTGCACAAGATATTTTTCATTTTATAAAATGCAGTTTTGTTGCCTGTCCTATTTGCGTGTTTTTGCTTTCAGGTTATTTCTTCCATCTGATGTTATCTCTGTGCCCAGATACTTACATTTCTGTACTTGTCCTAAAATAACACTATCCACTTTTATTACACATTAAGGAATAATTCGTTTTTTTTGATAACACAATTACTTCTGTCTTCCCATTATTCAAACTCAGGCCCATTCTTTCACTTTCTAACACCACAATGTTTATCATTTCCTGTAATTCTTTCTGACTTGTTGCTATCATGACTGTGTCATCAGCATAACGTAAAATGTTTATATTATGCCCACCAACCACAATTCCGGGCATGTCAATTAAAGATCTCATTATATATTCACTGTATATTGAAAACAAATCAGGTGACAGTTCACATCATTGTCGTACGCCCCTCTTTACAAGTAATATTATTACAGCTAAATAGTTACAGCATCTGTATCTAACATGTGTATAGCAGAGAAAACTTTGATAACAGTATTTGGCATTTGGAAGGAAACTCAACTTAAAGTGAGACTGACTGCTGCTTATATAAATATATATATATTTATAAAGCTTGAATATGTAAAGATAGGAAGAAAGAAAGAAGAAGAATGCTCACTGTTTTTGTGAAATGTACGCCCCTTCCCACCCCAACCCCTTTTTTTGTTTTCAACATTCAGACCCCATGAGATCATTGCTAATTGTGTATCAAACATCCGCTTCCATTTATTCCCTGCGATTGGCCCTCTCTTTTCAGTTGGTTGCTCCCAGCGTTTGCAGGCCTGCCTAAATATTAAATCTCCACAGATTCCGCATAGTCTGCCTCGTGGTCAATCGAAATTCAACAACTCACTTGTGGACTTAGCTTGTGTCTCTTTGTCATCTGCTATTCTCTCAAGGAAAGATTGGAAGTGGTGGAAAATTTCGAATATCTTGGGTCACTGGTTACCAACAATGGTGACACAATGAAAGAAATTAAACGGCGACTATCAATTGCTCTTCAAAGACTAAAACAACTGAATAAATTATGGAATTGTACAGATAGAATTACAAAGGTCAGATTTTTAAGAGCATGCATCTTTCCCATTGCAACATACGCCTGTGAGACCTGGACACTTACTAAACAAGCGGAACAGCGCATAAATGCATTTGAATATAAATGTTACAGACAGGTTCTAAGAATATCTTGGGTAAGGAAAAAGAACAAATGCATCCATACTTCAAGAGCTGAATATTGAAGAGGGTTGGCTAGTAAAGACAATAAAACAAGAAGAAAATTGAAATATTTTGGTCACTTGAAACGTCATGGAAGTCTAGAGAGAACAACAATAATGGAGGGTATATGCCTGGGAAGAGAGGAAGAGGAAGGCCAAGGAGAAGATGGGTGCAGGATGTGGCAGATGATCTCCAGATGGGTGTATCAGACGCAGGACATCTTGCTCAGGATAGGAAGGTTTTCCGGAGGGTTGTTATGGCAGCGAGGTTCCGCGAGGGACATGCTACTGAATGAATGAATGAATTCTCTCAATATGTCCCAACCGTTTCAGTCTATTAGGCGACATGACGGATGTGATCCATAGAGATTTAAACACATTCTGAATTTCGTTGTGGTTTCTAACTCTCCTTTCGTACTGTGTACATTTTGATAGGCCAGAAATTCTATGTAAAACTGTTTAATATTTTCTGCGTGTGGAAATAAGGCTTCATTTCTTTCAGCTGTGCTCCAGGTTTCAGAGCTATATAAGACAACTGTCGTATCAGCCTTTTATTTATTGTGATCTAGGTGTTACGAGATAGAGCATCTGATGTATCATCGATGTACGGCACGTTGCTAGATATAGAACGAGTGAACATAATTTTCCATCTGCGCATCAAACTAGTCTAAAGAACGATTTCCTCGTCCTTGATAGCTTGCTGAACCAATAGCGTGTATAACTAACTGTCTTTCCAGTCCTTTATATATTATAATTTAACAAAGTATCTAGCCTTGCGCATTGGAAGAATCACATTTACTTCGTACATCCCTTTAGTAATTTACTTACGAAATCTGTTGCGGTTGCCTTGCTATTCCATTTTGTTTCCTATATAACAGTGTTCCGTGTAAATGGTTATCTTATTTAACTCAATTTTTTTTTTAAGATGACTGGATCGATAGATCATTATGTGAAGCCATGCATAACTATAGAAGGCCAGCGCCCCAGAGATTGTAGGAATAAAGTAATTATGTAAGAGTGAGAATTAATCGCACTTTTACCTCACGGAAACAAATTCATCATCAACGATTTGAGGTGTAACAAACAGGGTTGGTTGAGATTTTATGTTAATGTTGTCATCATCATCATTATCATCATTGTCGTCGTGTCGTCGTCGTCGTCTTTATCGTTATGATCGTGGCTGTCGCCATTGGCATCGTACTAGTTATCACCGTCACCTTTAACACCGCCATCATCCTTATCATCCTCATCACTATCATCATCGTCAGCCTCATAGTATCATCCTTATCATAATCATTACCATCATCATCGAATGTTGCCGTTAACACTATCACAATTTCGTCATTGGTCCTTTGTTGAAAGTTGGCCAGTCTATAACCTGGCTCTCTGGAGATTGTGGGTTCGTTTTCAGACTGTGTCGCTGGTTTCATTATTGACATGTCTCCGTGTGAGTTCCTGGGCCCAAGTAAAGGATGTAATAAGAACAGACCCACTGCCTACCCAGAATTCGTAAAAGTCGACTGATTTGGGGGCTTTCTTCCAAGTCAGAGTGTATCTGCCTGAAAGGCAAGGGCAAGCTGACACATGAGATCTGTAAAACGGAAGTGCACGCATAATCAGGTTCTGGATTAGGACTAGGGTTCAGAAGTGGACGGACAGCTAGAACTTTCAGTCGGAGCTTACAGAACGCTAAGAAGAAGAAGAAGAAGAAGAAGAAGAAGAAGAAGAAGAAGAAGTAGAAGAAGAAGAAGAAGAAGAAGAAGAAGAAGAGAAGAAGAAGAAGAAGAAGAAGAAGAAGAAGAAGAAGAAGAAGAAGAAGAAGAAGAAGAAGAAGAAGAAGAAGAAGATTAATGACATGTTCTCGGAGGTCACTGAGGGGGTCGTTGTTGAATCTCATATATTCGGGCTTTGTTTTCAGCTCTTGTTAAAAGGTTAGCCAATCTGCTGAGACTGACAGAGAAATATAGGATTAACTGTAATGTTTAATTATTTTCCCCCTCATTATCTTCATCATTACATGTATGAATATGGGTGCGTGTGTGTGTGCGTATGTGTGTGTGTGTGTGCGTGTGTGTGTGCGTGTGTGTGAGAGTGTGTGTGTTTGTGTGGTCTGCTTTATTTCTTTGCCCCTGTGGGTTTCAGTACAAAGGCATTCTAGTCATACTGCTCTTCTATTTTCTCGTCACTTGTCATATTCAACGTCAGCATCTCCACCCCCCCCCCCCCGCCCTTCTTGATTCATCTAAATGTCTTTAGGTATTTCCTAAAGCTCAACATCAGTGATTCTATTATACCATTTAATTCCTTTTATTCTTCACCACTTGGTGTGCGTTGGTTAATGGCCTTAGCTCCAATGGAGGCTAGAAAGGCAGTAGAAGGTTCTTCTCAGGCACAAGTTCACATAAATATGTGCAGGTTATTAATAATTGTTTTAGTTGTTCTCCGGTTTTGAGCTCCGTACAGAAGTACTGTTTTGATTTTAGAATAAACGATTTTGTGTTAAAGATTTTCCAGTGCTCTGAAAAATTCTCATTTCTTTTGCATTCACATTTTAACATCTTTATAAGTTTCCAATCTTTATCTATATACATTACTGCCCAAATAGGTTTAGGCTGAGACGTTGGATCATCATTACGGCACAAGGGTAGTAACCAATAAGTGCTCCATTCTACTTCTGACTCAAGCCTCAATCCGAAGTTTATAATCGCAATGCACGAACTCCGTAGCAACTGCAATGATCCTGAAGTACTTAAGGTAGATTCTAACTCCAAATACTTTTCCTGGGCAGCGCCGTTAGGCTACATTTTGTCGATTTCCAACTGCCATGTTTTTTTCCTACGTGCGCAACAATACACATGGGCGTCTGATCTTACTACCTTAGATGAGGGAACATTACTAGAAGTCCACCAAAAAAAAAAAAAAAAAAAAAAAAAAAAAAAAACTCAGCCTTCACCAGGGCTTGAATCCTGGACTTCCACCACTCGAAGGCTGACGTTTGCCTCGAAACTACGCAGCTCCCATGCCCATAGAGGGTTATGACTTTATGTCTGGAAGAGGGAAATCATCACACGAAATTTCTTTACTGTTTGCCTGTTTTATCTTTATTATCTTTGTTTTTTACCCTTATATTTTTTAGACTTAATGATTGTGATCCCGCAAAACGTTTTAAATTAGTGATTCTTATATTTTTTTTTTTGAAGACTCTGGCTTTTGGCCAGGGGCCGCAATATGATTATGCCACATGTCTGAACGCGGTTTCTGGGACCTCTCCAAAATCCGCATGGTGGCACTTTGTGTCATCGGGTGTTTATCGCTTGTGTGATGTCCTGGTGGGGTAAAAAGCCAAGCCAAGCCGATCCCGCACAAAATATGTTTAATTTATTTTGCAACTGATTCTGTGAGTGGGACAGAATGGAAATGTCATTACGAAAGAACTCACCTTGAAATATGTAACAACAATATTGGTCATGTTCGGAGAGCCCATAGCTGCGCTGATCAACCAGATGACCAGAACGGTAACTGTGACCTTCCTCTGTGTAATCCTGGGTTGTAGGGGCCTGCAGATGGCGAAGTACCTCTCTACAGCGATAGCACTCAGCGTCAGCACGGACACTCCGATAACGGTGTTCTGGAAGACACAGTAGTGACATTATTATATTTGGTCGTCAAAATCATCATCATTGTCATCGTTTTGGGGCAAATAGGGTAGACCTGTATCTTACAGACTAATCGGCACTCGATGGATGATGTGGCCAACGTCAGGCCGGTCATCTTTACTTTCCAGGGTTTTAGAAGGCTGGGTCGAGCTGGGAGCCAAAGACATTTGTGAAAGAAATTTCGACTCGCCAGGAAATGAACACACGACCTACGACTCCGCAGCCGAGCGTCTGGCCACTGCATAACGGCTATCTTGGTTTAAAAAAAAACAACAAGATTTACAAAAAATGTATCTAGTTTTCCCTACACATTCTAAAATAGAGGCTGGGAAACGTCATGGAAAGTAAAGCGATGGTCATGATACTAACCTCTCAAGTTGTGATTGGTTGTTAAAGATTAATCATCATAGTCGTCATGTGCCCTGCCAACTGGCGTAGGCGCTTATGCGTCTCCACAGAATACCATCCCTGGTTGCCTGGAACAGCTCTCTTGATGATATCCCTCCATGCCATCGTTTCACCCCTTCTAGAATAATCTCTCTCGGTCTGCCTCTACCCCTTTTCCCATTGATCTTTCCAGTTGTCACGATGTTCTTTAATGTCTCTCTCCTCATTATGTGGCAAAAGAACAGTGTTTGTCTCCTTCTTACTGTTGTATATAGAGATCTTACTTTCTTTAGTTTTTTTTTTTTTTCAAAACATCAGTTGATTAGTTACTATGGCCGTCCAAGGTATTCGTAAACATTCGTCTCAGAAACCAACATCTCTGTTGCGTCTAAATTCCTTCCCAATTTGTTTCAATAAACATTCAAGATGGAAAAAAGCATCCTACATTTTTTTAGAGACCAATCGTCACTAGGTGGGTAATGTGGTCAGCATTACTCCGGTCGTCTTTACTTCTCCAGGAAATACAATCCTGTAACCATTTTCGGCTGGATCGACCTTCGACGACCTAACCACGATAATAAAATCCACGCAACCAGCAGTGCGTTTCGATTCACGGTACGTTGGAATTACGAGGTCGGACTCGCAATGCTCTAAAACCACGGACGCCCGCGTACATACACTAAAAGTGCCTTTTTCAATTGTCTTATAAGTGTTCCGTTACCAGTGGTTTGCCCAGAAATTTCTATTATTCCTTTACCCTCCTGAATTTATCTCATTTTATGTTCAACAATTTCCTCAAGCATTTCTGTCATATGCCCACGAAAAATAATTTGAACACTTAAAAAAAAAAAAATTTAAGCGTCAAAAATAATGGGAAGTAGTTGAACATCAAACAAAAACCAATTTTTAGCGAGAATTATGTCTGTGCAAGTGAAGTACACTGGGCACTTGTAAAAAAAAAAAAAAAAACAACAATTGAACTGTGTGGCTCCTGTGAGACAATTATTAAGGGACTCCTTCAAAATCGGAATGCATCTGACCTGAGACGCAGCGAGGAACTAACAATCGGTATACAAAATAAGCCGATACTGTAAAACGCATATAGCATGTGCAAATCTCAAGTTCTGAAATCCACAAGTGGATGAACAACCAGCAAATTTCCTCCGGATTTTACAGCCGTTGAACGCGTAAGAATGCGATTGTTCACAACACGCACACACACATACACACAAATGTACACTTAACACACCACACACACAAGCTATAGAGATATTACAGTTTCGTTTTAGGCGATGGTGTGCTGCGAAATATTTAAAAAAAAAAAAAAAAAAATTGAGGTTTTGGAACAATGGATAAACACGATGTTACCATGGGTGTAAACCATAAGGTTTTTTTGCTCCGTTCTTCTTTTATTCAAGTCTGAGTCCAAAGAAGGCTCAGCCACAGTGCACAGGTTCTGTAACACGGCAATGGCAAAAAACAAAAAACAAAAATTCTTGGAGATAGAAAATGCATATATGTCAAAGAAACCACAGACCAGGAAACCGTGGGTTTGGCTTATCTAGTTGTGGCTAGAAATTGAGGGCAGATAGTTGAGAGTTTTGAAGTTTGAACAACGGATCAAACATCATGGCACACGGGGAAACCCATAAGTGCTCCGTTTCTGTTCTAACCCAAGTCTGAGTCCAAAGAATCACAGCACAGTGCACAAGTGCTCTGTAGCACCGGCGAGGATCCTTAAAAACTTTGTCGGAGGGTAGATTTTCAATCCAAATTTTACTTCGGCCGCGCGTTAGGACTACGCTGTCGATTTCCAACGCAAAGGAATTTTTTTAACGAGTTAACAATGCACCACACGGGCGTCCAGATCCACTAACCCAGAGACAAGGAGGAATAACTAGAAAGTCCAAGTTCACGTGAAAAAATCCAGCTCTTACCGGGGAGTGCAACCGTAACCTCTAGCACTCGGGAAGGACAATATTATTACAAAATCTAATCACTACTGAACGACCTGTTCACAACCTATAATAGTTGTGTTTTATCCATACTTCAATCTCTGACATGGTTACAATAAAAATTCACACGGTTAACGAACAAATAGCTGACTAGAAACTGTGGAGTGGCGACAGTAACAAACTAGTACAAAGAACGATGGGGACAGAATGTCTTGTCATAAAAACCAAATATTATAAAAGTGGGTCATTAGAATTAACGGTCTATTTCCTTTCCCCGTAAATTTAATAGAATCAAATGTTCCCCAATTTTTTACACCCGGGGAAGTAAATTTGACTTTTGGGTTTGAATAACTAAAAAACAGAAAGCCTCGGGGGCATAGGGGCTAGATGCTCAATTTTTTGGAAAAAAAAACACTCTTGTGATCAAATCCACATCGAGGGGGGTTTTAAAAAATGATTTAACTTCCAGCCCCCCCAAACCCTACAGTGGGGATCGGGTTTAAAAAAAAGGGAAGTAAAGGGGGGTTTTGATTTTGGAATACTAAACCCACCCCAGTCCCGTTTGGGCTTTTAAAATAAAAAAACCCGGGCAGTGAATGCTGAACTGGGTATCAAAATCAGAGTAGGGGGACACCCCTATAAGACCCTTTGGTCCCCTTTTCAGCACAAGCGAAAATTTCCCAAATTTGCTTTTTTAAACCAGTAACTGTGGGTTTGACATCCTCCCCCTTCCCGAGTGTGAACGTGGGCTAGATCCCCTTGGGTAAAACCCGCCGAAACCATTCGCCCCCGGCCCGGGTAAAAATTTTTTTGGGCGGTTTCCCACTTTTCCACCCCTTTCCAAAAGGGAGCCATCACAACAATTTGGTGTATACAAAAAATTACCACCAGTTCGGCAAAAACCGGGGGGTTTTAACCTTCCTGCTGTTTCCCACCCCCACTAGACCTGTTTTTTCGTGTCTTTACAGGACTTTGTAAAACCCAAACCCCAAAACCCCCGGGCTGTTGTGTTTTTTTTAAGGAAAATTTTCCCCGTCTAGTAGTTTGCCACCCCCTTTGGGCCCCCCGGTGGGCTTTCTTGATACCACTGTCAAAACCCAAATTTAAAGGGGCGCATGCCCCCCCAGCGGGGGATCTAAAAAGGGCACCCCGGGAATTACGAAGCGTTTCGCCCGTGTAGGGACTAAAACCTGGAAAATAAAATACCCGAAGGAACCCAACTCCCCGGCAATGACAAAGACGGAACAAAAACATACCTTGTAAAAACAAAAAACACCCAAACACATGAAATGTGGGTTCTGCAACGACTGAAAAGGGAAATTGGAACAAATTTTTACCGAAACCCTTTTTAGGAAAAGGGAAAAAAAAATAACACTTTTTTTGGCCTTCTTTGAAAGTATTGGGCATATAGGACTAGACTTATATTGTTAAGACCAATCGCATTCATTGTACGATTTTTAAACTCACCCCTGCCCCCTTTATTTCCCGGGGCTTTGTTTGGTACCTATTTAAGACTGGACGACAATGTCAAATTCCGAAATTTTGGGGTCCATTACTTTTTTCCAAACCTGACCAAAATCCAAAGCAGATTACCGTTGCTTTTTCCTTGACATCAGCAAAAAATTTGGGCCTTGAAAAAATTTAGTTTGGAAATATATTACAGGCGGGAACCGCAAATCTCTTGTTTTTTTTGTTTTTTTTGAAACCTCGGAGTTTAAGGGGGTGGCGTTTTTTCCCAAAATTAAAATGAGTGTGGGAAATTGGTTGTCTTAATATATTCGAATCCTTTTACATGCGAACCTGTATGTATTAGGACTTTTGAATGCCTACATAAACATATTCAAAAAACAAAACATACACTTACCAAAAATTTACATTTTTAAAACCAAAATTAAAATTTTTGGGGCTGTCCCGGGAATTTTCCCGCTTCGTATTCGCTTGGGGGCCAAAATAGTGGCCCTTTTTGAAATTCGTATTGGGCCGAATATTTGCGGTGGGGCCAAATACAATAGCAGTTTACCTTACACCCCTTCTGCATACAGGGCCTTTAATTTACTGACAAAAAAAACGATGGGGTTTGGATGAAAGCTAAGCAGCTTTAAAGCAAAACCCAAATTTCTTCATTTGAAAATTTTAAAATTTTAGTTACTTTAAATATTGGAAAACCCTTTCCAGGTTAAAATTTATGAAAAAGGCAAAAAATAAAATGTTTTTTTACTTTTTGGGGGAAAAGGGAATACTAAAACTAAACGGGAAAAGAAAAGAGGCCAAACCAAAGGGAAAATTTTTGAAAATAAAACGACCGGAAACTAAAAATACTTGGGTGCAAACTTTAACTGCTCCAACATTTCCCCTTTTAGAGAAGAAAACAATCTAGAAAAAATCTAAAAAAAAGTTACTAGGCCCTTAAATCGCTAAAGTCAAAGTGTCTGTCTCGCAAAAACAAAATTTAAAAAAACTATTAAAAAGGGGGTAAACCAGAATTTTTTTATGGCCTGAAACTTTAAGCAGAAATAAAAAGAGAGGGCCCCCTACAAGGGTTTTTGAAAAAAAGTCTTAATTACAAAAACTTGGGCCCCCAAAAAGCTAAAAGCGGGGAAAAGGAGAGTGAGAAGCAACCCCTTTTAAAAAAAAATCTTTTTAAAACACCCTTTATCACTGGCATCATTTAGACGTTTTAAAAGACTAAAAAAGGGTTTGGGTATTGAAAGAAGTCAGAAGGCAGAGAAATAAAATGTTTACAATGAGGGGAAAGGGGAAAGGGCGTAGACCAAAGAGGCAGACAAAAAAAAAAAAAAGTTGAGAGATAATTCCCCGCCCGACCCGCAAAAAAACTGGTGTCACAAAAAATTTTTTAAAAAAGGCCAGCCAGAAAGATGAATGGGGACGAGAGGGCAGCAGTAAAAACCCCAAGGGGCCCCAAAATGTTTAAAAAAGGAAAATGACTATTCTGTGTACTTTAGGGGAAGTAAAAAGGGCGCGACAATTTTACATTATGAATGTGTTTTTTTTTTTTTTTTTTGATACATTTTATACACTTAATTTGTATTCCCCTATTGGCCCTTTTCCCTATTGGTCCCGGGGAAAATCACTATTCGGTAAGCCCTAAAAAAAAAAAAAAAAAAAAACTATATATATTATATATATATATAATATAATAATATTTAAAAACAAAATATAAACCCCCAAATACATAAACACAGTCCCCCTTTATAAAAAACGTAAAGGGAATAGCAAAATTTTTAAAATTGTCTGCCAAAAGCACATGAAGATCAAAATCTGTTCTTAAAATTAAAAAAAAAAAAGGGAAAAAAAGTCCCCCAAAAAAAAAAAAAAAAAAAAATGGCTGCCACCCCAAAAATAAAAATTTAAAAGATGAAGACAAAGAAAAAAATACCCAAAATTAAAAAAATTTTGGCTCGTAATTTCAAGCAAGGGGACTTTTTGATTTGAAATTAATTTCCCTTTTGAAAAATTAAACCCGCCTTTTAAGTTTTTTGGTTTAAAAACAAGCAAGGAGATCAAAATAAAAAATTTTTTAAACATGCCCCTTCCCGGGAGCAACTACGGATATGAGTGGGAACTTTCCCAGTGTTTTAAAAAGAAGGGAAAGGGGGGCTTTTGAGCTGAAAAAGGGTATAGAAAGATTCTCAAAATCTTGGACAAAAAAGAGTAGAAAAACTGACATCTTAAAAAAATCGGGAAAATCAAAAAGATTGGTAATAAAACGGCATCTTGGGCTTGGAAGCTAAAAAATTTTTTTCATTTTAAACCCACGATGGAAATTTAAAAAAAAAAATTATAATAGAAGGCAGGGGGTATCAGGAAGGAGGGGGAAAGGGGGGGGCGACCGAAGGGTGAAACAAAGGATAAAGTAACTCCTTTGTATAAAAGCCCCATAAAGGGAAACCCAAAAAAAAGCTTGGCGAGGAAAAAAACCGGAAAAAAATTGTCTTTTTCAGGCCAAAAACCGGGGTTTTTGTTTTAGGAAGGCGAAAAAAATTTTTTTTTTGTTTAAAATTTTTTGAAAAAAAAATTAAAAAAACAAAGAATTTAAAAAAAATTTAAAATTTTAAAAAGCCCAATTTTTGTTTATCTGCCCAATTAAATTGTTTGGGTTTCCCCCAAAATAAAAAAATTTTCTTTAAATTTTTTTTTAAAACAATTGTTTTTAACTTTATGTTTTTTCCTTTTGTGTGGTTTTTTAGAATAATTTGCCTTTTATTTTTAAAAAAAAATCCTTTTCCCAAAAAAACGGGGGCAATTTTTTTCACCGGGGGCCTTCGGTTTTTTCCTTTAAAATTTTTTTCAAAATTTACAAAAAACCTCCTTTTTTTATTTTTTTTTTTAAAAAAGGCCCGTTTAAAAATTTGCAGCCCCCCCGGGGAAACTTGAATCGGTTTTTTTAAAAAAACTAATGTGTTAGGGAAAAACCCTTCATCCATTTCCCAAAGTATACGGGACGGATTCTTGTCCTTAATTTGATATTTTTGGGTTTGGGTTTTTTTTATTTTCCCTATCTTTGTGTCCCTGAAAATGTTTTTTTCTCATCCCGTTTTAATTTTTAGGGTTTAACTAAAAAATTAGAGGGAAAAAGAGTATTTTGTGGGGGGGGAGGGGGGGAGGAGAGAGAGAGAGAGAGAGAAAGAGAGAGAGAAGGGGAGAAAAGGAAAAGAGAGAAGGGGAGAGAGAGAGAGAAGAGAGAGAGGGTGGCTTGTGTAAGGAAATGACACGATGTGTAAAAAAGATGAAGGGGGGGATGTCAATAAGTGTGGGGTCGATTGATTAAATTTAAAATTTAGAGGGGGATTACGGAAATTTCCAAATTTTTTTAAAAATATTTTTAAAAATAATAAAATTTAAAATTTTCATTAACATAAATTAGGGTCCGTAAAAAGGGGTTTAAAAAAAAAGGGGAAAAAAAATTTTGAACCCCCGTAGGGGTTTTAGGATTCATGGGGGAAAGGGGAAAGTGGTGGGGTGGGGGGGGGGGGGGGTGGGTTTTAAAACCCCCCCGCTTCCCCTTTCCAAACCCTAAAATAAAAATTTTTGCCTCAAGGGATGTTTTGAAAAAACAAGTTAAAGACAGGGGAACCCGAAGGGTAGCTACTAGCGGAAAAAGGTGTCCAATGTTTTATATATAAATAAATTTTACATTTCAAATTTTCATAACATTTCATTTTGGCAGGGCCCTTTAAACCCCAGTGGCAAAAAATATACATGCACACACAAAATGTATATATTTTTTTGAGGGGTGTGTGCTTTTTATCTTTTTTGGGGGGGATTACAAAAATATATAAAATTTTGTGGTGGGGTGTGTGTGAAAAATTTAAAAATGTACAACTGGGATCGACAATACCTTTATAGTAGGTGTACCAGAAGCGAAGCTAGCCTAAGGTCACAAACTGAAATGGGAAACCTATGGATTTATATAAATCGGTAGTGTCCAGAGGAACACTATTTACGAAATGTTGATAAGAACGGCAAAGCACTGAACGAACAAACTGCATCCCATGAGGTGTAAACAGATTTCACAGAAAATAACTGTATAGAGCGTTGTTTTCTCAAAACTGTGTGTGTGCCATGTCCCAACATAGCGTTTTCTCTAAAAATTCTTATGCTATCTATGTAACTTTAAAGTCAATATTCCACGTCATCGCGCTCGGGTCTGCCCACTGGCACGCCGGCAGACGACTTCGTCGCCGATCGGGACAGTATTTGGATCTGTCGTGCTTTGATCGTATGAAACATTTTTCAGGAGACCTTGTCAATGTTCTTGGTGCGGTGCAATGGACATTTAATCTAGTCGCAATTATAAACCTAAGCTTCCCCTTAGGGGAATGCTGGTTTTAAAATGCCCCCCCCTTAACAATCAAACAGCCCCTATCAAAGAAATAAAATGGCACCCTGTGGGACCAGGCGGCCCCAATTTGGAAATCACTGATATAGAGAAAGTCTACTGCGAGCCACTAAGTGGGACGTACAAGTGTGTGCAGGCAAGATGGAGATGGTTCATCAAAATCTTAAAGAAAAAAATGATGATGTATTTAGCATGACGCTTGTTTTGTTTGATCGAATGGCGGAAGGCCTGAGCTCTGGGACACCAGCCCTCCTCATTCAACAGACTGAAGTCCCAGTCCTCTGTAAAATGACATCGTTTTGTGATGACCACTTAGAAATGCTAAAATAAAAATCTCTTGGAGGCTATTTTCACAATTCGTGTGGTGATTGCATGAAACAAGTGGCCCTAAATCTTTAGATTTCAGACCCCTTCTGCCATTAATCGCCTTAAAGAGTTAGTGAATATAGGCAGTACAGACAATGTTTCTTATATAAAATCTCCCTCGTTGTTTATTGGTGTCTCCAAGATAGTCTGAGAGATGTCATTGACAAAGCATCAGCAACAGTAAATTGTCGCATAGAGGATGAACTCTAACAAAGATTACCACCAAAAGGCTGAGAATCTACCTGTACAAATCCTAAAAAGCCTATTCAACCATAAGGTTATATTGGGTCCCCGGCGGTGTACGAAGTAACCTTGAAGCCTGAAACAGGCAGGAATGGTATGGACAAAAATTAGTTTTGCTTCTATTTACCGCCAAAATATGAACAAAAACAAATACTACTTAAACTAAAGTAATGAAGGTCAGCAGAATTCCTAGTCGCTACATATCGTGTTGAATGGTACTTGTCTAAAGCAAGTTAAAGAATTTTAAATATCTAGGAAGTATATTCTCAGAAGAACGCGGAGAATAAATAAGGAGACAAGGAAACAAGATGCCAACGAGCCAGTCCACTTATTGTAACAAGTTGACAATTGAAAACATAAGTATGAGCGTTAAAATGCAAAAATTATAAACAAAATAATCATACTAAAAGTGTACTACCAGTGCCAGACTGGACATGTGCAAAGGTTAAAGCTACAAACAATTTTAACCCCTGTGAAACGAGATGCCTGAGAAAAGTGCCAACTTAACCATACCGAGAAAAAGTTAGAAACATTATCAGACGGACTGTAGGAACAACTCATTGCAGAGCAAATTCATGAGACAAAGGGGGAAAAGATCAAGTGGTTTGGTCATTTAGCAAGAATGCAGCGGCAGAACAACTGCCACACGCAGGCGCTACAATGAAAAGATCTGAAGTAAAAGCAAGAGGCAGCCCCAAGAGAACATGGATTGATGACATAAAGAGCTTCTACGTGGACACGGAATGACAATAGCCCGTTGCTGCCTAGCAAGCAACGGATCACAACCTGTTGCTCCCCAACAAACGATTTAAACGGCAGAAGTGGAAACTGACGATGACGATTGCTATCAACAGGGCGTCGGGCTGTAATTTTCATTACAAATTACACTCAAGGAAAACGGACAACAGCCAACGATGATTCATGAGCGGACCCACTGGTGCGCCATCTTTTTCAATTCTCACATGTACGGCGTTTCTGTCTTAATTTTGTTTTGTTTTGTAATCTAAACAGATGTATAAATGTCAATAAAATTAGCTTGATGCTGTTACAGATATTTATCTTCTGTATCTGCTAATGAGCATTCATCCCTGAGAGCTAATATTAAATCAAGGTTGTTCAGATCAGAACTGGTTCCTGTTCATGTCGTCTTCTTTGAGTTCACCAGCTGTAAACTCCAGTGGAAAGTTCTGGTTGTTCGTCCACTTTTAGATAGTAGTTTTATTCCAAAATCCGAGTGATGGGTGCGCATCCATTTTACAAATCTGACTCAATTGTTTGCATACTGTTGGTTGTTTCCCGCTCAGGCAAATGCGCTCCAATTTCGAAGGAAGCTCCCAATTAGTCGACTCTTAAGACGTGTTTTTGGGTAGTCAATGGGTGTTTTCTATTTTTTTTTCTCCTACATTAAGGCTCTGGAACCCATTTGGGAACAAGCTTGATGTCTTTTTGTTCATCTATGTATGCCAGATTTTGTTTGTTTGTTCTTTGTTGTTATTATTTGTTGTTGTTTATTGATTGAATTATGCTGTCAGTCCACGTACCTATAGGCTAAATGGCATTCATGGCACGTCTGATTTGCGAAAGGGGTGGCGCCAGGTGTATAGACACCTTCGAGACATCCCCTGCCACTTCTCTTCCAAGCAGGAAATAACTAGTGTGACCGTTTACTTCAAATTGATTTTGGAAAAATAAAAATAAAATAAAAATCATTATCAAAACTACTGAGTGCGTGTTCTGTGTTTGATACCATCGCGGTCAGAACGTTGACCCAAACATTATAGCCTGTTACCAGCTACACTAGGTGGTTACCGACCGTAGAGAGATACGTGTTGCAATGCTGCAGTATTTGCCTATAACACATACGAGGGTTTCCACGGGGAATGAAAACGGCTGCACCCGCTCTTGACTTCAGTGTTGCGTACAACAGGCTCTGAAACAACAAGTTCATCAGATTGCTATTGGATATGCATATAGAAACAAAAAGAGTCAACAGGATCGCAGCAACGCTTTTCAAAAGAAACATTGGTGTCAGTGCCATGTGGTGCATGGACATCGAAACCTCAACGAGTTTTAATTATCGGGCCTGCTCCACCCATAGATCACCACTGTCGCCGGTGCTCTTCAATATGTTCACAGCAGAAGTCACAGTGCACAAAGCGTAGGCCTAGGTAGAACAATATCGTATGCAGAGAATATCCGTGTGTACCGTCGAGGTAGAAAATAATTATAACCACTCTACAATACGAACTAGACATACTCAGTGAGTGGTTCCAGAAATTAAGAGCACGAGTGAACTCGTCAAAGGTCTCCTCAACATGGTTTTCTCTGAATACCAACATTGTCAGTACACTCACGCCAGTCGTAAGCATGTGTGGTATGGACATCAAGAAACGGACCCGATGAAAAACCTGGGATTGCAACTGTAAGAAGCTGTTCATGCAAGTATCACGTAAAAACCGTCATACTTAGAGCCAAGAAAGGCCTGACATCACTCAAGGTACTACAGTAGCTGATATTGAACAACGCTTACTTTTCCTTTATCAAAGGCTTTTGTTAAGCGTCACTGACCTCAATGTCAGCAGAACCCAGCTATAAAGACCGGGTCGAGTACAAAATGAGGCCATGAGACTCATACTCGATTGCACAAAAGACACCTCCTGCCATGCGATATCTCCTGGGTTTTCCGACGATGGCTAACAGAATCAAAGTTGCACAGGTCAAGGCGTACATGAGGGTATCGACAGACGCTAACCCACACTGCACACATCTATACACGACACAAAAGGATTGCGTTTCAAAGCCATGGCTGAAGATTTAATCCAGCAGGTATGTGACCTAATCGAGATCAGTGCGGAAAATAATGGAAGATTATACCAGTAGAGATGCATGACATCTCTAAGGTTGTTATAACAGGGAGATACTGTAGAGATAAGATTACTTCTGCCGTAGACACAGAGGTAAGGGCATTGATAGATCCGTATTCACACCCAGAGGACATCAGATCTACACGGATAGATCAGTGAAGCACGGATCCAGGTCAGCGTGGGCATACGCAGGATAACGTATGGGGGAAACTACGGCCAGCATGACCATGAAGATAGCCGCTGCTTCTAGAGCTCTAGCATGGGCAGCAGAGCAATCAGTAACACATGCAGTAATTGTATCAGACTCCATGAACATGCTTCATAAAATAGTAACAGGCGATGTACGCTGTAAATGAGTAGAACAAAATATGAAAATCTAACTTAACCTTCCTTCCATGGATCTGAACAGATGGTCATGATGGCGTAAAGGATAATGAGCGAGCCGACCAACCGGAAAGCAATGTACCAACGCATGTAGGAAGAAACAGGGACAGAGCAGATAACAGCATTGCTGCACGGCATGGACTAGTGGATAATGAAGAATCTCTTACCCTAACACGATTGCGTTCATGGGAACAACTGGTACAAGTACCTTGGAATGACTGCTGCATCCGAGGACTGAGCGCGCATGGGAATGTTCAATGTGCAGTGACGTCGATTGTGATAACAAAACAACATAGCTGGCAACAGAGAAAGTTGAAAAAGGAGAAGAGACAAGGGAATGGAGAAAGAAGACGACTAAGAAATAAGAGAGCTGGGGCCCGGTGAGTTAGCGAAAAACAGAGCCTCTTGAATTAGGTTAATTAGTTAGTTGGGATATGATCACTGCACTCCGGACCTGTCCATAGGTGCTCAGATCCTTCCCTCACTATGAACCCTCACTTTGAACCCCAGCGTCTTGTGACTAATATTCATCTATAGTTGCGCTCCGCCTGGGCACATGGACCTCAGAACCATGCATTATCTCCCAGGGACTACCTACGGTTTTTTTTTCTTCAAATTTACCAGTGCCTTTCAGTGTGTAAACAAGCAAGACTGCAGAACTTGAAGCAACGGGGGCTGCGAGGATACAGACATTTGCAGATAATGTTCTTGCATATAGGCAGGGAAGCGATAGGCAAACGGACAGCCCAAGAGCTACCGGCAAGTGTGTACACAATTCCCCAGCTCTTCAAGCTGGTGGTAGTGCCCACTTTGGAAAATACTGTCTAGCCACTACGCTATCATGGCTCCCACTGTTAAAAAAAAAAATTGTTATTGAGCAGACCTAAAGTATGAAGAGAGATAACAGCGACGTATAGATTCTCCAAGGAACGTAAGAGAATATATCGGTACTTAATCGACGAAACTTTAGTGAAAGTTAATTGTGGAGTTAATTAAAAGAAATACATATAAACTGTTTTACGAATAGCACAATGAGCTTAGAGATTGCAACCAGAAGACATCTGCAATCTCCCCCTCCTCCGCATCCCCACCCTCTTCTAGTCACTGTTTGGGAAAAGGCCCTGTGACAGACAAATATACAGACACGTGGATTTTAATTTTTTATTTTAGATGGTGTTGTCACCATGTCCTTTAGTAGCCTGTGTGTGTGTGTGTGTGTGTGTGTGTGTTTGTGTGTGTGTGTGTGTGTGTGTGTGTGTGTGGGGGGGGGGGTGACCGAGCTTTTTATATTGTAATTACATAGATTCTCTGTTCATATAAAGCTCGGCTCTCTAGCGTAGTTGGCTAAACCGGATTGCGCGGTGACCGGGTGACGAACTCCTTGTGGTCCGGGTTCACTCCCGGAGGTAGGCAGAAAAGCCACATTTCTTCCAGATTTACTATATTTACAATGGAATCAAGGCCAAAAGGTTGTGATATCCATAATACCGAGCCTAAGGGTTAACAACTCATGGCTTCTGAATACTAAAACAAACAAACAAACAAACAAACACACTGTTCATAAAAAGGTTATAAATGAAGATGGTTAAGTGGTAGAGCCGACTGCATATCGCCCGGAAGCTCATGAGTGTGTGCGACAGAGTGAATGAAGCTGTAATGGTCATTACTGGCATGTTTTGCTAGACCTATGGAGTTTGCAATTTGAACAATGCTCTAGGCTAGCTGTTTGTGAAGATGACCGAACCACATGGGATAAAAACATGGTTAAGATGAGCTTAATACGGTTTTAGAAACTAAATGGTGTGACAGAATCACCAATAGCAGCTTTGTGAGAGAACTAAACACATTCCGAAGCAAGCAGTGGAGAAGTGACGCTGGCGTTGAACTGGATACACGTTGATGATATAGCTATAGGTCGTCCAATACCTCATGAACACACTTGCAAACCATTTTCTAAAAAAACTGACTGTTAAATCGCAACGATAGTTTTGCAAGTAGCCTTATAATATCTATGACACACAAATAGCGGTATTCTCTAGTCCATAAATGCTCATGTTGCTGAATGCCAGCCAGTTCCTTTGATCTTTTCAAACCATTGTAGATAAGTGGGGTGGATTTATTTTTAGATATTTCAACAAAAATCTGAATATCCTGCTCTATTTTTGGTCAGAGGCATATCTTTATAATAGTTTTCTAGACAATGGCTTGCAATTGTGTTCATGAGATGTAGAACATGCATTGGAACACACAGGAGCAGAGACACAATGGCAGACGAAACACACACACACCCACACACATACGCGCACACACATACACACACATGTAGAAGGTAGCTAGAAAGTGAAGTTGAAAATATAGCGAGGACATATGGTGAGGTATGTGTGGTAGCAAAGGATATGGCCACTTTGCGTGTGTTGGTTGGGGGCATATGATCCACTGGGGGATAAAGGTAAAAGAAGATGAAGATTAAGAAAAAGAAAAAAAAAAGAAGAAGAAGAAGGAGAAGAAGAAGAAGAATGAAGAAGAAGAAGAAGAAGAAGAAGAAGAAGAAGAAGAAGAAGAAGAAGAAGAAGAAGAAGAAGAAGAAGAAGAAGAAGAAGAAGAAGAAGAAAAAGAAGATGAAGAAGAAGAAGAAGAAAAAGAAGAAGAAGAAGAAGAAGAAGAAGAAGAAGAAGAAGAAGAAGAAGAAGAAGAAGAAGAAGAAGAAGAAGAAGAAGAAGAAGAAGAAGAAGAAGAGGAAGAAGAAAAAGAAAAAAAAGAAGAAGAAGAAGACGAAGAAGAAGAAGAAGAAGAAGAAGAAGAAGAAGAAGAAGAAGAAGAAGAAGAAGAAGAAGAAGAAGAAGAAGAAGAAGAAGAAGAAGAAGAAGAAGAAGAAGAAGAAGAAGAAGAAGAAGAAGAAGAAGAAGAAGAAACAGAAGAGGAAGAAGAAGAAGAAGAAGACACATACACGCTCGTATATGCATACAAGGTGTATTTTTAATGACTGTATATTTTGAAAATATTGCCATTGCAATTTTTATGACCGCTCTCTGGGAGGTTAATGCAACATATACAGCTATAGTGTGCTATTTTGTGTACTGTTTTGTGTACTATTCGCAATAGAATGGATTCTACTAGTAAAATTGCTAATAGTATTAGGATGAGGTTTATACGATGTCAATTCAGGAAATGAGATCATACATTGTTGAACAACCACATTTAAATACCTTCCACCGTTGAAAGGAACCCTCACTCTTTCTTCAATAGTTAACACGATAACAGCTAGTATAAATTACTAAACCATATGCATATAGCAAGGATATTCTAAACTACCTGTCGGATAACGCTTGAAACATGACGTAATGCACACATTTTGTTACGGTGCCCAAATATTGGATTTAAATAAATCTACACTCATTAAACATAACCCTATATATATATATATATATATATATATATATATATATATATATATATATATATATATATATATATATATATGTGTGTGTGTGTGTGTGTGTATACATATATACACATTTGTTTTCTCCTAGGGGTAAGTTTTTCAGCACTGCTGTAACAGACAATTTGTGTTGAGTACCTATACCAGTTTAAGACACTTGTGGTGCGTGTTTAACAATATGGCGTAAACTCCTGTACGGATAAACATGAATTTTTGCGAGTAAACTTAAAGTTGCCCTGTCTTTATGACTTTATAATTTACAATTGCACAACTGCTGCTGATTTGTAGAAACATAAAATTCATTTGATCTTCGTTTGACAAATAATATGTGTAACCCATTAAAAAAAAAAAAAAAAACCTTAACAAACAGAACATACAGTAACTGACGCACGTATGGTGATTGTTTCAGTTCAGTGATTGAAATCAGTTCATCTGTGCAGCGATGCGTGGTGACTATTTTGAAAGCCTATCCTGCATACAATGAAGAAACCACAACTCACACGAGGCTAATGCTGGATTAGATATCACCTCTCCACCCCCCCCCCTTTCCCCCCAAAAAAATAAGATACTCGGGGGGTTGTGTGGTCAACAGCACGCAAGCGCCAGCCGCCTTTTATTCCTATGTTTTTTATACTCGGGGGGTTGTGTGGTCAACAGCACGCAAGCGCCAGCCGCCTTTTATTCCTATGTTTTTATTACCCCCGACATGCGGATCCGCAACCGATCGTCTAGCCGTTACACCAGGGTGGTTCCCAGGTCATATAGTTCCAGGGGTTAAACAGCGCGCTTAACGGAAAGCGAAAACAAGATGCATTTCTGAATGGGTGAACACCACTAGGAGACTGATGGGAAGAATGTGAGCTGAGTACACGAGTTGATTTGAGTTGATTCAAGAACCGACATCACAGCACTCGGGGCATTTCCATAAGCGCTCCGTTCCTATCTTCAGCAGCCAGTGAAGAATTCCTATACTAATGGGGCCAGTAGCAATCTGTTTAAACGTCCGTCTTGCCTTTCCTCTGAGCCTCGAGCATCTGCCAGAACATATCCGTCACTCCCCCCTGTATCAATCTCACCATCAATATCATAAGACTGCGGTGGTCCATCTACTCCTCCGAACTGTACACGCTTCCTACAAGGCACTAACCACGTCTGCCTTATCATGCATCAGTATTTCACCAAGTTGTCTGTCCGCTTGTTCATTTCCCAACACACTGGTATTTCCTGGTTTAAAAAAAAAAAAAACAATGTTCCTGACCCGTGACCTCCGCATTGAAGCAAAAGATAAAAGATACAGGAATGAGCTCTCACATTCATCACCTTTACAAAATCTACAAAAGGCTAAGGGCTCCGGCTTCCCTCCACAACCACGTTTGGAAGGTTTCTGTTTAACTTTTGTTAGTTGCGTATTCTTTACAGAACGTTGCAGAACCAACGCCAGCCTTTTTTTGGCTGTTGTGGTTTTTGTAGGCAAGTTTACGTCCAGTGGTTTGCCATTGCTTTCTGAGTGGTCAGCTTCTCAATACCACTGTCGGAACCAACTCAGAGCGCAAGCTCCGCAGCTGGAATCAAACCCAGCACCCCAGCATTAGGAAGCGCGATCGCAACACTTTTTTTTTCACATATCATTTTATTTTAAATACATTATTATGGTGTACTGGCAGCCACCGTGGTGTACCGGCAAGACTATAAAACCACATCTCCGCTGCTTCCACATAATTATTCACTAGCTGGCCAATAGTCCATGATTTACTTTCACGTTATGTTACCTCAATCGAAACCACAGTACCTTGATAATTCATTCGCTTACTCAGTCCACCGATGCAGCAGCCACACAAAGGTACATCTATCAATTGTTCTTTTATGCAGTTAGTTATAGTGTCTCCCGTCTCAAAGATTGCACCCACGTGCTTTACCAGGCTTCACTGTGTGGTCACATGCTAGCTTTTGCGCCAACGATTTTTATTATACTTTAGCGTAGTCCATGCAGTATTAATAATATTATTTCTGTCCATGAATATGCGTGTGTGCGGGGTAATGAGCAGGCTGACAGACTGGTGGCTGCTGCTCTTCTGGGTGGCGAGCTACTGTATAATAACCGAGTTTAAGTTGGACATTACAACAGAACAAACCCTAGCATATCCACTGATCGTTGTCTACCAAGGAAGAAGACAGAGTATGCACATATTTGATTCATTCATGCATATCCCGCAACCGTTTGTTGCCTTGTAGAACTGAGGGCTAGTTGTCGTATGATGTCGTACCGCTTAGGAATTTATTGTTTGCCTATATATAAAAAAAAAAAAATCAATCTTAACGAGGTCTCGAACTTAGGACTACTCGACAGAAAACTATACAGACACTTAGCAATCCAAGTTTATCCCGACGTAGTTACTATGTGGCCATAGAAGAAACTAAATACCGTACACCAACGTTTCTTATCTCTCCCAACCCCCTTCCCCACCCAGTTTTTATTGGTAGACAATTTATATCACAGGGTTATCCTAAATGGCTTGATCTTTCACCCACTACGGCTAGCCATTTGCTTACCAGAAGCGTACACTTATTAATCCGACGAAGGCCCGTAAAACCCGCTAGTTTCTGAGCACAAGGCAAGCGGCTTGACTACTTTGCCCATCATAACGTTCAATCCCTTGTAGAGGCCGGATGATTTGTTTCATTTGTATGATAGTTCATTGTTAGCCATTTCATGATGAAAATGTGGGACTTTTTAAACGATGATTCGTGGCCGATTTGCAGCTAAAGCGTCCTATCCACTACATAAGTCAAGTCTTAGGACAGTTATAGTAGTTTATAGTGTTGTAATTTCTGGTTTCCACTAGAAGCTACGGAAACACGACGGCTTGGCGCGTTTGTGACCATTCCTCCTAATCTACCCCCTCCCACACACAAAAAACACACGCACGCATGCAAAGTCTAGCTGGTCAAGCTCCTTTTCAGGTAATAAGATTTCCTGTTCTTGATCTTTCCTTCCTGTGTCTGGACTGTTTTTGGTGTGTGTGTGTGTGTGTGGGGGGGGGGGTGTGCGTGTGTGTGTGTGTGTGTGAAAAAATATATATATGTGTGTGTGTGCATGAGAAACACACGCACACTCACACAGAGAAGAGAGAGAGAGAGAGAGAGAGAGAGAGAGAGAGAGAGAGAGAGAGAGAGAGAGAGAGAGAGAGAGAGAGAGAGAGAGAGAGAGAGATGATTGTGTGATACGACAACCAGTCTGTTTTCCTATACTGTCTTTTGGCGGTTATCTGCCTGTCTAAAGATTAGTACATCCGTCTATTTACCTGTCTATATATCTGACTGTTAATCTGTCTAAATATACGTTAAGTCTGCGTTATCTCTGATAAACTAGCCCAGTAATCCGATGAGAATATTGATGTTAATGTTGATGAACTATGTGACTTTTTAATCCGATGATTATGGCGGTGTGGATGATTATATACAGTTGACTAACCTGAAAAAAGACGACCACTTTGCACATGACCTCGCCCATGTACCAGGTCTCCGTGACTGACTGCAGAACTGTCGGCGGTGAGCACAGAACGAGCACAATAAAATCGGCCACTGCGAGATTCATGATAAACAAGTTGGTCACCGTCTGCATGTGCTTGGAGCGGACCACCACGAAGCAGACCAAGAAGTTGCCCAGGACTCCA
>CAJHNH020000503.1:67500-110000 GCA_905116865.2 Candidula unifasciata
ATCACAATCACCACAATCACCATTACCATCATCATCATTAGCATCATTATCATCATCATATTGTCGTCGTCATGCTCGTCATATTCCTTATCATCGTTTTCATTGTCGTTGTTTTAAAATTACCGTGATCGTACTGATTTTTAGAAGTAGAAGTTCCTAAGTGACTTCTATGTGTTTTCCATTTATGATTTTACCAGATCCCATCCAAATTATCTCTCTCAATCCTAAAATTAATAATGTTGATTAGAAATCAGCCAGAACAATAAAAAACATATCTTAATCATAAGTGACATTTTTGCACACATTCACCTGTGACATAAAATCGTATTTATTGACATCGTTTTCAACAGGCACAACAAAGTGCACACAAACAGAAAACATTAGTGCAGTTATATCAGTTAACATTAGGCAAAATTAGGAGGACAAAACCGTCTTTTCAACAGACTTTATTCTGGCAGATTTATTTCATCTCCTGCTAATCCGTTCATTTTCATTAGCTGCAGAAGCTAATAAATACAGACGAATAATTAAGCTTTAAAAATGCTCACATATATCTTCAGCTTTCGAACAATTCTGTAATATCTAATGAGCTACTGCTGGTTTTTGGGACAAAACATTTAAATTATTTATAAAGGATGCAACAAGTATGTATGTATGTATGTATGTATGTATGTATGTATGTATGTATGTATGTATGTATGTATGTATGTATGTATGTATGTATGTATGTATGTATGTATGTATGTATGTATGTATGTATGTATGTATGTATGTATGTATGTATGTATGTATGTATGTATGTATGTATGTATGTATGTATGTATGTATGTATGTATGTATGTATGTATGTATGTATGTATGTATGTATGTATGTATGTATGTATGTATGTATGTATGTATGTATGTATGTATGTATGTATGTATGTATGTATGTATGTATGTATGTATGTATGTATGTATGTATGTATGTATGTATGTATGTATGTATGTATGTATGTATGTATGTATGTATGTATGTATGTATGTATGTATGTATGTATGTATGTATGTATGTATGTATGTATGTATGTATGTATGTATGTATGTATGTATGTATGTATGTATGTATGTATGTATGTATGTATGTATGTATGTATGTATGTATGTATGTATGTATGTATGTATGTATGTATGTATGTATGTATGTATGTATGTATGTATGTATGTATGTATGTATGCATGTATGTATGTATGTATGTAAGTATGTATGTATACATGCATGCATGCATGCATGCATGTATGTATGTATGCATGCATGCATGCATGCATGTATTTTGTATGTATGTATGTATTTATCATGATATATTAAAGCAGAAAACGTGAATCTTCCTTACTGAAACATACAATCCTCATTGCCTTTAATAACAGTTTATCGTTACTAGGTACAGAAAATTTATCTGCAGCCGTTGACAGAAGATGTTAAGTCGTCTAATATCGGCGTATTATATGTGTTTGTGTCATTTCTTTTTCTGCTCATCTTTCCACGATTTCCGGAAATCAAATATTAGTAGTTTTTGTTGTTCGTCATTTATAATTTTTTTATTGTAGGATCTGTTTCGTTCCTTCATTGTAGTGTTCCTGATATTTTGCTTGGTGGTCTCGTTCTTCTTCTTCTACTTTGCATTCACCTGCTTTTAGCTGCGGCTGAATGATTAGTGTATTCGTCCACCTTCGGACTTTAGTCTTGTTCCAGAACGTGAGTGTTGCGTGTGCACCCCTTTCACAAATCTAGCATATTTGTATACACATGTTTGGTTCCTTGCCGCTCAGGCGAATGTACTCTGACTTAGAAGGATGCTTGTTGATCGAAACGTAGGCCTAAAATGCACCTATTTATTTTGTCTATATATCTTTTCGTCTAGGCTCTCAGTTGCTTGTTTGCGTGGTGCAAATGCGGCCAGTAATCTCAATATATGTTGACTTGGGAGGTTTAAATCTGAATAAAGGGGGTGGAATTGGAGTAGGAACTAGATTTACCTCTAGCCTCTTGCTAACGATTGCATCCAGATGTGTAGCTTGTATCTGGTATCTATGTTTAGACTGCAGCTTATTGGCAAATGCTTACAAAGGAAGGAAATTGCAATGGAAATCTTCTTCATTCTATGAGTTACGTGATCTGATTGAGGTGGGAGCTACCGTCCCCGTAACAAACATGTAGTAAAAGTCGACTGGTTAGAACCAATCTGGAGCTTTCCAAAGGCCATACTGCACGCAGGCGTGTAAGAAAATGAGCAAGCTGATGGGCTTGCTGCTAAAGTTACTGTGGATGGTGGACAAGCCGTGGATTATCCTGACATTCTGAATGCTCTACTGGAAGAAAGCCGTTTGCGAGGGCCAGGTGATGACCATGAATCTGCGGCCATGACCGGACTGCAAGAATAACATGGTAAACGGGGTGTGGCCGTACAAGAGCACCACGGAGAAAGCCAAACAAGGATAAGAAAACAACACTTTGGGATATACTAAGGAGCACTTATGGACTGGATATTTCGATGTTCAATACAGGTATTCTGTTGACCGACTAACTGATTAAATGACATACTTAAAAATACAAAGTCAACGCAAAACATTATATTTATAGAGTCGGGTGAAGTTGGGGAAATATATACCTATTAGTATAGTGTGTATTTCTAATGACTTTTCTTGTTGTTGAAAATATTGCCGTTCCTGTTTTTGTAATCACTGTCTGTAAAGTTAATGCATCATAGATTGATATAGTGTCTTATATTTATTCACAATCGATTCTTCCTGTTAAATTGCTAACGTTTTTAGGATGGGCGCTAGAGTATCAGTAAATGACATAATAAATTGTTGAACAACCACATTAAAATACCAGCCACAGTTAAGGAACACATGCTCGACAAAAGATACTCGTTCTTTGATAGTTTATACCATTATAGATAAAATCAATTACTAAAACACCTGTATATGGCAGTGATATTCTTAACTAACGGTTACATGGCGCTTGAAACATGACATTATACAAAAATGTAACTAGGGTGACGAAACAATTGATTTCAAAAGGTCTAAAGACATTAAAGATACTGCCCATAGAAAGTTATAAATGAAGCTGGATGTGTTGGCAGTAAAATGCGAAATATTGAGGCTTAGTACCTTTTGAAAGAGGCGAAGGCTCGAAGACAATTTACCACAAACATCATAAAGAGACAGTCATAATTTTCTGGGTCTTATTATGTGAAGAATGAAACTGGAGTTTGCTGTGGCCACTGGAAAGATCTGTGGAAAGAGGGACAGAGAAAGACAGAAAGTAATTTTTAACTGCATTTTACCTTGTCATGGAGAGTTGTCAACACACGAACTGACACAGGCAGTTACAGATTGCAGATTGTAGAGAGAGGCATGATTACTGAAGCCATTAGGCAAGATACTTGATGAAAGTGATGACACTGCAAGGAATAGGAGGAGGAGATGACACTCCCAATTTTTACCCACTTGACCTGTATCGTAGAAATGAACTCCGAAGTGGTGTTGCTTCTGCTCAAAATTGCTTGTCATCAACTGAAGTGGAATTATACTGTCAACATCAGGGGTAACAAAATGTCCATGATTGCATAAGCTGAATGCAAGAATTCTTCAGCGCGATTACCACAAGCTTTCGCTCGAATGGATCTGACAAACTCATTTTGCTATTGTTTTTAGATAAATTTCCCTCCTTACAAGATCGTTCTTCTCTCGTGCCAATGCAGGTAGTTAAAGTTATTAAAAAAAAACACACAATTAAAGACACAGGGTTAGGAACGTGAGAGCTTTGTGACATGATATATTGTTATCCAGGTCTTAGTTTAACTTTTGCAATTCCTCGTGTAGGTTCCGGGGCTCCATTCTGGAGAACAATGACGAAACACACTAATACCGAGCAAGCATGTCGTAGGATGTGCTAATTAGGGGTTTGTTATCTTCATAGTCGGTGCATCTTCTTGAGAGTCAAGGAACTCAGTGTGCATACAGATAAGCCATATCTGTAAAACGGATGTGCGAGTAAAACTCAAGTTGGGGATAAAGGCCAACGTCAATTAGTGGATGAACAAAGAGAACTTTCCACCGAAGTTTACAGCTGATGGACGCGACGAAGAACTATTGTAATCACACATTCTTTAAGATATACAACGGAATGTATGCCCTGAAGGAGATACAATGATAGCGCAAATGTACGGTTATGATGTACCATGCATAGAGTAGACAATGCATGTATAGTTAGTCAATTAGTACACAGGGAGTGAAACTATATGGATAATGTCTTTATTGGAGCTCACATAAATGGACTTCTTTGTACAGCTTCCACTAGCAACATTCAGATTCTCTAGTCACTTCTGGCTGCACCATTCTCTTCAGGCCGTTATGATCTATGTGTTTACCTTGACTGTTTTCTCGGCCCCAAAGGGCCCTTGCAACATCTAACTTGCTAACTATAAATTCATTACTGACTAATTAACTAAATGCTATACTGCATAATCACCAACTGTTGCAGAACCAGCAAATCTATCTGCAGTTTCATTTTCCAACACGCCGGCCTTCCCCAGTGAATGAAAACGCAGAACAGATTTGTTCTTTCTGCATCACTTGGTGAGAAATTGATGCATGGCAAGCTACATATTGTAAAGGCCTTTTATGAATGACTGAACAATGCGAAGGAACATGGAAGGTAATAATGGTGGTCTCGAGGCATGGTGTCCGTCTCAAATGCTAGAGGTTCCGGGTTTAATCTCCGGTAAGAGCTGGGATTTTTTCACTTGAACTTCGACTTCTAGTAATGCCCCCTGGTCTCTGGGTAGTTAGAACGGACACCCGTGTGCATTGCTGCGCACGTAAAAAATCCTCTGGCAGTTGGACATCAAAAAAGAGTAGCCTAAGGGCGATGCCCTGGGAAAAATTTGGAGATAAAAATGTACCTAAAGTATTTCAGGATCCTCGCCGGTGCTACAGAGCATGTGCACTAGGCTGAGCTTCTTTGGACTGAGTCCTGAATTATAAGAAGAACGGAGCACTTATGGGTTACTATTCCTGTGCCACGATGTTGATCCATTGTTCAAACTTCAAACATCAATGTTTAATATAACAGAGTCCATTTTACATCACACCTCTAAACCGTTATATTGACTGTCTTCTTCAGAAAATATTGCTTGGCATAGATTTGTAATAGTAAAATACTAATTACACACAATTTGAATTTTTTCTCTTATTCGTCAGTACTTGTAGGACCAAGCTTATAACCAAACTTGTATCCGTTTGAAGACTGATACTGTGTCCATTTAGCAGAGAAAAGAAAGAGAGCGCACAAGAGGAAGACTTCAAAGATATTAAATATCATCATCGAAGGATAATTTTCAGTGCTCTCAACCGGGAAATGGATCGTAAACTGTTCCTTCCTAAACGCTGAACGGAAAAAGTGGTAATTAAAGCGAATAGATTGTGCTTGCTGGTTACCTTCTACTCAAGTATTGTGGGGAAAACTACATTCTTCAGCTCTTTTAGTACCATTGATCTCACGATTGGTTAATTAGTGTATGTTTTTTTGGGAAAAAAAAAAAGGGGGGGGGGGGGGTGTTAACATTTCTCTACTTTTTCTATCCCAGTCTTTTGGCTGTGAACGTCTTTTTGCTCATTTGTTGTCCCAGCTCCCTCTACTCTAAAGCTGTATATTTCATGACTTTAGATCCCTACGGGAGTTTTGTGGTCCAACTGTAGATAAAGGTTAGATCCACTGGTCCAGTAACAAGCACATCACAAAAGAGGTTACAGTCGGAGTGCATCTGTCTATGAGGCGAGGAACCAACAGTCAGCATAAAAACACCACATCGGAAAAACAGATTTGCGCGCAAAACTCAAGTTCCCGAACAAGAATAAAGTCTAGAAGTGGACGAACAACCAGAACTTTCCGTCAGAGTTTACAGCCAGCGAGTGTAAATAAGATTGAGAAGAAAAAGAGGAGGAGGAGGAGGAGGAGGAGAAGAAGAAGAAGAAGAAGAAGAAGAAGAAGAAGAAGAAGAAGAAGAAGAAGAAGAAGAAGAAGAAGAAGAAGAAGAAGAAGAAGAAGAAGAAGAAGAAGAATGAACTGAGAATAAACATTATTCCTCTAAGGTACAACACTATTAGGGTGAATAACAACAAAACAACATGGAACTAAAAGAGTTAAGTTCTTGTAGTAAATAAGTTCATATGTGAAGAACTATATCACACCAGACCTCCAGTGTCTGTATGCAAAAATGCTGGTATTCGTTGGAAACAAACATTGTACACAAACAAAGAAACTAGAACTACTAATGATTTTTGTTAGTAATGATGCAGTTGAAAAAATTTTCGCTCCATGATGGCAGACTGAAAATTTGGCACAAAAAATTTAGAATGGTGATAAAAATCTGTATTGTAGATATAATGAAGCCGAGAGCCTTGAGACATGTTGAGCAGATATGACTCGACCTTTATCGACTGCCTTTACTATCCATGACCTTAACTGGTACCTATTTAAGGCTAGGTCGAGCTTGAGCCAAAGTCATTTTAAAAAAGTCTGGCTTCTGCAGGACCTGTACCACGACCTTCAGATACGCAGACAAGCGTAAATTTGCTACACCATGGCGGCTCTAATATTTTCACTTTAAACTGGACACTTCTAAAAACACATAGGACGTTTTTCAAATCAAAGTGGATATTTTTTAAACCATTGAGGACGTTTTTCAAATAAAACTGGACGATTTTCAATCAACTCAGGACATTTTTCAAATCAAACCACCTAGGACGTTTCTTAAATCAAAGTGGTCATTTTTCAAACCCCTGAGGACGTTTTTCAAATCAAACCGGATGTTCATCTTTCACACCAAATTGGACAAAATTAAAG
This sequence comes from Candidula unifasciata, assembly GCA_905116865.2. Classification (NCBI taxonomy): domain Eukaryota; kingdom Metazoa; phylum Mollusca; class Gastropoda; order Stylommatophora; family Geomitridae; genus Candidula; species Candidula unifasciata. The sequence goes on from CAJHNH020000503.1 coordinate 74,393, forward strand.
AACAGTTTTTTTTAAACCTAAATTCGAGGATATGCTGGAACTTTCGAGATGATCTGGAACACACATTATGTAGTTATTTCTGGAATGTTCTTTTGCGATATCTATAAATAGAAGAATGCGTTTTTTTTATAGGTTTATTGTACAGTACTGTAAACTTAGCGAAGCACCCAAAAATGAGCAAAAACCCTCACAATGACGCGTATTTGAGGTAACGAGGGTGTAAGCTAACTTCCTTAGCGCATAAAACGGTTCCTATTCAGCTTGAGTTAGTCGATTGAAAAACTACGCATGAGGCAGCTCAAGTCGCTGGTATCAACGAGAACACAGCAAGAAACGTTATCAGTGCTTACAAACGAGAAGGTGCCATTTTCCAGAGAAACTGCGTTGGAAACAACAAAGAGAAGCTGTCACCGAATGTCTTGCTGCGCATTGAAAACATCGTGAAAACATCGTTGAACGACATCCAGATGATATTTTAATGCAGATACAGCAGCGAATGAAGGAGAACGGGAGCATCCTAAATTTTCAATCGCCTCGAAAAGCTAAAGATCACCTTAAAGATGTGCCATTGCGAACTTGACCGCTACAACAGCATCACGACGGTTTTAAGCCGGCAAACTTATGCTCTCGACTTTCAGCACATGCTCTACAATACAAGAAGTACATCTTCATTGATGAGTGTGGATTTAATCTTCTTTTACGACGGACACAGGCTCGCTCGGGGAGAGGGACCCAATTAAACATTATCCTGCCTAAAGGGAGAGGCCAAATGGTGACACTAATTGTGGCGATAAATAACCAAGGCATTGTTAATTTAAAGACCATTGATGACAGCATAAGCAATGGCGAAACGTTCTGCACATTTGTCGAAGAGCTTGTGACGCGTATTGGTGGCAGGGAGAAGCTGAACAATGCATGGCTGATGCTGGATAACGCCAGAATCCACAAACCAGATGATCTACTGAGAATCCCGGGCTCGTCCTATCATCTAAAGTTCCTGTCACCTTACTCCCACATGCTGAAGCCTACTGAAAACCTGTTCTCCAAGGTAAAGGCATCAGTGAAGCGCCTGCTGTGCAATCCAACTCACGACCAGACACTAAGCAAAGTCAATTAAGAAAGCATTGGAACAGTAACACAGCAAGACTGCACAAATTACGTCCTCCATTTAATGATGGACCTGACGACAGCAACAGCAGGAAAGCATTACATCTAGTGAGATGTGTTTTTTCTTTGTGAATACTTTCTTTGTTAAGAAGTAATAATTGTTGAAATCAAACTGTGTCTAGTTTGCTTTAAAAAGTGTCTTTTTTTTTATTTGAGAATCGCTCAGTTTAGTTTAAAAACGTCCTGTGTGATTTGAAAAATTTTCAGTTTGATTTGAAAAACATCCTATGTGGTTTGAAAATCGTCCAGTTTGATTTGAAAAGAAAAAAACACAAAAAAAAAAAAAAAAAAAGGGGGGGGGGGAGGTCATGAAAAAAGTAGTGGGGGTGGGGGGGCGTGAAATAGAAAACTTTGAATTCTTTCCACATGACAGATTTCGGAGCACAACTCGCTATTCATAGGGGATCTATACCCGTTTTCCATACCGATCTAGCCATATTCATTCATTCATTCATTCATTCATTCATTCATTCATTCATTCATTCATTCATTCATTCATTCATTCATTCATTCATTCATTCATTCATTCATTCGTTCATTCGTTCATTCATACATTTCTTCATTCATTCATTCATTTCTTCATTCACTCGTGCATTGATCTTTTTATGCCATTTATGTCACATAGGCCTTGCAACCTATTTCTCTGTTTTTTTAATCTTTTACTTCGATATCAGTGATGTAATCCAGTCCAGCACCTTTGGCTTCTCTCATCAACTTTCGCTACAGGGTTTCTTTTGGAGGTCCTGGTTTCTGTAATATATTTCTCGTGCCGGTGTCTGGTTATTCTTTGCCTGTCTCTTCTCAGCAGATGCCCAGCATAGCGCCATTTTCTCACCAGATGCCCAGCATAGCGGCATCTTCTCTGTATTATTACTATTTATAGTAATTACTGTCCAGCCATATCTCTTAGTTCTTGTCACCCCTTCTTATTTAACTCCTTTTTGTGTCAACATGTTCCTCAGGCTTCTGTTTTGAATACAGTTAAATTTAGTTTCATGTTTTTTAAAAAGGTTTTCCAACATTCAGTGGCTTGTGTAAGACTAGAATAACATTAGAAATACTTTAATTTTTTTCTGAACCGAAATAATTTAGAGTTCTATATTTTGTCCTAACCTAATAATAATAATAATAATAATAATAATAATAATAATAATAATAAATTTCGATTCTTTTATGTTAAGCGACCACATCACGCGAGATTTAGGGAAATCCCGTAGTATAGGGGTAAGCGTTAGTAGTAGTCTCTTGTCATTTAACACTAACACTAACCACCCTCTCCTCCCCCTTTCCCCCAATACTATGGGGTTTCCGTAAATCTCGCGTGATGTGGTCGCTTAACAGAAAAAAGCCAAAAGTTCTTTTCATTCCAGATTAAAGGCACTCAAAGGGTGATGTGGTTGTCATCAAGCCGACCTCCTAATGGGTACCAGGAAATGCCTAATAGGTAAAACACCAGGGTTGTTGCTGACGTCACCATAGAGTGTGTTTGATCTATAACAAAATCTTCTAGCAACCTACGTCCAAAACATTAATGGCGCTAAAATCGCACCGCATTTCGCTTAGTTTTTAAATACTGTTTGAATAGCCATCTAATTTGAATTCATTATGAGTTTAAACATACGAATTGAAAACCGAGAGGGACCAGACAATTAAAAAAAAAAATAGAAACAACAAATTACTGTGCTGTAAAGTCTGTTACTTTTCTCTTGTATATGTTCATGTTTATGTGATAGAAATATCATCTGCAAAGTTAAGGTCCTCAAGCATGGTGAATGGAGTCCACCGTATTCCTCTCGATGTCTTATATACTGTGTTCTTCAGTATAAAATCAATCACAAGGTTAAAGAAGAGAGATGACATAAGACATCCCAGACTTACACCTTTCTTTACTGTCAAAGATGTAATTTTTTAAACTGCAGGGAGCCCGGCTCTCTAGCGTAGTTGGCTAAACCGGATTTCGCGGAGACCGGGTGACGTACTCCTTGTGGTCCGGGTTCAATCCTGGGGGTAGGCAGGAAAGCCACATTTTCTCCCAGATTGACGGTATTTACAGTGGAATCAAGGCCGAAAGGTTGCGATATCCATAATACCGAGCCTAAGGGTTAACAACTCATGGCTTCTGGATACTAAAACAAACAACAAACAAACTGCAGGGAAAGTCTTTATAGAAGAGAGCAATTATGTTGACTATCTTTTCTGGAATTCCACAATGTCGTAATATTTTCCAGAGACTGTCTCTATGGACGCTGTCAAAATGACAGTCAATCAGCATAAATCTTTATGCTGATTGACTGTTTTATATTGCTGAGGGGAGAAAGTGGAGTGGCTAGCTGCCCTAATACTTGATTTCCTTTCCTGCGACAGGTAGTAATGTAATCACCTAATTTGTCATTTTTGGTTAAAGTTGTTCTGAAATATTTAAACTTCTTCTTCGCGCTCATCGGCTGTAAAATCTGATGGAAAATTCTGGTTGTTCATCCACTACCGAATTCTTGTCCTTTTCTAGAAACTGAGTGTTGAGTGCACATCCGTTTCACAGGCCTTACTCATTTAAACTGAAATAACCATTTAATGCATTTGCACTTTACTTATATATTTACTTTCTTCTTCTTTCTTCCCAGTGATATTATTATCCGGAAGCACAAAGATGTTTATAAAAATAAAGTATAGTGCGTTTCAAAAGCTGTGCCATCACATTATCAAATATCTTGAAAACTCTTGTATGGATCAACACGCGTTTTAGCATGTGGCCTTACATTTCCCATGTCCTTGTGTCACGAAACGATCTCAGTGATTCCAGAAGTTAGTACTTGAAATAAGTTCTTCTGGTTATTGAGAGACAAGAGACTATGCCCTTAAACCAAATGTTACTTTAAACCGTATTGATTTAAATGTTTCCAGTCCTTAGTCCAGACAAAGCGACTGAACCTTGGGTAATATTACCTAAAACTTTACACTGTAGCTAGGAATTCTATTCTCATGCCAGTGTCAGAATGTTATCTCCTGACCACAGACTGTAGAGGCCAGCGAACGGGGAACTTAGCATCACACCTGAGCTGGACCGTAGGTCATAAAGATTAGCTAACACGAATTGAGCGGACTGTAGACATTTAGGCGACGAGAAGTTTAAAGTTTAACACGTCAGTGTAATTCTGGAGAGAACAGGTGTTTGGCAATTAGGAATGTTTTATCTTGGTCAAGGTCGTACTGTAGGCCGTTCACTGTGAGTGACAGGCCACTTGTTAGCTAATTTGATTTGATAGGTACTTCAGAGGCGGAACTTAAGCCATCATCTTGAGGGTTGGGTAAAAAGGGAGGAGTTTAACTTGGACAATAGATTGATACTTTTACTTCGAGCCTGTGGAATTCCCGTCCATTCCAGCGCAGACAGCCCAGTCGCAAACAGGTCTCTCTCGCTCGCTCGCTCGCTCGCTCGCTCTACCGCCCGATACAGCCACGTGTGTCTCTCGTTAGCTTGCTAACTATCCATTCGTAGCCAGATTATCAATAGCTAGATACTGGTCAGAACTCGCTTGACATTCGGCTGAGTTTTGGCTCGACTACGCTATTGTTATTCGTCTGCGGGTGGGTTATTAGCGGCCCGGGAGCACATCATTGTTTGAGAGCCAGTCATACCAGCCAGTTTTTTTAACGATTGCTAGAGAACTAAGGAGAAAGCACGCTTGGGTGTCCTTTTTAGGATACTCTAACAAGCCTTGCCGACTCCGAAGGGACCTAGCTTTCGCCACAGACCGCAATTGCCATCATTGATTTTCCTATCATGGGAGAACAACAAGCAGCCGTACCTACACCAAGGAAGAGGAGAGCCGTACCAGCAGCCTCACCGGCAGGCGCCCCTATCGCGGCGCCTCGCACACCGACGCCAATAACTGAAGCCGCCTCCATCGTGGCGCCAGCACAAGAAGCCGCCCCAGTCGTGGCGCAGGAACCTACCGGCACCCGCCTACAAAGACAGCAGCCAGGAGCCCACAGCAGTGACAACATCATCATCCAGTGCTCACACTGTAACAAGGCGTGGCACACAGCCGCAAACTGCCGCAGCAGCCCAGCATGCCGCTACTGCTCTAAGCCGCACGACTTCAAGGAGTGCCCACTTGCCAAGAAGGACCCCGACTTTAAAAAGCCTAACAGTAGCAGAAGGTGTTCAAACTGTGGAGGGCCCCACAGCGCCAGATACATGGGCTCTACCTACCTAAAAAAGTGCAAGCAGCAAGCAGCAATCCCAAGTAGTGAGAGAAGACCAGAGAAAGTGATTCCATTCGCTAACAACAACGCGACAACCCAGGAAGTGAGAGCACTCAAAATCGCAGTCCAGAAGCTGACAGCAGACAAAGAGAAGGCCACCGCTGAAAGACTCGAGATGCTGGGACTAATCTCCCAAACACTAGACGAAGTCAGAGCCCAGAAGAGAGACAGAATAGCAGAAGCTGCGCACCACACCAAACTGCTAGCAAAAGTAACTGAAGCAAACAAACAACTACAAGACCTCCTGACACAGCTGAAGACAGAACAGGACCAGGCAGCAACCTACCGACTAGCCGAAAGAGAAGAAAGAAAGGAAGAGACGGCCTTACTTAACGAAGCCAGAGAGTCCGCGTACAGAGAAGTCGCCCTGCTAGTAAAAACAACAGCAGAAGCAGAAGCAGCTACGCGAGAGGCAAAACAAGAACGAGAACTCTTACTAGCAGAAAGAAGCAAGGCACCAGCCGCAAAACCAAACATCAGCAGGGCCGACAAAAGTACCGAAACAGAAACCGAAGAGGAAGGCACTGTCCAGCCAGTTGAAGTAGCCGTGTCCGAAGCTACAGAGGCGACCCCAACCACAGATGAGGCCACTATTCCCGAAGGAAGCAAAGAGGCGGTAGCCATAAAGGTGGAAAGCGAGGCTGACCTTCTAAAAATGATAGAAAGCTTTAACAAACTGAACCACCCACACAGGATCGAGCTCGATAGTAGAAAACGCTACGATATCGTGTATGACGAGCCAGAGCTGGAGAAAGTTTACTTGCTGCCCGCTGTGGAAAGGCAAGCCTTCTTTGATAAAATCAACGGACTCCAGGACCAGATAGAAGCAGCCCGAAAACAGCTGGCCCATGCAAGATGGAAACAAAGGACTCAGGGTACACCAAACCGACGCAACCGCAAGTACTGACAAGCCACTAAAACAAGACGAAGCCAGCAGCCAATCGAAAACCTCCAAGCCGCCATGACACCCAGTCTCCGTGGAACTAGCCAACCTCACTGACGCGACGAAGCCCAGTCAACCAGATTGACCACTCCCACCCATCCCGTTCCAGGCCACCCGGCACATGTGGCTGTCCTTCTCAGGACAGCCATGTCCCCTCCCTAAACCTGCAAGCCGCCCGCCAAGCTCACGCTGCTAACAAGAACGCAACAAATGCAAGAAAACTCAGGCGAAAATGATCGCCGCAAGGAATAAATACAAATCACACCACCATTGAACCGACTTCGATATAGCAAGCCGTCAGGCAGCTGAAAGAGGTCACAATTTTGGAATTTTTGTTTCTTACGAATTGAATTGAATTGAATTCCCGTCATTAATCGCAGCCTGCCGGCAAACAAACACAGGTCGACGTAAAGGTATATTTTACTGTCGTACTCTGGTTTGGCGATAGATGGAAAAGTTCCCAGGTAAGAGAAAATATTAATTTTAATCTTGTATACTAAGGTTAGGGAGTTAAGCTTAGTCTATACTACCTTTTCCTAATTTGTCTGCACATTCTGCTTGAAATAGTTCTTTGTGAGTATTTAGTATCTCAGTTAGGGAACTGCTAAACTATTCCTATTTCTTGTATGTTTGTGTCACATGTTTTTCATTGTGTGTTTTCATGTGTATAAAATAAGATGTGAACCATGACATTTGGTATAATGAAATGTAATTATATTGTTTCCATGATCAGCCAAAATATGAGTTTGGACTGTGGGAAATGATGCCCAAATATGTGCAGGGATGCTGCTACGTTTTGTGTGCCCACCATGTGATCACTTAATGTGTTCAACTAAACAGGGGATTTATAACCCCAGGGGAAGAATGATGGGTGTACAGTATTTACTGTCACTGAAAGATAATTTTCAGGACCGCATGCACATATAAAATGGTTGGAGTTTCAGCACATAACCTGCCCCACGTGTTGATGTTAAAACAATGATTGGAAGTCTGAGTGAAGACGGACACAGACTTAGAAAGTCAACTATCATGACATAGCATTTGAGGGAAGGCAGGATATGTGACGTCCATGTAAGACAAAAGACCTTCAGACTAGACTGGAGAGGATGTGGAATATGAGGAGGAGTGATGGGCTATATTTTATTATTCTATGTTATATTAATTTATACATGTATTCTTAGTGTAAGTCAAGATACTACACGTATGTGTTTTGTTTCCATGATTACAGCGCCCATGTGACGATCAGTCCATGAAAGAGACTACATTGTGTTAGATTCGGCCAGCTGGGAACGAGGTGGAGAACAAGGTGGAGAACGAGGTGGGGATGAAGTGGAGAATAAGCTGAAACAGGCAGACACCAGGCAAGGAAGAGTTGGACAAGCTTGACAGTTCCTCACGGCTGTCAGAGGCTTATAAGTTGAGTTAACCCCTTTATGTTAACCTATTTTCATCATTATCATACCACTCTAAACCCCGAGCTGTTTGTCTCGCTGAAGCTTATCACTTATCACGTTAACCAGTCACTGTTTGTGTAAATCAACAAACTGGTAATTTCATTGTAGTAAATAAAGCTGTATGTCAAGTACATAGTTTGTTAAATTCCAAATGTCTGTTCTTACATGTTTAATTAAACTGTTAGGATAGAACACCATTTGGTGGGGGCTCAAATAATATAATAATTCTTTAATTATTAATAATAACACCGGGAGAAGGTAGATGACGGAGGAATCACTTGCCCTGTCTAATAAGTCATTAAGTATGATAGACATCTAAAATTCCTTGCCTTCTCTTGTGGGTACCAAGTGCAGCTAATGTTAAAGTACTTAACGAGCCAATATGGTTGTTTTCTTGGGTATCCAGGACTCTGTCTGAGAGCAACATAGCTCAGATTTTAGTTCCGTTAATCTGGTGGAGGGAATGTGTTGAGAGGAACATCCCTACTCAACATTATAAACATTTAAACCACGCGTCACGTCACACTGGCGAGCTCGCCGGGCATGGACTTGGTTAATTACTCCTAGACTAATGAAAGTGAATTTATTAAATTTAACTTTAACTCTTCTGTCAGTATAGTCTAAATTAAAATTAGTAATTTATACTTTGGGAGAGAGTACAGAGTAATAAATAACTTTTTACTAAAATAAATAAACGGATAGTATCATGTCTTATCATTGATCACTTCATAACCATTGATTATTGTTTATTTAGTAAATTTTAATGTTGATGATTATTATATTTGCTTGCATGTTTTATCATTTGATATAGATTGTAGAGCATTATATGTTGACATCATATCATTGATATTATGCTTAGTGACTGAATGTAAGATCACTTCATTACCGGCGTATCCTCTGTGCTGCTATACTATTCTATCAGCTGTCAGTCTGGTAGGCAACTTTGATTCATTTACATCTTTGTGCGGCTGTCATAGGCTACTCTCTTGCCCAGTTTACCTTGCTCTGACATATTCTTTTATTCCGGAATCGGGGTAGTATTTTATTTATCTTTAGATAGATCTAATAGATAGAATGGACTTACGCACCGAGTTCCTAAAAGATGTAAGGAAGTGCGGGATAGGTGAGGGTAGAGTAGGAGCACAGTTAGAATCATTTGTTAAAGGCCATATAGATACTTTCGATTACATGAATGCCCGTAATGCTGCAGAGAAGAAGCGCCAGTTGGAGAAGGAAGAATATGACTCGATGCTTGCTCGTCATGCAGCGGAGAGGGAAGAAGAAGAGAGAGAGCGGCAAATTGAAGAAGAAGAAGATGCTAGAAAGTTGCAACTCCTAGAGGAGGCAGCTAGTGAAAGAATGAGGCTTTTTAAAGAAAAGCTGCATAACTATCGACTTAGGCAGACGAAGAGAGAACTGCAGTTAGACACAGGGAACGGTGAGAACACTATTAGGGTAGTTGAGGGAACTGACAACTCCCATACTGACACTCTGGTAGAAAGGTCTGGGACTCACTCTCTCAATGGAGAGGTGTGTACTATTTTGCCAAACTGTACTTCATCAGGGGATGAAGTAATAGACCACCCAAGACCTTGCCTCACCCCTCTTATTCCTAATAGGGACAGAGCTGACATTAAGAAGAACTCTTCTGTAGGGATGACCGGATCTACATTGCTGGCCCCATTTACTTCCATTCTTAAGCCTAAAAGGAAAAGATGGAGTAAGAAGCAGAAATCTTCTAAAGGGACCGGATCTACATTGCTGGAACCCCTTACTCCCATTATCTCAGATGAGATATATGAGAGCACACCCCGCAGTAATCACAAGCGTGATAACTGTTCTGACCGTCGACATACTGGTTCGACTGGCACACCAGCCATTAATGAGGACGAGGGCAAAGACTTACCCAACTCCCATAATCCCTTTGGTCCTTCCAAACAAGAAGAAGAAGTAAAGCAGACTAATGTAGGGAATAACACTAAACATGTTTCCCCTATTTCCCTTGATGCGATTGCATACAACATAGAAATAGTTAGTTCTGACTTTTCGCCCAAAGTAGTTGACTGTTATGGCCGCAACAATTCCCCTTATTTGCCTCCACTAGACTTGGTATGTGAAAGCCAGACCAGGGCGGAGATAACATATAAGGAGGATAGTTCTCTTAAGTTCTTGACGAGCTTAGAGACAGCGAGTAAACAGGACATTGCTGCAAGTCCTGTGCACTCTGATACTGGACAGACAGAAATGTTTGCCAATGATGAAGAAGGTACTTCTTGTGTGCAGGGAGACAACTTGTCTCTATCCTGTACAGCTGGGGCGACAGGGATACTTCGGATGAAGGACCCTGAAGCGGAACAAGCCATAAATAGTAGGGAACCCCAACATTCTGGTCTTGTATTACTCTTCGCTTCGAAGGAAGTGACAGGGGTATCTCAGCTAATAGTGGAAACTTCATTGCGAAGAAATGCCACTTTACAGTCTACAGGAAACCCTGAGTTTCCTAATGATTTGACTGTACCCCCTGACTTGATTTCGTGCTCTGATTCTGGACTGATCTTAATGAAAGAGAATTCCACCAGGACAATTTGTAAAACAGATAGGATGCACCGAGGAGGAAACCAGTGGACACTCCTTCAAGAAATCGGCAGTGGTCAGTTGTACTCACGGCATGCTGTCATGATGAGTGACTATATCCCTCAATTTGAGAGGAGATTAGTGACAGATTTTTTCAGGATCTGTAGATGTAGGAAAAGAAAATCCTACCTGACTACAACTCATCCTTTTCGGAGAGCACTTCAGGCCCTCCCTATGCTACTAGGGCGTGGCGAAGTGAGGAAATGGACAGGGATTGTCAATCAACAGCGTCGAGGAATCCCATTGTTGAAGCGGAGATCATTTTTTATCCTGTGGGAGAAGAAACCTCCAGATAAACGGATATTACTGAGCGGCTGCTCGGAATACCCACATGGTTCTAGGACTAAGGACTTAGTCTGGAATGAGGGACAATTGGTGATTGTACATCGATGCAGGACATCACGATTCCACAAGGAATACTGGAACAATACTGGGGATGACAGGTTGTACTAACATTCTTGGGAATCACTGAGTGTCGTAAAAGTGGTCTTAAGCGGGCTACAACCAACTTAACGGAGGGCCTGTCACGAAACGATCTCAGTGATTCCAGAAGTTAGTACTTGGAATAAGTTCTTCTGGTTATTGAGAGACAAGAGACTATGCCCTTAAACCAAATGTTACTTTAAACCGTATTGATTTAAATGTTTCCAGTCCTTAGTCCAGACAAAGCGACTGAACCTTGGGTAATATTACCTAAAACTTTACACTGTAGCTAGGAATTCAATTCTCATGCCAGTGTCAGAATGTTATCTCCTGACCACAGACTGTAGAGGCCAGCGAACGGGGAATTTAGCATCACACCTGAGCTGGACCGTAGGTCATAAAGATTAGCTAACACGAATTGAGCGGACTATAGACATTGAGGCGACGAGAAGTTTAAAGTTTAACACGTCAGTGTAATTCTGGAGAGAACAGGTGTTTGGCAATTAGGAATGTTTTATCTTGGTCAAGGTCGTACTGTAGGCCGTTCACTGTGAGTGACAGGCCACTTGTTAGCTAATTTGAATTGATAGGTACTTCAGAGGCGGAGCTTAAGCCATCATCTTGAGGGTTGGGTAAAAAGGGAGGAGTTTAACTTGGACAATAGATTGATACTTATACTTCGAGCCTGTGGAATTCCCGTCATTAATCGCAGCCTGCCGGCAAACAAACACAGGTCGACGTAAAGGTATATTTTACTGTCGTACTCTGGTTTGGCGATAGATGGAAAAGTTCCCAGGTAAGAGAAAATATTAATTTTAATCTTGTATACTAAGGTTAGGGAGTTAAGCTTAGTCTATACTACCTTTTCCTAATTTGTCTGCACATTCTGCTTGAAATAGTTCTTTGTGAGTATTTAGTATCTCAGTTAGGGAACTGCTAAACTATTCCTATTTCTTGTATGTTTGTGTCACATGTTTTTCATTGTGTGTTTTCATGTGTATAAAATAAGATGTGAACCATGACATTTGCTATAATGAAATGTAATTATATTGTTTCCATGATCAGCCAAAATATGAGTTTGGACTGTGGGAAATGATGCCCAAATATGTGCAGGGATGCTGCTACGTTTTTGTGTGCCCACCATGTGATCACTTAATGTGTTCAACTAAACAGGGGATTTATAAACCCCAGGGGAAGAATGATGGGTGTACAGTATTTACTGTCACTGAAAGATAATTTTCAGGACGCATGCACATATAAAATGGTTGGAGTTTCAGCACATAACCTGCCCCACGTGTTTTGATGTAAAACAATGATTGGAAGTCTGAGTGAAGACGGACACAGACTTAGAAAGTCAACTATCATGACATAGCATTTGAGGGAAGGCAGGATATGTGACGTCCATGTAAGACAAAAGACCTTCAGACTAGACTGGAGAGGATGTGGAATATGAGGAGGAGTGATGGGCTATATTTTATTATTCTATGTTATATTAATTGATACATGTATTCTTAGTGTAAGTCAAGATACTACACGTATGTGTTTTGTTTCCATGATTACAGCGCCCATGTGACGATCAGTCCATGAAAGAGACTACATTGTGTTAGACTCGGCCAGCTGGGAACGAGGTGGAGAACGAGGTGGAGAACGAGGTGGGGATTAAGTGGAGAATAAGCTGAAACAGGCAGACACCAGGCAAGGAAGAGTTGGACAAGCTTGACAGTTCCTCACGGCTGTCAGAGGCTTATAAGTTGAGTTAACCCCTTTATGTTAACCTATTTTCATCATTATCATACCACTCTAAACCCCGAGCTGTTTGTCTCGCTGAAGCTTATCACTTATCACGTTAACCAGTCACTGTTTGTGTAAATCAACAAACTGGTAATTTCATTGTAGTAAATAAAGCTGTATGTCAAGTACATAGTTTGTTAAATTCCAAATGTCTGTTCTTACATGTTTAATTAAACTGTTAGGATAGAACACCATTTGGTGGGGGCTCAAATAATATAATAATTCTTTAATTATTAATAATAACACCGGGAGAAGGTAGATGACGGAGGAATCACTTGCCCTGTCTAATAAGTCATTAAGTATGATAGACATCTAAAATTCCTTGCCTTCTCTTGTGGGTACCAAGTGCAGCTAATGTTAAAGTACTTAACGAGCCAATATGGTTGTTTTCTTGGGTATCCAGGACTCTGTCTGAGAGCAACATAGCTCAGATTTTAGTTCCGTTAATCTGGTGGAGGGAATGTGTTGAGAGGAACATCCCTACTCAACATTATAAACATTTAAACCACGCGTCACGTCACACCTTGTGAAATATAGAATATATAGTAACTTACACATTTTTGGACATTGATTAGAAATCAGTTCACATAACCAGCAGAGTGAAACGCTTATGAAACGCGTGCAACTTGATTTTTCTAACGTTTCCTTGACTCAAGTTTTTGAAGTTTGAATGAACACTGTACCAGAACAAGTAATGACGAATAAGAGGATGATTTCAAATTGTCTGTAATTAGCATTTAACGAGGACAAATCTATGCCAAGCATTATTTTCTGAAGAAGACAGTGAATATGACGGTCTGCAAGTGTGCCTCAAAAGGGACTCTCTAATATTAACCACTGAGATTTAGGGGTTTGAACAACAGATCAACATCATAGCACACGAGCATTAACCCATAAGTGCTCTGTTCTTCTTCTAACTCAAGTCAAAGTCTGAAGAAGCTCAGCACAGTGCACAGGCTCTGTAGCATCAGCGACCTTTTACTCAGTGAACTGTAAGCATGCTAATTGTTTGATTGAAAGCGGTGTGTTTTTCCCCATATACCGCATACCAGGCAGAATGAAAACTAGATATTCGTTTTTTATTTTTTTACAAAAATGTTTTCCAAGAATATGATTATTAACAGGGTGTATATCACGTTTCAACCTCTTATGCCAAACGGTTACTGATTAACAGATTTTAAAGTTGGGCTCCGCTTCTGGACCGGATTATAATATAGATACAAATTACTGAGTCATTAACGAAAAGAATGCAGTATCAGTTTCTCTTTATGCATAACAAAGAGTAACCCACTGCAGATACTGTCAAAAGTTTTCATCCAGTAGGTGACATATTCAGAAGGTTATATGTCAAACTCATTTTGTGGTCACCTTCCCTGCTCATAAAAACAACTAATACCAATTTTACGAGATCGGATCAACGAATAGCATAGACGTGGAAGGGTAACCCGGTCCAGCAATTACCGAGGATTAAACCCTCGCATCCTTGAAACGATATGCACAAGCCAATAAATACCACGGCTCCGTTTTGGCTTTGAGCGATGTGGGTAATTTACTTTCTCTCGGAGATAGCGGAAGTGGCGCAGTCACCACATCCATTCAGTGATCGATTTCTTCTCTTAATCTGGCCCTTTCCTTGGGAAAATCTGTGCTTACAGGCGTCTGTGCACTTCACTATCTAAACAGATTCGCATAATAATTCTTCATCAATGCCTTTCCATTTTGTTGTACTCTCTCACTCGGTACTTTCTTCTCGGTTGGGATGTGTGAAATTGACTCTAGAGAGTACTTTGACTTTAGAAGGAGTATTGACTTATTCAAATGAAGTCGGTAGTGCCTAATAAGGTCAAGTTTCTGTTAGCAGTATTTGGATAAATGTAAATAAATTGGTTGTCACTCACTAAGCGCAATGGCAAAAAAAAAAAAAAAAAAAAAGTCTTGGAGATAGAAAATGCATATATGTCAAAGAAACCACAGATCAGGAAACCGTGATTTGGCTTATCTAGCTGTGGCTAGAAATTGATGGCAGATAGTTCGAAGTTTGAAGTTTGAACAACGGATCAACATCAAGGCACACGGGTAGTAACCCATAAGTGCTCCGTTTTTTCTAACTCAAGTCTGAGTCCGGACGAATCACTGCACAGTGCACAGGCTCTGTAGCACCGGCGAGCATCCTGATATACTTTGGGTAGATTTTAAATTCTAAATTGTTCCTGGGCAGCGCCGTTAGACTACTCTTTTCGATTTCCAACTGCCAAGGGATTTTTTACGTACACAACAATGCACACGAGCGTCTGATCTCACTACCCAGTGACAAAGGGGTATTACTATAAGTTCAAGTCCACGTGAAAAAAAAATCCTAGCTCTCACAGGTGATTTTTTTTTTTTTCGATCACCGGCTGTGAATTCCAGTGGAAGGTCCCGGTTAATCGTCCGCTTGGACTTTTGGCTTTCACCTGGACCTGATTTGTGCGTGTACAACCGTTTTTCATTTCCGTGCCTCATGGGCAGCTGTACTCCGACTTCGAAGGAAGACGTCAGGCCTATTTCTAGGTTGACTGTGGCCATTGTTTTGTGTGGGTCTGACGTTGCCTGATTTGTGTGGTGTCCACTTTGTCTCCTCCGCAGGTATTGCCCTCGGAGTACCCCTTTGGGGCAGCCCCCTGTGGAACAGTTAGCCCTCAAGGGAAGGCAGGGGCAGATCATGGGCATTCCCCGACATCCAAGGAGGCTTTCATGCATGCAGAGCCGGCACATGGCGCTCTTGTTCTGGGCTCACCCAAGGAATCGTCACGTCCTGCACATGCCTGCTTAACCTCACAACCGTATCAGGCCTCCCGCTCGACAGGGGCTGCGCCCTCTGGAAGTCAGCGGGGAGCAGCCCGTGGGTTTTGGACTTTTGTGACCACACAGATAGGTACAGTCTTTTTTCTTCGCACGTTAGATTTATTTGACGAGCCGTTAGCCCGACAGAATGTTACATCCTGCATCAGGCATATCGTTATCAGTTTTGTCCCAACACTCGGGCGAGTGGGGTCTTTGGGTGTGGACATTCGGTCTTTTTCAGTTCAATACAAATTTTGATGGTCAGATTTTGATCCGTATGATCTAGTTTTGTCGGACAATTAGGATGGTTGCTGTTGTGGTGTACCTCAGCGCGGTGTCGACGACACTGAGGGTTAACCGAGGATGTACATGAATGGCCAGCCTATGGATGGTTGCTGTTGTGGTGTACCTCAGCGCGGTGACGACGACACTGGGGGTTAACCGAGGATGTACAAGGATGGCCAGCCTATGGATGGTTGCTGTTGTGGTGTACCTCAGCGCGGTGACGACGACACTGAGGGTTAACAGAGGATGTGCAGTGAACAATGTTCTCTTTACTCCGCAGTCTTTTAACCAAGGGTTGTAATTTTGGCTGCACGTTTGGCAAACCTACTCATGTTCCTAATGAGTTTTGATAACATTTTTCACCCAAGCGTTTGGGGGCGGGCTGATGAGAGCCACAAGGACACATCACCTCTGGGGGCCGCCGAACTCCGAGATCCCCTGACAGCTCTGTTAATGCTCATTTGAGACATTATCCGTGGCGCACGACGAGGACGTGCTGTAGGGGTCTTGCGTGAGGTTCCGTACAACCAGGATAATTAAGGACTGGCGCCCGAGTGACGTACGGAGTATCTCCTTATACACATCATGTTGGACTTGACTTCCCCTCACGCCTGTGACATAAATCACAGCGCCACTCACAGGGGATTGAACCCGGAACCTCTAGCACTCGAGGCGCACAACATGCCTCGAGACCACGCAGCCCCCTGATGGCAGATAGTGCTGGCAGAGTAACTTTGGTATCGACAGGGAAAAGAAGCGGTAACGTAAACATGAAATGCAATTATATCACATTTAAACATAAAGGCATAACCAGTGATTAATATGTGAGCAACAGCTTGTTTCAAAAGCTGTAGGGGGCAAACCTGGTGATATATTGGGCACATCATGAGAAAAAGTCTTAACATAAAAACCTTGACCCACACATCACCTACCATAGAATGGCTACCAGGTAAGGAACAAGGATATAAAGGCGGCCTTCGTGATTTTTATCACATCGCCCACTGAGTGCCAGTTATTTACTGGCTGAATTTGTTTTTAAATATGAGATAGAGAAGTAAGTAAAGACAAAACTATCTATGGCTAGGCCGTCGCACAAAGCACGAACTTCAAAGCTCCAGCGACCTACACGGCTCTCAGAAATCCCCACTTCGAATCTGAGTCCGAAACCGAATCCACCACTTTAAACCCTTTTAACCACGTCACTACAGTTTACATATTTACTGATTTGAGAATCGACATGATCGCACACCGGCCATACATAAAGATGCTCCGTCTCCCGCAGCAAAAGTCTTAAAGTGTACATGCTAATTGTTTCCGTGGCACACTGATTTTATACGCGTCGTTCTTTTCCTCAAATGCGTCGGTCCTTGCTGGATCCACCCATAATTCCTCATTTGCACATTCTTACACTTGCTATTTTTATCCAACCCTATGTATTCTATCAGCATTCATTCATAAATGATCGACAGAATGCCGCATTTGTCCAGTATCAGTGCCGCCCATCGCTTTGGAGAAATCCAGAAACAATGTCTATTATTCAACATAATCTTTCAACCGTTATCTAGACTAATAGTCGTTTCTGAAGAGAATTAATAATACCAACACAAGACAGAATGATGTTCACATTTTCTGTTCCACAAGTTTGCTTTTCCCCTAGCTCCCAATTTTTCCCCACATAACATATTTCTTATTTCATGCTGACCTTGGTTATTTAGAAGTCTTGTCCGTTGAAATCCCAAATTCTTGTTGCATTTAGTACCTTTTTGATAAAGAGTGTGGTCGAAACGTTCGTGTTTTTTTTAACGCATCTTTTCCATAAACTCCGTCTTAAAACTCACTAGTTTTTTAATATGTTGTTGGTTAAGTTTCTAAACGTAACCAGATAATTCTTTAATGTTTTTTACCGTAGCCACCGCTGATAAAGACATTTAATATAGAAAATTTACTTCCTACTTGTGACCACGCCACTGGGGTAATTTTACTGGTGGCATTTGTTTCTAGTGTCATGCACCGAATCATTAAATGAATATGATTTTAAAAAAATTGCGTATGCGGAGACAAAGTTGCGGAGTATACAGTAATATTATGTTTCAGCTATTAAACAAACATTATCAAACTACATATTACAATACAGCGTCCCAATGTCCGACGCACTTTTGTTGTTGTTTTAAAGACCCACCTCGGCTGTTGATGAGGCCCTCATATAACCCAACCTATGGGTTAAACGGGGTTTCTAGGGCCTGTCCCAGATGATCTTCATCCGAATAGTGGCACTTTGTATCACCTGGTATTTATCGCTCGATGTGATGTCCTAGTGGGGAGGAACGTCAGTCAGCGAAAACTAAATAATAATGTTTTCAGTTTACTTTAAGCTTATTGCACTTATTGCATCTAATTAAAAAAAAAATGTTCGTTGCCGGTCGGGACACTTGTGATGGCATCAACCCTGCAGAAGTAATTTTTCAGGGCTTATCGTGGCGTGCAGTGCTAAGCTATTTTATATAGCGCACATAACCTAGTCACAATTATAACCTAAAGCTGTTCTCTCTCCCCCCCCCCAACCCCTTTTTCGAACGAGCTGGTTGAACGTGGCGATTTTTTTCACAGCAAAGCATGACGACTGTACTGGTAAATGTTAAAATTGAAATACCTAACTCGGCTTAGAAACTATACAATATAAAGTTCAATATGTTATTAAGGTCTCTAAAGGCTGCCTTACCGATGTGTACCATCATTTCGTACTTTGTGTTTCTTTGGCAACCAAAAATGCTACCTAAACCCGCAATGTGGTCTTAACTGGATGATGATATACTTGCTGAACAATCTGGCTTGCTTTTCATACCATCGCCGTCATAACTTAGCAGAACCATCTCCAATTCCTCCGGTTGTGTTTTCTCCACCCAGTCAGTGCCAGTATTTCCTAAACGTTTTTTTTTCTCTGTTTAAGTATCAGACTACACTAGTTTTTTCCCACAGATGCAACTGGGGAAATCAAGAAAATATTTTAAGTTGTAACTTAGAGCCCTTAACAGGATTATACAATTATATTTTCTGTCATTTTGCAAACACATTCTTTGTTATTTATTTTGATAAACATTGAACCACACAATAATTGTCAATTATCCATATATTTAAGAGGCCTGAAATATATATATATATATATATATATATATATATATATATATATATATATATATATATATATATATATATATATATATACGTTTTCTGAAATTAACTGATGCAATTTAAAACTGATAGGGCCTCAGGGCATTAAGCCTCTTAGGGCCTCGTCAGATCTAAACTAAATCTAGCCCTGCCTGTACACTTCTAATAAATATGAATATATATATATATATATATATATATATATATATATATATATATATATGTATGTGTGTGTGTGTGTGTGTGTGTGTGTGTGTGTGTGTGAATGTGTGTAAATGCTGTATAAGGAAATTGCTACTTCCACTTGAACTAGATACAAGGAAAGGATACATGGAACAACACAATACCTCATGAACAACTGTTTATATCATTGCAAGACAGTGGAGTAAGAGCGGAAGTCCGGGCGCCGTTGGATCGATAGCAACGCAACAATAACGCTGCCAGGAAATTGGGTACACCGCCCTCTGATTTGTTATACCCTGTCTTACTCTCTTTTCTGCAAAAAGTGTCTAAACTTCCATTAATTAGCTGTTGCGTGTTGCCTGTATATATTCTGTTTTGTGTCTTATTTTCAGCCCATCTAGTATGTGTTGCCAGTATATATCCTGTTCTGTGTCGTAACTTCAGTCAGTTAACTGATGTGTGTTGCTTGCATATATTCTGTTCTGTGTCTTAACTTCAGTCAGTTAGCTAATGTGTGTTGCTTGTACATATTCTGTTCTGTGTCGTAACCTCAGCCAGTTAGCTAATGTGTGTTGCCTGTATATATTCTGTTTTTATAACCCGTGTATATATATTCTGTTCTGTGTCGTAACCTCAGCTAGTTAGCTAATGTGTGTTTCCTGTATATATTCTGTTCTTATAACCCGTGTATATATATTCTGTTCCGTGTCGTAACTTCAGTCAGTTAGCTATTGTGTGTTGCCTGTATATATTGTTTTGTGTCTTAACTTCAGTCAGTTAGCTAATGTTTGTTGCCTGTATATATTCTGTTTTGTGTCTCACCTTCGGTTTTTAATTTGAGGGATCATTTATTTGGTTCCCCGTGTTTAATTCTGCAGTACACACCTGACCTGATGCCGTGAAAAATGCCAGACAATTATTAATGCAATGTATTTTCTCTTGCACATTTGACCTTAGGTCCTAGGTCGTTCCAGCCTTAAGTGGGTACTGGCTAGAGTCCTGGGAAGTAAAGGCGGCCAGAATGATGCTGACCACATCACCTACCAAGTACCGCTTGGTCTATAAAATATACATCGAGCCCTATGTATCAAATACGCCTACTTTACTATGTGCATATTGATCCTCTTCTTCTTCGCGTTCACTTTCTCCAGCGGAAATTTTCGGGTGTTCGTCCACCCCCGGACTTTAGTCTTGTCCAGCGTTGTCATCAAGCTACTTATCGCAATAATGGTAATGGCTCGTTGGCAGCTCTATGACAATGTTATATATCCTAAACACAACCCTACTCGACTCCGTCAGAACACACACGTCAGCCTTGAATATAGTTACAGAAAACCGTAGGCATTTAGCCTCAGAGGTGATTCGAATTACAACCCTACCCCAGATGGCGGAAATGCTTTAAAATCGCAACTTACATCCGGTGAGTTACGACCCGTGAGCGATTGCACGGCTCTAGTAAGTGTCATCAGACTGGCTACGCCACCGAGGTGAACGCATGAAAACAGTGCCCATGACATCATCCGCATCTTCTTCTTCTTCTTATACTGACAAAATTCCTTTTCGAACCACCCCACTAATCGGGTTAACAGTACTTTAACTAAATGACACTAATGACACTGAACTATCTCTATAGAACACTAAGTTAAAACTACATATTCTAATCACACTGAACGTATAACACCCTCAGCCTAAAACATAAAAACAAACTATCAATTTCCTAAACTGTCGCTTCTTTTTAACATTAATATCATGAATGGGTGCGTGGATTTTTATCGTGGCATGGGACGTCGCAGGTCGACCCAGCCTCAAATGGGTACCAGGATGGGCTGTCCTGGGAAAGTAAAGCCGGTTGGCGTAATGCTGACCACATTACCCACCGAGTGCCGATTGGTCTGTAAAAATATGGGTGCTCTTCCCATATGCCCGATGCGCCTAAGGGCGTGTAAAGGGATCTTTACTTTTACTTTATATCATGAATGGGTCAAGTAGAAAGCAATTGATGTCCCTGGTGGGTGGCACAGGATTTTTTTTTTTTAAAGTGAATATCGCAGTATGTGTACATAGTTTTATTCTAATACACGCAACCAAACGTTTCCACTAAACTTTGTTTTCTTTTTTCTGAATTTAACTGCCAACTATACTTAACAAAAAACTTAAACAATAAAGAGCATCCAATGAAAAAAAAAAAAAAAAAAAAATAAATAAAAACCGTCGCTTCTTCCCTAATTGAAATCAGTTACGAAAAACCATGCTGTCAAAACAACACCTCTCGGCCACAGTACTGTCTCTGCCCAATCTCGGAAACCCTTCGATTCTGTCCCCTGTGTCCAGTCAAGCGTTCCTCGTGGGATCACTAAATTCCCTGCGAATCCTTGAATCTTCCCTAATCTGTCCCGGTGTCCTTGTCAGAAACTTCCGTGTTTTGTTGCAGGCTTAGTCGCTGAGCTGTCATCTATATGCTAGTCTGTCATTCACTATCATCACCTACAGCCTTCCCATAGCCACACAGTTTACTTATTGTCTTTACAAATAGTCATCTAAATGTTATACCACGACAAATAAAAGCGCTGGGCACCCATACATACTATATGTTTACATAAAAGCTAAACAAATTTTATAATGATAGTGATATGTGCCTTGATTGCAGATAAAGCCATGCGTTTGCAATAGCATCCCACATCCATGAATAAAGAATGTAAATAAAAAAAAATATGATAATCAATGTTAAACAGACAGGTGAAATATCAATAAGAAGAAAGAAGCAGGATTTAAACGTACCATTAGAGTATACATATGTCGTGGAATGATAAGCCATTACGCATCAGTCCGTAAGACTGGTAACCTAACTTACCTGTAATCGGCACAAAATTCAAACTTGGACTCGTCCGGAAAGATATAGTCCCTTATATCTATATATATAGGCCTTTATTGGACAACATTATTATGTCTACATTTTCTGGTTGCTTTAACTAAACTCCACTTTTAAATGTATATATCTTTGATATATATTAGAGGAGTTATTAGAAACCGATGCACTCCTTGCCCATGTATACTAGGGACTTCTTTTTTTTACCAACGCCTGAAGTGCGTAAGTGACGCCATTCTTTCTTGCCGGTTCCAAGCGTCCAGACGTGTCAATCTATGCCTGTATAATTTCAATTTCACAAGGCGATCTGGAATGTCTCAGTTTTTGCATATGCTTGGGATAAATCCTTTGTGAGGAGCTGGCAGAAGTTTCACAGTCCAACCAACACCCACCAACCATAAATAAACCACAAACCAACCACCCACCAGCTGACACCTGTGAAGGTTCCTGACATCATCAATATGTGGGAGCTTATAACTCAAACAGCCTACCAGTGCTAGAGCTTAGTGTGGCTCAAAGACATTGTGTGTCCTAACTGGGGATAGAGACTTGCTAAGTACCAGTACAGTGCTGTGTCCTCTATGGTGAGGTACTCTCTTACTACTTGATCCAGTGGAGCAGAATTCCCAGAGTCAAAGACAGTCGAATCATCCGGAGCTGAGGGAGGCATCATAGACAGAAAGAAGAGAAGCTAAGTTTGATGCCTGATTTGCTTTGTGCCTCACAGCTCCTATGTTTCCTAATGATGACACAGAGTCATCTCCAAGACCTGCTGTCTGTGTAGTATCTTTGGTATCTAGACATTATATTCTGAGATTCTTCCACTGATAGCTGGAATTCACTTCATTATTATATGTATATTACACTGATTACATGCATTCATTTTCATGGCTGACTTAGGTGTCTCTATTTCACCTTTTTAAGTGTTTAGCAGTTGTGTGTGTATGTATCTTCATTATATGTGTTAACATGGTTATGATAATGAACTATCATAACCTGGGGGCTTTCTTTAGTAAGTAGTGGGGGTGTCCAGCCAAGTGTGCCTAGAAATATTGTATTCATATACTGACATATTTTGTAGTGCCAATACTTGAGTTGCCCTACTCCAGAGATAAGTTGAGCGTATATTGGCCACAGGGAATCCCTTAGACCAATACGAGCCAAACGACTCAACATAATTATCTCTGAGTGCTGTTGGTTCTGAAGGAGAAATCCTTACATTAGGCACGCGACAGTAGTGATATGTGACAACATATATTAACCAGGCATCTGAGTTTAAATATCTTGGAACAGCATTCACTGAAGATGGTAAATTGGATGAAGAAACTGATATTCGATGCAGTAAAGCTGGCCAAGTATTGGGACATCTAACGCACTTCTTACAGCATAAGGCAATCCCACTCAGCACAAGGAGACATCTCATACAAAACATATTCATTCCCACCTTACGCTACCAGTGCCAGACGCGGTCACTCACAAAACATTACAAATAAATAGTAACCATGGAAATGAGGTGACTGAGAAAGACTGTAGGAGTGACTAGGAGAGAAAAAAATCAGGAATGATGTAATACGAGATCAATTCGGCACAGAACCAATTCTAAATTACATACAAAGACAGCAAATCAAATGGTTTGCCCACTATGGCCCACTTTTCCATACAAAGCATATATCAAAAGAGGAGAGGGACTTAAAGCAAGGGGTAGACCAAGAACAAAATGGAAAGATAACATCAGAGAAACTCTACAGCACCGCGATGTGTCTATGGTCAATGCAGCCAGAAGAGCACGAAGCAGGACCTTATATCTCCCTCGACATCGGAAGCGGTAAAAGAGGACGTAAAGAAGAAAGAAGAAGATTTAAATAGTGCGAAATATATGAACACATATTTAAAAAGAGATCGTGTTATGTAAAGTCTTGGCTGAATGTATTTGATGCTACTCCCTCGTGACAGATTTTCCATTGAAGATTATTTAGCTTGACTATCCTAAAATTGCTAGGGTAAGAGAGGTGGGGGATGGGGGAAGTGACAAAGCCCTCTTAAAAAGAGGGTGGGGGGGGGGTGCAGATGAACTCTCACAAACAAAAACAGGGTTGGGAGAGGGGGCGGCTGAGCCCTCCCTAAAAACAGGGTGGGGAGGGGGGGGGGGGTAAATTTGGAACCCTGAGTCCTCTGGTTCCGTCGCTTATGAACGGGGTACATGTTTGTGCTTCACATCTCTGCAAGATCTTGTGGGGCTTCTCTGAGCTCTTTTCGTTAAAATCCCGTATTTCTTTGCGAATATTAGTGTCACAGATTTGCAGTCTGATGTCTGGAGCTTATCCTCCGGTATTAGACGTCAGAATCTTGTTTTGAAATGTTTGTTATTGATTCTATAGGAATTCAATGTTGAGTTTTTTTTTTTACCTCTCTCTTCTCCCTCCCCTTTTTTTCTGTCTACGAAGACAGTTATTTCCTGTCTGTCTGTCTGTCTGTCTGTCTGTCTGTCTGTCTGTCTGTCTGTCTGTCTGTCTGTCTGTCTGTCTGTCTGTCTGTCTGTCTGTCTGTCTGTCTGTCTGTCTGTCTGTCTGTCTGTCTGTCTGTCTGTCTGTCTGTCTGTCTGTCTGTCTGTCTGTCTGTCTGTCTGTCTGTCTGTCTGTCTGTCTGTCTGTCTGTCTGTCTGAATGAATGAATGTATGCATAGATATATAGATGTAGGATATATGTGTATATGTATGTGTTCGTGTTTCTGTGTTTTTGACTGTGTAGATCTTCAGGTGCATTTCATTGTTTCACTGAATGATGGTCATTGCTATTTAAAAAAAAACCTGCTATTACTGCCTTGTATTGACCAGTTGCGCTGTGTAGGACAAGGTAGTCTTTGAGCCTAGGGTTTTAGGGCCGTATGGCTAGTACTGTTATTACCGACTGAAATGTTAGGAATTCATTGTTGCCCCTGCTATCTCCTGCATGAGAGCCATTCGTTCCGAAGCTTTCGGACAAATACTTCTCTTTTAACTTTTATTGGCGTTTCGTGGGTTAACGCACACGCTGCCGAACACGCCTGGCTGAACACAGCTCAATATTTTAGCGCTGAAGTTGAGAGGATCAGCTTCATTGCACAAGATTATCCCATATGGGTCGGTCACCTTACTCAGAACGGCTAGCCGCCTGTCCAGAGCGTAGCACAAAACACGAACTCCGAAACTTTAGCGATGGTCCCTAAGAATCGAATAAAATGTGAACTGTACGAGGCAAAAATTACCCCCACCCACCCCCCCCCCCCTTCCTCACCCAACCTTTCCCTTGCCCCATCGAACTTCAGAGCGAAAGGCAGACTTGACCAACAAAGGCGCCCACCTCACCCACATTCCGCTAAATACCAGATACACAGAATTGTTTCTATCCTTATTATGTAAATTCACACAAACCTAAATGATGTCTGCATCAGTAGGACAACACGTCATGAACTTTTCTTCCATGACGTACGTTCGTGCCCTCTCCATTAGATGTCCTGAAACAAACAAGCCCGCGTCTGTTGCCCCAGGGTCTAGTGGTGATTTAATCTATTTAAGACACGCACAGCATAGTCTTTAAAAGGAAGAGTTAATCCCCTTATCCTAGTTAAGATAGAGGATATCACACGAGAATTGTTTACAGGGGTGCTGACACAATTTATAAAGGAAGGGGACTCTGGATTCAAACTTTTCCTTTTTTTTTTTCGAAAAAAAAGTAGGGTAGGTCTCTGTGGAACAAAGCCTTGCGTAGATGGGTAAGAATCTGTTATCAAATAGACTGATATCAACATTGTTCTTGGCTCCCAGCTGGACTCTGTCTAAAATGAGTACCATGTTATATACTGGGAGGTCAAGGGACCAGCGTAATGTTGACCTAACCTATCGAGTGCTAACTAAACTGTACCCACATCGTCAGTACACCAACGCCAGTCATAAACATGTGTGGTATGGACATCGATAGAAAGGAAATACCTGGGCATGACATTTGACAGATGCTTGTCATACAAATGCCACGTAAACAACGTCATACTTAGAGCCAGGTAAGGGCTGACAGCATTCGAGGTGCTAGCAGCAGCTGATATTGAACAACGCCTACTTTTCCTTCTCTATCAAGGGCTTGTATTTAGCGTCATTGACTATGGTCTTGGCCTCCTCACTGTCAGCAAAACCCAGCAAGAAAGACTGGACGGAGTACAAAATGAGGCCGTGAAACTCATACTCAGCTGCGCAAAAGACACATCCTGCAACGCCACACGTTATGTCCTGGGTTTGCCAACGATGACTAGCAGACACAAAGTCGCACAGGGCAAGGAGTACTTGAGGGTATCGGCAGACGTAAACCACACACTGCACAAAAAATACGCGAAAAAAAAAGGCTTAGGATTTAAGCAGACATGATCAGTCACGGAAAAGAATGGACGAATACATCAGTAGACATGCATGGCATCTCTAAGGTTGTCATTACACTCGGAAGGTACTGCAGGGATCAAATTCATGAGACCGTAGACACAGAAGTAAGGAAACGGACAGATCAGCATTCAGACCAAGAAGATATCATCATCTACACAGAGGGGTCCGTGAAACGCGGATCAAGGTCATCATGGGCATACACAGCGCAAAAAAATGGGGAAAACAATACCTAGTGCAGCGGCGTTTACCAGAAAACCACGTCTAGCATGACCATGAAAACAGCCGCTGCTTCTAAAGCATTAGCATGGGTATCCGATAAAACCGCCACACAGGAAGTAATTGTATTATACTCCATCAATATGCTTCAGAAGATATAAACAGGTGGTATGCGCTCTGAATTAGTAGAAAACCTTCGAAAAATCGCACTTAACCTCCCTCACCTGGATCTACCCATCTGGTCATGCGGGCGTAAAGGGAAATGAGCGAGCGGACTAACTGACAAGCACTGCACTAAAGATTGCGGAACAGAGCAGATATCGTCAACGCTGTACGGACTGGCTTAGTGGATAATGACGAATCCCTGACACTAACACGATTACATGACATGGGAGTAAAGCATGGTGAAGCACGTCTATGCAGTCTTAGAGGCCAAGATAGGCAACAATATAACCAGTTTCTCATGGTAACAACTAGTCAAAGTACTTTGGAGTGGCTGCTGCATAGGAGGACTGAGCACGCATGGAAATGCCCAATGTGCAGTGACGTCGATTGTGATAACATAACAGAACATAACATAACTGAACTGTAAAAATACTTCTACAACACCCTGTAAAGGATATACAACTGACTTTATCGAACTTATTTTACACTCAGTTTCCTCTGCATATCTTCTACTTTGTTAAAAAAGATTAACAGCTCTGCTGTTTGATCACGTAACTAAAATTTCTTTGGGGTTTGTATTCTTTATGTCACCGTCTAGATCAGGGATTCTCAACATTCCTAATGCAGCGACACTTTAATACAATTCCCTCAAGTTCTGGCGACTCACAAGCAATTATTTTCTTTCATAACATCAATGCATATATGTTTTCCGATTGTCTTCGGCGACCCCTGTGGAAGAGTCGTTAGACAAAAAAAAAAAAAAAAAAGGGTCGCGACCAGCAGGTTGAGAACCGCTGGCCTAGGTTATTGGTTCATAATTTGACAAGACCCGGGAACCCCCAGTTGGTAAAACTCTTCTAGATCCATGTTTTTGAGGATTGTCTTTTTCTTTTTCTCCTCCTCCCCTTCTTCTTTATCTTGTTATCATCATCATCCTAATCATCATCATCATCATCATTATCGTCACCATCATCATTATCGTCAACACGTCCCTGATTTACACCGACAGACAAGTTCTTATGATAACATCGACTGTTATTTGGAGGTTCTCTTCAGTTCAAAGACTAATAGTGCCATTTCTTTGCTGGTTGACAAGATCTTTCATACTCCTGTTATGTCTCGTTTTTTATTTTGCCCATCTGTCTTCCTGAGTCTCAAATTCTAAGTAGTGATGTGACGCTGTCGCAGCTCCCTGCTATTGTCTGTGCTACCGAAGCGTTATTCAACAATATCAGCGCGATCCATAATTTATCCATGGGTAGGGTGATCATACTATCTTGAACTAAAAACAGAACATCCCATTATATATTTTGGGTTGAAAATGAGACATTACAAGGAAGTCAATTTAACACCCTTTTTCTTCTTTCTAAGTCACTGACGTGAACGGTTTAATTACTCGTTCGACATGGGTAAAATGTTGAATGTTGAATTAAGAATCGACATCACAGCACTATGGACTCTCCCATAAGTGCTCAGTCCCCATCTTCAGCAGCAAGCGAAGATTTCATATTCCGATGCTACCAGGAATCGTCTGATTGTATATTCGTCTCATCATACCTCTCAGTGGTGAGCGTTGGCCAATTCCCCTGATAACTCCTCGCAGCGCCATTCTCCTTAGTCAGTAATGATCTATCTGCGCCTCCGCACTGTTTACTCGCCCCCAAAAGGCCCTCACAATATATAATTTGTCATACATCAGTTCACCACCAAGTGGTACAGAGTCAGCCACTCTATCTGCCTGCTCATTTCCCATTCGACATTGATATCAAACACCTAACTATTGCCGCCAAGAAATACACGAAACAGTATTCTATTTAAATTCCCAGGAAAAAAAAATCATGCTTGGTTTACAATTTCCATCAACAGGTTGCAGACATTAAAATTATCAGCAATTACTAAATCTAAAAAAAAAAAAAAAAAACTACACATATAATTATACTTGTATGTTACCATTTCCAAATCATTCCCAGATTTATTTTCAAACAAGACAACTGTTATTTTTCAGAGTGCCGACGTAACAACCGGGTCACACCCATCATGCTCCCAACGGAGCGTATGGTCACCCTTAATCAATCCTTATCACGCCAAGAGGCACATAAGAAAGAGACGAACTGTCGCCACTCAATTCGACCCTGAGCCATCCTCTCTATCTCCAGTTTAATCTTTCGCGTAGCCTTGAGTTCAGCCTCAAACGTTCGGCTCCAAGAGCTTATTTGCCTGCTTCTTCCTCGCCGTCCTTGCATTGCCTGACTCAACCGTCTTATTTATATTTGTTTCTGTTTCTGTAGCGGTTATCTTTTTTGTTTTTGTTTTAACAGGGTGGGGTTGCTGGCTCCTCACCCAACCCCTCTTGGTCGTCTCTTACGACATGCTGAGATGATGCAGGGGTCCTATTCTTTATGTTACAGGGCACCACACGGCAAGTACTCACCCTAGTCATGGGCAAAAATGTCGGAGCCAGCGACACTATAAGACCTGTCATTTCCACATTTCCAAAACAATGATGAAGGGGACTCCAGGAACAAAAGCCCTCAGCTATAAAAAATTGGCAGAAAAATGTTGTAGCAGTGCCATACTTATATACTCTACCGAGGCAATAGAAAATATTTGCTATAAAAACACATGTAATGATGAGTGAATGTAGGGTAAAACTGGTCAGGCAAAGAATGGCTGTTGATAGGTACGTTAACACGTCTCTACAACCGTTATGCTATTGAAGAGATTGGTGTCTAAAACTAACCCCATCTGCAGCTTGAAACAGAGCATCTATAGACATACCTGGTGTGTTTTGTATAGACTCTTAGAATCTATCATAAGCGACAATTAAAATGAAGTAAAAGAAATCTAAAGATGTTTGATGGCTAGCAGGCGCGCTTTAGGAGTGAGCTGCCAAAAATATATATAAAAATAATTGTCCTGCTAAATTTGTAATAGGGCTTAGTTCCAACCGTGCATAGAAGCTCTCTTTGGATCCTTTGTCTGTACAATTTTATTTCAAATATATTATTATGTTTGTTTTGCCTCAGAACACCCTTCTCCTGCTCATCATCATGCACTAAGCACTTAAACAAGGATTTCCCCCTTGAACCCACCCCTGGAAACAGTCTTAAGGTGATAAAGTCCATCCCACCCTACCACCCCATCCCCCTCCCCCAACCCAAGCCCCTCAACCCCACCCCAGTTTTCTCATGTTTTCGTTTTCTTGACAGACAGATCCTCCAGTCTCCACATCGTCATGAGATGGAGACTGATTCTAATCGTATCCTACTTGTAGAAAACATGTCTGGACTGTAGTCAGCAGTAGAATGAGAGCATCAACTGTATATAATGAAAACACAGCCGAGTCAGTGCTGGTGATTTCCAGAGAGACTACAGTCCTCGGCCTGTTCAGACACCGCGTGAAACCTATTTCAGTGCTGGAACTATCCTATTTCTGGAAATCTTTAACTTAAATAGACTAGAAAATTACACTCCTTATACCAGAATAGGGACATGTTCTGCCTGTTATCCCCTAGAGGAGCATAGGATCTCAACCTAGTCACGCTAAGTCGTCCTATCCTATGATACCGTAAGAAAAGTTCACACATTGTCCTCCACGTTTTAACTTCACACTCTAATTCCCTCATTCATACGCTTTTGGGGGAGGGTGTGGATGAGCGGGAGGTGGAGGAGGGGGTCTGCCTCCATTTGTATTTCCCTGTAGGTTCCAGTGTATAGATATTTTAGTTATGTAGTTTACATGTTTTCTCAAGTGTGTCTTATCCGACGCTAGCATCTTTACTTAATCTCTAGATTCGCTTGAATCTATTTAGTTCTCTCCCAAAGCTACACATTAAGGACTCTGTCGTACAATTCAGTTCTCTGTGTTCTGCACAGGCACCAGTTAATGAATGCTTGCAGTTGATGAGAAATTGTTTTAGTTGTTCTTCATGCTTCAGCACTATACAGCATTGCTGACTGCACACAGAGATGACTGTTTTAAGTTTAGTTAAGTAAGTTGCGTGTCCTTTACAGGACGTTGCAGAACCAACCCCAACAGCTCCTGGCAAATAACTTCTGCTTGGCGTTCACAGGCTGTAAACTGCGGCTTAAAGTTCTGGTTGCTCGTCCACTTTTGGACTCTAGCCCTTTTCCATAACCTCAGTGTTGCGTGCATATCCGATTCACAAACATGACATAATTTCTATGCAGACTGTAGGTTCCTTGCCTTTCAGGCAGATGCACTCCGACTTCGAAGGAAGCTCTCAATTTGTCGAAAATAAAGTTCGTTCGTTTGTTCGTTCGACTCTTACGACATGCTTTGGATATGAAGTGTGTTTATTCTTATTCTTCCCACAATGGAGTCGTGGAACGCACAAGGGGAGGTAAGATAATATCTGACAATTTCTGCAACAGCACGATGTGTCTATGGTCGAGGCTTCCAGAAAAAAGGTAGGCAGGTAAGTTATACCCCATCAGGACATCACACAAGCAATAAACACCCGGTGACACAAAGTGCCACCATGCGGATGAGGATCACTCGTGGAAAGGTCCCGGAAACCCCGTTCAGCTGCTAGACCACATTTAAGGCTTGGGTATATTTACTGTCCCCGGCAAAAACCAGGATAGGGCTTCAAAATAACTAAAAATTGCATTCCACAAGGGGATGACGATTATTATACTAGCCAGAAAAGATAGAAGCAGAACCTTATATCGTCCTCGGAACGGGAGGCAGTAAAAAAGGAAGTAAAACAGTAGAGAAAAAAAAAAAATTATTTTCAAGCGTTTGAAACCGGAAGGTAAAAAAAAAAAAAACTGTCTTTTTCATTAGGGGAAAAAATAAAATATATGAAAGCGATTCACAAACATACATATCGACGCCCACTTGTTCCAAGCGACAGGGTCTCTTTGTTGACGCAAACAATTACATTAAGACGTTTGCAAAGCCATAACTTGGCGTCACTAATTAAATCAAATTGAAGGCAGGGGTTTCTTATTTTGTCAACTATCCTGTGGAACACAGAGAAGACATTTTTTAGGAAATTAAAGAAAAGAAAATTCTAATTTCATTAATTTAATACATTTCATAAAAAATAAAGGTAAAAATATTCAGCATGACTTTATAGAATATTGTTTTCAGCTAGATGAAATAAATGCTATAATATTTAAGTAGTCAAACTGTAATTAATGATAATATCGCATTTCATGTTAATATTGCATTTCAGTCTTTGGCATTACACCGTTTATTTGGGACGACATTTCTCACGATAACTAGAATTTCAAGCTGTAATCAATACAATAAAAGTCATCCACATGAGTGATGCAATATTTTTTTTTTTCAAACCCCAGCCTGGCTTTTGCCGGGTGCCCTGAATTTAGCGGGGCCATAAATATAGCTTAACGGCTAAAAGGGGTTTCTGGGACCTCATCTACATGGTGGGACTTTGTGTCACCGGGTGTTTATCGCTTGTGTGATGTCCCGGTAGGGTACAACAAGAGAGAGAGAGAGAGAGAGAGAGAGAGAGAGAGAGAGAGAGAGAGAGAGAGAGAGAGAGAGAGAGAGAGAGAGAGAGAGCAATCAATATACATACATAAAGCTTAGGTAACACACCAGTGTCATGCCATAAAGCCTAGATGTACTTTTAATTTAAAATAAACCTTTCGTGCACCGTTTGATCATATAAGTCCGAGATCGTACTAGACGATTTCGCTATTGGACAATTTGAATTTGTGTATTTGAAGATCCTTATTATCCTCAAGAGAAGGGAAACATTCCAGAGAAGCAGACCCTCTGGGTATAATTGCTCGTTTAAGAAGGGCAATGTCCAGTCGGCAATTTGGGGTCAGTATGTTAAGTACACCCCAACAGATGAGCTATCGATCATTTAGCCAAAGTTTTGGTCGTAGAGACATGTCTGAACAAAATAGCCAGTCAAAAGTCACTAAGATGTTCACATGTTTATAAGCGACAGTTACTTATTCAGCTTTATTTAAGTGCAACTTCCAACTGGAATAATATGAATACATAAAAGAGGCAATGACACAAGTCTTCAGTCTCATCATCATAGTGTGTCCTGCCAACTGGCATAGGCGCTCATGCTCTCCACAGATCACGATCCCATGTTACATGGAACAGCTCTCTTGATAATATCCCCGCATGCCAGCGTTTCAGCCCATCCAGCATCATCACTCTTGGTCTGCCTCCTCCCCCTTTTCCATTGATCTTTTCAGTTGTCACGATGATCTCCAATGTCTCTCTTCTCATTATGTGGCCAAAGAACAGTGTTTGTCTCTTTCTTATTGTTAGTCTTGAATCTACTTTCTGTATTTGCCATAGGTTAGATTGACAGGGACAGAAAAGAGGGTCTGGTTAGTTTGGGTTCCAAGGCTGCTGCCCAAACTGGGCAGGTTAGGATGTTTATTCTTGCCCCTCTTAATTAAAAAAACAAAAAATTTTTTTTTCTTATCTTACTCATTATTCGAACCCAGATCGCCCACGAAAGCCAAGTTTTCTGACCTCTCTGCTAGCTGCTCTCAAGCTAACAATATGTCCTTATCTAATAATTAATTAAATTTGTTTAAGATAATAACTGACAAGCATTCACTGTAAAAATTGTGTAACATAAATTGGGCATGACAGTATGTGAGATATATTGTCAGTCCTTCATGTGTAGTAGGAGAAGAGAAAATTGGAACCTTAACATTACAACCACATGTAGGTTTTAACCCCTGTTCCCCTTTTTCACATACACAAACACACACACACACACACGGGGTGCTAGCAAACGAAACTAATTAATACTACTTTGTCGTCTTGTTTTAAAATTTTCTAAATGCTAATCGTCTTAATTTTTATGAGTTCGGAAGTTGAGGAACGAATTGCGATCGTCAATGAATTTCTGTGTGCTTACGATTAGTGTCTAATAAATACTGACTGCTAGAGTCATAAGGTTAAATAACGATATGAAAATAAATGCTACGAAAACTCAAGTAATGACAATGAGTAAAAAAAAAAAAAAAACCTGAACGTTAACGTCAATATACCTGAGAACAGTAATTACCACATGTGTGGAGATTATTTGGAAATGGTGCTGTTCACGTTTCCAAGCCCATCTACACACTGCCTCACTTTTCATGTATACTTTCTCAGAAGGCATTGTGTCAGAAAGGAGAGGCAAGGGCAAACAAAAACGAAGATGGGCACAGGATATAAGTGACTCCTTGAATGTTAAAGTATAGGAGGCGGGACAGGTGGCGAGAGACCGAGTTTCTTTGAGAAAGACTGTGATGAGAGCGACGTCCTGCAAATGACCTGCTACATGATGATGATGATGTTGGTAGAGAGAAAGAGTTTTCCGTCTAGAAGGTAAATACTGTCATCTATCAACTAGCCTGTGTCCAGTCATCCAAACATAGACAACTGGTAGAGCACGATAAAGTGGTCAAGTAAAAAGTAAAGGACCCCTTTACACGCCTTTAGGCGTATAGGGTATAATGGGCTAGACCTATATTTTATAGACCAATCAACAGAAGATGGGTGATGTGGTCAGCATCACACCGGCCGCCTTTACTTCCCTGGACTGCACCCGGTACCCATTCAAGGCTGGGTCGACCTGGGAAGTACAATGCCAGACAATAAAAACTTCAGAAATACACTGTCTCCAGAAGGTCACCAAGAGCACAAAAAGAGGGCAGGGTCCGAATACCAGCATAAGAGATAGTTGGAACAAGTTCGTGCCCAAACTACCACGAAAGACAGCATGAAGTATTTGATCATCTAGGAAGAATGCGGACAGCTCAGATCGTACATAAAACCACAGAAGAACATATGGGTGCAACGAAAGAAAAAGACCAATGAACAGACGAGCGGATGAACCCTACCAACTTTCCAATATCCATAACTCAAGCCTCTCGAGAAAGAAGACAAAAACAGAATACCTTCACTGGGCAACAATCCCTTTGTAATGTGACCATAAAAGCAGGATACCAGTTAGTCGTCCAAAACTGGATCTGTTTTATAAAAACTGTAAGTGACGTTAATGATAGAACGAAAGAGGGAGGGAGGGCACGCGCGAAAGAGAGAGAGAGAGATAGAGAGATAGAAAGAGAGGAAGAGCGAGAGAGAGAGAGAAATAGAGAAAAAGAGAACGAGAGGAAAGCCATATCAATTCATAGATACCTGTTGATAATTGAAATTTCTTAAAATATACCAATAAAAATTATTAACACTAATTAAAGAATGTGTTTGTTTAAAGTTCAGAAAGAGATTGTTATCGTCAGTATGTCTCTTGGCAGACAGGATTAACATTTACTGACCTACACTGAGTATTTGAAAAACAGAAGTTGGGATACTAATTTCTAATCTTGTAAAGCACCCGTTACTGAAACCCGCATAACTGGCCACGCGATGTAATAAATACGCCAAATCGCATTTCCTGCCTAATTCATTTGAAGCAGAATCACAGCTACGAGTATAAGGCTCGTTTGGCCAAATCTAATCGATGTATTATAACTCGCCATAGAGCGTCATATCAATAAACGAAAAGCAATTCCTACGGGAGTAAGACGTTAGAATTTGCAGCCATATCATGTGTTCAGCCGTGTTGCTCAAACCATTATTCATTGACTCATACACTCCAGTATTGAGAAGTGGGAACATTGATTAGGTTGAGAAGTCGAAGCAGCTGGTTTGTTTTGTTGAACAGAAGTAAAGGCTTTTTTTTTTTTTCTTTTTAAGTTTATTCGAATTTACATGTTAACCGTTTGATTTTATGGATTTAGGCAGATATACTGCTGTATTTATTGATGCGGAAATGGAAAATCATTATTTATTTACTTA
>CAJHNH020000503.1:122500-165000 GCA_905116865.2 Candidula unifasciata
GGGAATTAGGATCGGCATTGCAAAAAACGAGACGCACACCAGACACACTAGAAGACTTGTTAATCAACATAGAACTGGCACTATTAGCCATCGGACGTTAGGGTTTATACTGAGGGGAGGATCTGAGCACCTATGGACATGTCCGGAGTGCAATGGTGATAACCCAACTAACTAACTAACTAACTAACTAACTAACTAACTAACTAACTAACTAACTAACTAACTAACTAACTAACTAACTAACTAACTAACTAACTAACTAACTAACTAACTAACTAACTAACTAACTAACTAACTAACTAACTAACTAACTAACTAACTAACTAACTTCAATATTTTTAATTTTCTCAACAGCTGATTTTTTTTCCCCATCCTCTATCAGGGATGTTTCGGTTTTTTTTCCTTTATGGTGTTTGTTATTTTTCAGCATCAATCTTCGATGTTTCATTATTAGATGTTTCGATTAATCACACCTTCTATCGCAACAATTCAGTCTTCACCGATGGTTCAGTAGACGTGAGTAAATCGGACTTTATTATTTTTATAGCCATTATTTATCATCATCATCGCCCTCATCGTGTTGTGCTGTTTTGCCTCACATATGGTTTATTCTCACATCTTTCCATGATGTGCACTGTCCGAGCATTTGGCAAAGTGTTCGAATACCGCGTCTATAAGTCACTCCGCATGCTTATGATCGACTATTTTCGTTTGCAGTTTGCACACTGTTTATGCCTCTAAATTCATTATTGTGTGAATTAGCAATACGTACTTATTTACAAAAAGAAAGCGATGGGAATCTTTACCTCATTCATTATCAAGCGACTTGTTACATCTTTATTGGTTTATGTTTATAGGCTACAATTTTGTTTAACACCTTGTAATTTATATTTTTAATGTTCGTACTGTAGTTCTTCTTCATTTATAAGAATAAAAAATATACACAAATTTACGCCATTTGTCGTTTCCACAAACGAACAGGCAGACAGACTGGCCGGTTGTGCACCACTTGGTGGTGAATTGATGCATGACAAGCTAGACGTTGTGAGGGCCCTTTGGGAGCGAGTAAACAGTGGAGGCACAAACACATCATTATGGTCTGAGGAGAATGACGCTGCAAGGAGTTACCAGGGATAAACAGTCAGACAGTTACTAAGCCACTGGAATTTGAACTCTTCGCTTGCAGCTGAAGATGGGGATGGAGCGCTTATGAGAGTGTCCCGAGTGCTTTGATTCGATTCTTATTTCTACATTCCCACCAAACAACGCAGAAAGGGACAGTGTTACGTATAACAGGATTAGAAAAGAAAGAACAAGACAACGTCTGAATTATTTTGTAAGACGAATTAAATCGTTCGATCAACTAGTGAAAATGCAGCCCGATCAAAATACATATGAGATTTTTTGCAGTAAAGCATTTGAGAGGAAGGCGAGAGAAGACCAAGAAAAAGAAAAACCCTGCAAAAAGATGAACAAATCCATCACCCAGGCCACTCGAGAAGCGCAAGACAATTACATATAGCACTATGCTACAACTTGGCATCAGTGAAACGATAAAAAAAAAAAAAAAAGAAGTTGTTTGCATTCACCTCACCTCCCAATCCCACCACTCCGTGTGAAGTCCTCTTCGGTATAGTACTCCTGCAACGACACAGGAGCACAGAGTCCTTCCTATACATGCGTGGGTGAATATTTTTGACTGGTCTCACCATAAAGCTAAGTGATTTTATGTGTTCATGTTTCAATTTAATAACTGTCCGTTTGTTATGCATTCTTAAGAAGGTTTTCTTGCCGCAACGTTCATAATGTCGTTCGTGATTGTAGTGTTATGAAGCTTACTAGTTCGACTTGACCTTCGGATGGATATTTTAGTTTTTACATTCACACACTTTGTTCCGTCTGTGATCTTACTTCCTGTCTGACTACGTTAGAATTTTTACTTTTTCAACTAAAAGAAGTCATTAATTGAAAGTAATAACATCTTTGGCTAGAGAAAAAACTCAACTGGAACATGTGCCCGTGTAAATCCAACTCGTCCAGCTCTACACACCGAAATTTAATATTTTTCCTGCTCCCTAAATTCCAGTATAATTAGATATTCACAGTTCTACAGTTTACATAACTTTGCAGTGCGGTGTCCCTATTGGGAGGGACAGAGAAAGACATACAGCCACTCCTGAACAAAGCTAGAGCCACTTTTAGAAGGATGAGACAAATCTGGAAATCCAACAGTTACTATAGTGGAACAAAACTCCCACTCTACAAGAGCATTATTTTGTTAATTTTTCTTTATGGGCAGAATGCCGAACAATAAAAAAAAAAAAAAAAAGGGATGCGCACAAGCTATCCTTTTCCACCATGATTATCTACACACAATAATTACACTTGTCTTTCCAGATATAATCCCAGACACTAAATAACTTAGGTCACAAACCAACAAAAAAACAAAAAAAAACCTATATTATAACAGAGAAAAGATGGAAGCGGCTTAGCCACTTATGGGAATGAATATTGATATACCTTCCAAAACAGCTCTCACTTGGACATCAGAGGAAAAGAGAAAGAAGAGGCGCGCAAAAACAACAGACGAACAATGGAAAGTTACCTGAGTGCTGCATACCTGGCATGGAAAACTGCACTGGATGTTGCACAGGACAGGAAAATATAGAAAGTCCTCGCCGAAGCATAAAGAGAACTGATTCACAGTATATGCAGAGCAGTTGTTGGGCCCCACTTATGACATCCTGGGCTTCTAAGATAAGCGCACTGGATGTTTCTTGAAACAAAATTACATGATGGCATCCTGAGAGTGACAACTGACTGGACGGGATTGTGAATGAGATGGTACACAACAGCAGAACCAAAGTAGAGTTGATTCCTAGCTCTGTAGGAATGACAATTCGAACTCTGATAGAACCTTCACGTAACCTAAAGAAAGTGAAACTTGTGAAGCACAATAACAATAATATCAGAAACAGCCGTAGTTGTAGTTGTTTCGGTAGTAATAGTCATAACAGTAGTAGTAGCAGTAGTATTAAATAAAGTAATTCACATCTAGGTCTCAAAGAGTTAACTGCAGAAGCGTACATATAGGACTTCAGATGCTTGCTTGGCTGAACTCGCTTGTAACCCTTTGAAAATAAAGTTTGTTCGTTCGTTCGTTCGTTCGTTCGAACTCATTAACTCTTTTTTAAACTTACTGCCCATTAAATAGCAGCAGAAAAAAATGATCTAGTCATCTGACCCTTATATCATTTACTACACTGAGTTATATTTAAGAATTATGATGAATAGATAGTAAAGGGAATACCACACAGAAGATGGAACGACGGTATCAACAACAACTTTAAAGATATGCAGACTTCTTTGCAATGTATGCGTGCAAAGTTATCCTTACATCTCCACCAAAAAAACAAAAAACATCATAGAGGTAACGGGGCAAAAGACAAAAAATAAAATGGAGGGTAAACTTTATGGTTTCTTTCTCAGAGAGAGAGAGAGAGAGAGAGAGAGAGAGAGAGAGAGAGAGAGAGAGAGAGAGAGAGAAAGAAAGAAAGAAAGAGAGAGAGAGAGAGAGAGAGAGAGAGAGAGAGAGAGAGAGAGATAGAGAGGGGGGGGGGGTGACAATTATTGGAATGTTTCATAATTTTGCCAACTGACGTGGCATACAAGAGAAAACGAACACAAGAGTTCATTATGTCTCCAATTACACAGTGCCCACCGTAGTCTGTTTAAGCTGGAGACTAAAAACCAATCATTGTCAGAGCTGTTAAGTGTCGCTATTGTAGTCCACTGGCACTGATGGTGTCTGGCCTGGTAGGCCTTCTCTGTGAAGCCATTGTTCGTCTTGTTACTTTTGTCGTTCTGCATGCATTTCAACTAATTATGACGTTTTGTTATTTGCGTCACCTTTTCCCCTGTATTTTAGGATTATCATCATATTACGGGTGCTGCTTGGTCTCGAGGCATGGTGTCCGCCTTGAGTGCTAGAGGTTCCGGGTTCTAGTAATTCCCCCTGGACTCTGAGTAGTGAGATCGGACGCCCGTGTGCATTGTTGCGCACGTAAAAAATCCCTTGGCAGTTGGAAATGGAAAAAAAAATGTAGCTTAACGGCGCTGCCCGGGCAAAAATTTTGAGTTTAAAATCTATCCAAAGTATTTCAGGATCCTCGCCTGTTCTACAGAACCTGTGCTTATTCGGACTCACACTTGAGTTAGAAGAAGGAACTGAGCACTTATGAGTTACTACCCGTGTGCCATGATATTGATGTGTTGTTTAAACCTCAAATCTATCATCATTTTTACACGCACATAACGGGTTGCTATCACACATCTTGCTGCCTGTGATGAATATTTCATTTTATTTAGCGTGAGTGTTGTGGTGTGATTATTAGTTAGCACAATTTTTTTTAATGTTGTCTTTTATTCCCTAGTGGAGTGTTGAACAGCTTACATGTCAGACACCTGTGTTCTCAAAAACTCGTTACACTGTGAGATTTTGGAATCAGGCTTAATGAAAAGATTGCTGCCCACGCACTGTCTGAATTGCTAAAGCAGAAGAACTACTGGAAAGGGGATTGAAGGTCCGCGAGTACGAGCTGAGAAAGGACAATTTCTCTGCAATTGGCAACTTTGGGTTAGGCATCAAGGAGCACATTGACTTAGGCATCCAGTACCACCCTGAAATCAGTATCCACGGTGCGTACCTCCACATTGTTCTTGGCAGACAAGGGTTCAACTTCAGCCAGCGCAGAAAAAGAAAGAGTTAACCGGTGTCAAACACAGGATCACCAAGGACGAGCGCATGAAGTGGTTCCAGCTGAAGTATAATGGTATTTTCCACATGGTACAATAAAAGCTCGAAGATTTAAGAAAAAAATACGCCCTCAACCAGCTGAGGTCAAATCATTTGATCAAACGCATTGCCTGTAGCTCACCCATGTTCTCCCCGTGAGTTCGATCTCTCTCTCTCTCTCTCTCTCTCTCTCTCTCTCTCTCTCTCTCTCTCTCTCTCTATATATATATATATATATATATATATATATATATATATCTTTCTCTCTCTCTCACCGCCTTCTCTAATTCCTTTCATTGCTTCATTGTCTGCCTTTATTTTTATGACCTCAATAGATCCCATTACAACGGCATGCTAATCAAGTCTCTCATAGACATTTATCTCATGTACTGCTAATTATTTCTAACCTATATGATCTTCTTTGCCCTGATAACGTTCCTGCATCTTCTCTCTCGACGTTCTTCTGCTTCTTTTCCATTTTAACTTTCCCACCGCAACGACATTCTCCATTTTTCTCCTTCTCATGATGTGACCAAAGAATGTATATTGTCTCATGTGGTAAATTAGCTATTTGTGTGAGAGAACTCTTTCAAGTCAGCTTTATTATGCTTTTATATTTCCACTGTTTCTAATCATTCGTTTATAAAAACGACATCTCTACAGCTTTCACATAATCTTTCACTGCTCGTGTTATCGTTAGTACCCTAGTTTACCATACAGTTTCTTTCCATGGATGTCAAACAGTTATAACGAGGCAC
The DNA here is from genome assembly GCA_905116865.2 of Candidula unifasciata. Lineage (NCBI taxonomy): Eukaryota > Metazoa > Mollusca > Gastropoda > Stylommatophora > Geomitridae > Candidula > Candidula unifasciata. The sequence goes on from CAJHNH020000503.1 coordinate 128,054, forward strand.
TCTGCAGTTACACTCGAGGGTAGCTTGCTGTCTTCTCTGGGTGGGAGACAGGACTAATGTTGGGTAAACACTGCGTTTAATTAATGGCTCAGTAATAAACTGTTGTTCAGAAAGAACGTTGCTAAACTTATCTAACAATATTTATTCTTTCAGAATAAAGGACATATAATGTGTAGGTCAAAACACTAGGTCTGGAAAGTTAAATCATCTATGATTGGACAACATTTAATGTAGACAATCAATAGTTTTTGGATATATCATGAGAAGGAATGGGGAGTCGCTGTGGTGTAGTGGCTAGACGCTCATGTGCGGTTCGGAAGGTCGTGGGTTCGCTCCCTGGCGAAGCAGTACTTTTTTCAAAAATGACCTTGACTCCCAGGTCGACCCAGCCTTGAGTGGGTGCCGGGTGCAGTCCCGGGAAGTAATACTGACCACATCACCCATCTTGTACTGATTGCTCTATAAATTATAGGTCTAGCCCTCTATTCCCTATACACCTAAAGGCGTAGTCCTTTAATTATTATTTTTTTTTTTTACTTATTAGAAAGAAGTTTATCAGACAGTGCACACGCTCGGTGACTTCAGAATGTCTTTCCTCAACCTACTTTTATTTGTATGTATTTTAAAGTATACAGAAAAATATGGTTTTGGATACATCCTTAATCTAAGTAAGGCGACCCGAACAAACATTTAATTCTCCTGGACTGTTGGACATATCAAACACTGAGACTCTTTCCCAGATGTAAAGTGTTAAGCTACAGAGATAAGACTGACCAAGCTCAGACATGTTGGCTGGAGAACTGACATGTCAGATAATTATCTCCTAGCCAGACCTTTAGGAGCAGATAACCCAGGCTAATTGTGTTTATCTCTCTCTCCCCCCCCCCCTGAGGTTACCCAACTTGAGTGCAGGTCAGATCGCCAATATTGACACATCGACTAAAGGTGATGGCAGGTTGAAGACGGGAAGGTTGGCCTATTAGCTTTGACCAGCTTGATTGACCAGGAGAATGTAACCGTGGGAAGGCAAACAAGTGTTGTACAGTCATTGACTGACAGTGAATAGACTTACCCACGGGAGGAGCTGTGACATCCTTGAATGAGAGTGGGTTTAGGAGTAATGTAGGAGGAGCTTAGAAGAAGTTATAAGAGGGTGCATTCTAGAACTGGGAGTGAGACTCTGCCATCTGTTGGGCTTTAAACCTAAGCTTGAGACAGAACTTTTGGTATTGTGTTTGTATTTTCCAGGTAAGAAGCGGAATTAGTTTCAAAACCTTTATTTCGTGAAAGAAATCTAATTCTTTTTTTGTTGTTGCTCAAGTGTGTGTGTCTTCATAACTTTGTAGTACTCCTAGGCTGACATTTCTCCATTCTCTTAGGGCACTGTCACATTGCTTTATATCCTAATTGATAGTGTCATGAATGTTTTTTCGTGCACATGTGTTTTAGTGTTGTATAATGTTGATGTTACCATGGAAATTTAATGAACTATCATGTATTTGAAATCACAAGCGTGAAGATAACTTTGACAGTCTTGTGACGCGTGGTGAATGTGTTTAACTGAAATGTGTTTAACTCCCCGGAGGCTAATGCGGAGATTGATCCCGGAGAGTAAATCCTTGAGATTTGTTATTTGATTCGCCCCAGAACTATTGTTAGCATTCTGGGCGCGTTCATTGTTCCAAGCATTGATTCCAGAACTTGTTCTGTCTAACTGATTGTCATTACAGGACTTGAGTAGAGGAAGGCAGGAAATGTAACGGCTTGAATGTGAGACATAAGCCCTTCCAAACTGGACAGGAGTGAATGTGAAAATGAGGGAGAGATTAAATGTTTTATTTAAATAAACATGTTTGATGTTATTATAATATACATGCTTAGGTGTTTCTTTATCACAGTTCCCACGTTGGGCAGGGACTAGTAAGCATCCATTCTTTGCCGACCGTCGAGTGTAACGACCTTCCAGTGAGGACGATAAACTGGAAAAGAATAGGCAGGGTCTCAAGCTGAGAACTGTCCAAAGGTTTACTTTCTCCATTTTAAAAGTTATGTATAACTTTAATGTTATCAGTAACAATATCTTCACTCTACTAGCCTAAACACGTTCATTTTATTTTGGTTATATTTTTTCAATAAATCTTGTTCATGTTGTTATCAAATAGTTGAGTAAATTGTGTACTTAGGTTCAAGAGTCTTTGTGCATATTAGTTTATTTGAGCTGACAAATATGTAAATCACTTGAAGGGGGCTTTTAAGTAATGCCAGGAGAGGACAAAGTCGGAGGGGTTAACTGTGTATCTTGATAATATCACAGTGGGTTTATCCTGATATCTATCTATCCCCTCTCGTACCCCTGTGGATACAAGTACAGCAACTTTCATTTAATGGAACGAGCCACTGGCTGTTTTCTTCGCTATCCAGGACTGTCTAGGATCAACATAGCCTAGATATTAGTCCAGTTTCTCACGTGGGTGGGCACTGTTAGAGTTCAAACCCACACACTCACTATATAAGTGTATTTACCCACGTGGGCTCGCGACAATGATGATAATGATAACATTTCGATACAATGTGAAATAACATTCTAAAACATAAGGGATTACTGTAAAAAGGGAAATAGAAAGTAATTACTCATACGTGACTGTTACCAGTAATTACTGTCTGAGAAGTAAGGAGTCTAGCCATTTATTGAATGTCGATGTTCTTTTTCCCTGTGACATTGGTTGGGGTTTGTTGGGAAAAAAAAAACTTAAATCTTCTTGAATATCCCCCCCCCCCCCCCATCTTAGATCTAATCTCCGTCAGGCCGTACACTCGTCTTCCCGAACACTCGCATTCCAAGCTGAATCAGGATTTGACTGCACCCAAACATATGCCTCTGTAGTAACGTTTCCGCCGGTAAAATATCGACATTTCCAGGGGGGGGGGGGGGTGAAAAATTTCCTTTTGGTGTAACGTCAGGGTGCTGAAACGAAATATCCAAATATGTGGACGAAAAGGTAAAGACCTAGGTCTACTCTCTGTCAGTTTACACACCCTTATGCTGTACTTAATTGAAAACTTGTTATACAATATGAATATATCGATACAGTGAACTTTCCCCTGTATTGGAAACCATTTCAAAAGGATCTGTTTGGAAGAACTAGCCCTGGAACCGCGAGAAAGGCTGCGACTTCAAATCGTCATAGATGTGCATTATAATTAGGCAGATTGTTGTCCAAAATGGGGCGCACACGTTATTTGGAGGTGACAGATATTATTCCCGTCACTGTAGCAATAGCTTTCGATTTTTATGTTGCTTAGTGTGTCTTTCTATCTTTCTACCTCCTTCTATGAGTACCGATCAATATATTGTCAGTTTGTGTATTATATATATATATAATATATATATATATTTTATAAAAGCAGTGTCCAGTTGGTCCTGGATCAAAAATACACTTCCTACTGCAGCGAGGCATTAAGAAATGACAGGTTGGATCCTCACTACAGTAAAAATACTTTTCTGTTTCATTTTGTCTAGTGTGTCCTCTTAGCTCGTACCTTCTTTCTATGGAACCAGACAATACATGTCAGTTTATTTATTATGCTGTTTCTACGTCCTGTTTATTTATATGATTCAGTACAACATATCTTGAATTGCTAGTGTTATACCTAGGCTGATGCTTGCTATGAGGACATAAGGTATTTATCGGTAACTGACTCTACCACAACGCTAAGTCGGGATATTTTTGCGGAAAGCTAACACATTTTAGTCTGTTCAAATCATATTATATAATACCATAATTGCTTAGGTGGTGAGTTCGTGTCCTGGTGGAGCCGGACTTATTACATAAATAGCCTTGACTCCCAGTTCGACCCAGTCTTTAGTGGGCACCAGGTGAAATACTGGGAAGTGAAGGCGGCCGGCATAATGCTGACCACATGAGCCACAAAGTGCCAATTAGCCTATAAAATATAGGTCTCGTTTTATATGCCCAATTTGCCTAAAGGCGTGGGAAAAGGGCTTTTACTTTTAATAATTGTTTAGTCTTTTTTATTTGCTCCTATCATAAGATTTCTTTCCCTGCTGATTGTATATTTAGGCATAGTACCTTTTATACTATCGGGGTGTAGTGCTTACTGTGTGGAAATAACCGTATATCTACTGAATAGCAATGTTAGTGGCAAGGCATTTGAAAATATTGATTATCAATCAAATGAACGATTAATCAATCAAACCTGTTTTTTGAGACTGATCACATAGCATAGAAAAGGGCCCAAGTCTATATAAAAACTGCAATTTTTTGGATGAATGTTGAAGGTTTATTGGAGTGATATAATAAGTAGCTATACTGTCGTAAGGAAAAGGGAAACATAAATGGAATACTGCTGTCTATAGACATCAGACCCCCTCACCCCCACACACACAAAAAAGCCTATGGTATACTAATCAATACCCCCCAAAAATGAATTTTTATATATTGAATTTATTGATACTCTTAAAGGTATTGAGGACGTTGGTAAGGGAAACATAAATGTAACTGAGGACAAGCAATGTACAAGGTTATTCAAAATGACTGATCCATTTTCATTCATGTATATTTCCTTGAACATACATTGAAAAAAATATACATATAAAAGATAGGGAAAGGTCTTAAGTTTTGAATACTATTAGAGTGCAATTGTCTATAACCTGTATTGCAGTTTGTAAATTTTAGACCTTCCTCTCATTCTTGTATCATCATCAACATCATCACCATCATCATCATCATCGTCTAGTACCTTGCCTACTGGGACAGGCGATCTTACATTGCCACAGTCCGCGATCAGCAACTGCGTGTATCATTTCGTGTGCTGAAACGCCTCCATGCCATGACAAAACGCTCTCAAGAATTAGTCTTTCTCTGTCTCTCTTTCCACATATCTTTCCAGTAGTGACAACTTGTTCCAGCTTCTCTCTTCTCATAACATGACTAACCAAAAATGACCACTGTCTCTTTCTGATATTTGTGATAAGTTATCCTTGAGCACTCGCATTTTTCAGAACATTTTTCTTCTTAGCTCTTCGAGAAATTCTAAGGATTCTTTTGTAAAATCACATAATTCTGTTTATATTATTAATTTGTAATGTATATTCATTTCTGTGTAGCAGCAACACCGAGATCAAAATATACAAAACGTTGATAAGACTAGGAGTGTTGTTTGGCTCTGAAACTTGGAGAACAGCTAAAAGAGATGAAGCCTTATTACTGGTTTTCGAAAACAGAGTCTTACGACGAATCTCTGGACCCATCTAAGATGCAAACAGAGGGGAATTGAGAGTGAGAAGCAAGAAAAAAAAATTAAATCACCATTGATCACTGGCATCATGAAAGCAAATAAACTGAAATGTTTGGGGCATATTGATAAAATGTCAAATGACAGAGAAGTAAAAATTGTATACACAAGAGAGATGAATGGTCGTAGACCACGAGGTAGACCAAGAAGACGATGGAGAGACAGACCTGCAAACACTTGATGTCACCAACTGGAAAGAAAAGGCCAACAAGAGAGATAAGTGTAGGCGGGGGATATATGCAGCAATGAACCTCAAGGGCTCGTAATGCTGAAGAAAAAGAAGAAGAAGAAGAAGAAGAGGAAGAAGAAGAAGAAGAAGAAGAAGAAGAAGAAGAAGAAGAAGAAGAAGAAGAAGAAGAAGAAGAAGAAGAAGAAGAATAAGAAGAAGAAGATGAAGAAGAAGAAGAAGAAGAAGAAGAAGAAGAAGAAGAAGAAGAAGAAGAAGAAGAAGAAGAAGAAGAAGAAGAAGAAGAAGAAGAAGAAGAAGAAGAAGAAGAAGAAGAAGAAGAAGAAGAAGAAAAGACAATACGTATTTATGGAAGTGTACATGAATATACTGTGTATGCGTCGTATTAAATAACCTGCATATTAAAATGACCTTAGACGGAAAGATAGTATCAGCTGAGATATTACTAGTAAGTATTATCTATCACTCATCGAGTAAAGGTTCATCATAGATTCATGTTCTTTATAGGCCAAAATGCAGACGATGAGCAATGTTGCCAACACCATGCTAGCCGTCCTTAATTCATAGGACAGCACTTTGTCCCTTACTTAGGCAGGATCGACCTCTGATGGAAGGGTAATGCGAAGAGAAACAGTTTGCCTCGATGCGCATTTGAATTTAAGACCTTTAGGTCTTGGGCCGGTCTGTTTAGAATATTGGGTTAGGACCACATAACCAGTATGATCTATGACTTGGAACATATTCGTGGACTTTCTTTTGTCTGTTACATAACCAGAATGCTCTATTCAAAGAAACAAGGTGGATTTCCTATGTTAATGATTATTTCTTCTTCTTCTGCCTTTCTATCCCCCAATGGAGCATAGGCCCTCAACCTACTCACGCCAAGTCGTTCTATCCTTCGCCATTACATGGAGCTCTCCCCATGTCCTCCCAATCTTTCTAACCTCATTCTCCAGCTCTCTTCTCCATGTGTTTTTTGGCCTTCCTTTATTCCTATGCCCCTGTGGGTTCCAATGCAAAGACATTCTAGTTATGCTGTTCTCCTGTTTTCTCAGTGTACCCTATCCAACGCCAGCGTCTTTTCCTCACTTCCTGATCCACTGGAGCCTGTTTAGTTCTCTCCCAAAGTTCTACATTAGTTATTCTGTCATACCATTTTATTCCCTCTATTCTGCGCAGGCACCAGTTAATGAATGTCTGTAATTTATTAGTAATTGCCTTGTTGTTCTCCATGTTATGATTATTTAGTTGCTCATAATTTACAGGGGATTGTAAATCAACTCGAGCATTTATAAATTTTTTTTTTTTTTGGGTTCTCTATGCCGTTTTAGTTTTAGAATCTGACCATTGCTCTCTAAACGCCCAATGAGAACACCCCTGTTGAAGTCAACTGCCAAATGGTATGCAGCTAAATCGAACCAGGTATTTAGGAATTACCAAAACCAATTAATCACCCCGAATTCACAGACGCACAACAATACTTTTACAGCCAAAGAAAAATATAACTATTTGGAACATATATCAAAAGCATAATAAAGATACATAATCATTTATTGGCCACATTTTAGAGCAAATATAAGAACAAGCTCTGAAAATTAAAATTATTAATGGGAGAAAAAAACCATAGAGAAAGACAACGACAGCTTTTTATCATGGTACTGTAGGTGTCAGCACACACACACACACACACACACACACACACACACACCACACACAAACTCGCATACACTCACACACACACTCACACACACTCACACACACACACTCACACACACACACACTCACACACACTCACACACACACTCAAACACCCATTCACACACAGACACACACACTCACACAAACACACACATGCAGTTGGTGACTGCACAATGTGCAAACATTATGACCGTTCACCTCTGTCAGCACTGCACTTGTTGATAATGATGTAAGATATCGTCACGAAGGTAAATCCATAAAGAACTCACATCGGCGACAGGGCCGCCCATTGGCTCACCGGTAGACGACTTGGTCGCTGGTCGGGACAGTATCTGGGTCTGTTTGATCGCCCCAACACTGCAGGAGTCCGTTTCAGGGCTCTTGGTGGCGTGCAGTGTTAATCCATTTTAAATAGCACACATATCCTAGTCACAATTATAACCTGTAGCCCCTCCACCTTAAGAGATGCTGGTTACGTTGATAATGTTTATTGTTGTTGAGCAGAGCATCTACCGTTTAAAAAAAACCTGAGAAAAAGAGGACACAAAAAAGCGGCCATAACAAACGTTAAATTAAACAATTTTGTCAGGCAACGCCCGACTGAAAACCAGAAATCGAAGATAATTGGTAGAAATTACATCTTAAGCGGTTCTCAACCTATGGATCGCGACCTTTGGGGGGTCTGGAAAGGGGGGGGGGGTCGAACATCAAGGACTATCAAAAACCAAATATTCATTGATATTTAAATTAGCGACGAAAATAAGTGTATGGTTGGGGGGTCGCCACAGCATGAGGAACTAAATGTATTACAGAGTTACCACAACATAAGGAACTGTATTAAAAGAGTCACTACAACATGAGGAACTGTATTAAAAGAGTCACTACAACACGAGAAACTGTATTAAAAGAGTCACTATAACATGAGGAACTGTATTAAAAGAGTCACCACAACACGAGAAACTGTATCAAAAAAGTCACTACAACATGAGGAACTGTATTAAAAGAGTCACTACAACATGAGGAACTGTATTAAAAGAGTCACTACAATATGAGGAACTGTATCAAAAAAGTCACTACAACATGAGGAACTGTATTAAAAGAGCCACTACAACATGAGGAACTGTATTAAAAGAGTCACTACAACATGAGGAACTGTATTAAAAGAGTCACTACAACCTGAGGAACTGTATTAAAAGAGTCACCACAACACGAGGAACTGTATTAAAAGAGTCACTACAACATGAGGAACTGTATTAAAAGAGTCACTACAACATGAGGAACTGTATTAAAAGAGTCACTACAACATGAGGAACTGTATTAAAAGAGTCACTACATCATGAGGAACTGTATTAAAAGAGTCACTACAACACGAGGAACTGTATTAAAAGAGTGACTACAACATGATGAACTGTATTGAAAGAGTCACTACAATATGAGGAACTGTATTAAAAGAGTCACTTCAATATGAGGAACTGTATTGAAAGAGTCACTACAATATGAGGAACTGTATTAAAAGAGTCACTACAACATGAGGAACTGTATTAAAAGAGTCACTACAACACGAGGAACTGTATTAAAAGAGTCACTACAACATGATGGACTGTATTAAAGGGTCGCGGCATTAAGAAGGTCGAGAACCATTGTCTTAGATGCATCACATCCAGAAACATCTAGCAGACGTGTGGGCCGGGGTTATAGCGTTAAACCAGGCAATTCTTGAGAACCAAACAAACAGTCGTCTCCGGAGTAATAGCTTGGACAAGACAGAGGGACACCCGCTAGCTTGAAGAAAAGGATGGTTATCCTAAAGATCAATACGACTTACTTAGACTCTTGGCCTATAATTTGGCTGGTGTATTAGGAAAGACGAAGAGAGTAGAGAAAATTATTATTTCCCTGAGTTATTATTTTTTAAACTATGGGAATTCTGATGTGTTTTCTAAATTATGGCTTTTATCAAATGCTATAATGGACAAGGAGAAATGTCTGGGCATCCACTAGTATCACCAGTTATAAGACAGAGAAGATTGCGCTATATTTTATACATTATGAGTTCCTATGAACCGAGGCACCAAAGAGGCACTGAAATGGGAAACAAATGCATTGAGGGAACGAGAACGACCAAGAAAAACAAAACCCTAAGGCGAACGATGATGATAGATGTGGAGGCAGTCCCTGCGGCCGCGGGGGCTGAGAATCGGCTGTACACACTTGCAGTAATTGTAACTGACTGGCAGAGTGTCTGGAGAAAGGAGGAGACAGGCATAGTGTAGAGTGGCAAGCATCGCTTCAGTTGTCACAGGTGTTAATCGTCCTTTGGATATTTTCTCCATGTCATGCGAAATTGTGAAACGAGCAGGCAGATAGACTGGCCAGTTCTGCACCACTTGGTGGTTAATTGACAAATGACAAGCTAGATGTTGTGAGGGCTCTTTGGGAGCGAGTGAACGGGGCCGAGGCCCAAATAGATCATTACGGTCAGAGGAGAATTGCGCTGTGAGGAGTTACAAGGGGATCTGGCCATCGCTTAATAGTGAGACACTAGTGCCTTTGGAATTGGAACTCTTGGCTTGCTGCTGAAGATGGGGACCTAGCGCTTATGGGAATGTTTTAAGTGCTGTGATGTCGATTTTTAATTCAACATTCAGCCCTTTTAATGAGCGAAGCCAAAGGGGTAGGACTGAATCCCTTCTATGACAGCGACATTATTGCACATGAGAGAACAGTGGATAAATAAACGGCGAACCCTCTGTTAAAGATAATGGAAATACAGGATAATGAATGGGTGAATGAATGGTTGAATGAATGAATGAGTGAATGAATGAATGTTGGGTGGAGGTGAAGCAGTGGAAGCGTAGGCTGTTAGCTTGCTGTCGAAGGTCATGGCTGCGAGTTGACATCGGACGGATTTATTTTCATAATTGAACTAGCTGTCTCAAGTTGACTCAGCGTAAAATTAGAACAGGAAGTTAGCTGGCAAGTAAATGAGCCTGCGTGAAGTTCACCGCATTATCCAATGATTGCCATTTGGTCTCATCATCATCGTCGTCATAATCATCATCAATATCATCATCACGCCGACTGGCGTGGGCGATCATGTCGCTCCACAATCTGCGATCCGCAACTGCGTGTATCAGTTCCTTTTTTGACACCCCTCGATGCCATTACTAAAGGCTGCCAAGAATCTTCTCGCGCTGTCTTCCTCTGCCTCTCTTTCCACAAATCTTTCCAGTGGTCACAACTTGTTCCATCATCTCTCTTCTTATAATACGATGTAATTTTCTGATGTTTGTGATCAGTGTGATTTACTAGGGAAAAATGCAGCAGTGGTTTCCTCTTGCCTTCCGCCGGTTTCTTTTTGGTCAAACTCTACACGCCTCTGTCTAAAGAGACAAATCCTTCAAGGCAGCAGGAAACAGAGGTTATAATGGCGCCTCTTACCCACCCACGGCCACTTCACGGAGTTTTGAAGTATTTTATAGATCTTTCCGATCAAATCTATCATCGCCTTCTTTTAATGATACCCCCTATTCTGGTGCACAGCCACTTATTCTATATACTCGCGACTAACCTCTATATCTAGAGACTGCTCAACCTTATAGACCATCTGGTCTACAGCATTAAAATCACATTCACCAATGGCGTGCAAATGACCTTTTATTTATTTTACTAAAAGGACATGCAGACAGATGATGAGAAGGAGGTTGAAAAAGTAGTTGCTACTCAGTGGCAGTCACGTTTGCCTGCCAGCCAACATATGTTCGAATCTCCTGCGAGAAGTGATGGTTTGGTTTCCCCATTGCTTTAGTCCCTGATTCGTTTAGGCTAATATGTGTACTAAGGAAAGTTAATTTTGAAGAAGTGGTATTGACCATAATACTAACTGAGCTGTTGCTGAGCTTAAAATGGTAAAATAATCTATCCCTTGCATAACATGGTGAGATATTTAGTGTATTACGCTATGCTGGGAGGCACAAATTATCATGATATTCTACAAATGTCTAATCAATCGATCAGGTTGTTGCTCCTGGGCTGCTAGCTAAAGTGTTACAATACTATCCTGAAATTTAAATCTCTCAATCCGGACTGCAGAACAACAGGGGAGATTCCAAAGAAACATATCATTTAACACTAAGTAATTAGAACTCCACAGCTGTAGTCTGCCGATCATCAGTAGGTGGGTCCACTTTCAACGATTGTTTCGGCCCCATTATCTATCCGAGACGATTTCGATGGGCGGGCAGGCCCGGGTTCATGACTCCAAGACCTCGGACTTCTCCTGCTGCACGTATCCAATAAGACGAAATGATGGTGATGGTTTTGCAACGGTTGCTGAGGTTATGGTGTTATATATCGTCGCTGCGGTAGCAAAATGTGCGCTTACCTGCACGACCAGAGTGACAAATGGGTGGTTGGTTCATCCAACAGACGTTTATGGGACAGATTTTGCAGTTGGCAGAGTAACACGGTTAGTCGTTGATCGGACACTTTCGCTTTTAGGGCGTAAAGTGTTTTTTTTTTTTTCACTAGGGGTCCAGTCTAGTCTACCGAGGACCATCTCCCACGACATTCCGTTGCGTACACAGCCAACTAGAAGCTCTTTCTGCAGCGTCACTTAATTGTTTTAGTACCTTTACTTTCATTTCCTCGCAAGCCCATGTGCTTTAGCACATTGTATATGGAGGTGTAGATTAGCCCTTTTGCTCGTACATCAAAGGCGAATAGTTTTACTGCATTCCCTTCCTTGCTCCTCAGACTGACCATCAGTTCATTGTATTTCTCAAGCTCATACAGGGGATTTTATTTGATCTGTGACTCGTACGGCAAGCTAAGCTCCACCAGGATGAGCTGGTATTCTGCCACCGAATCTAAAACCTTATCTGGTGTCAGACCAGTCTTTCGGATTGGTTCAGGATGGTTCTGAAAGCCAGTATAAACAACTTTTTATAAGAGACGCCCAGCTATCTTAAAAGAGAGGAAAATGCCAACTTCAGAAAGCAGTAAGAAAAACAGGCAGATAATGAGAAAGTATGCTAGACCACCTAAACATGGCGTAATGGGGGAATATCAGCAAGGGAAAATGATCAGCAACAACAACCACAATAACAGTCACACTAAATATACATTTTTTGTGTGAACTTGCATATTTATGTCAATGTATATGATGTTAACGACACCGTTTTCAATGATTTTTTTTAGTCCTGTCAATATACTTTCGTTAACTTATGTTCATTATTATAGTAAGAAAATGTAACAAGACACTTAGCTGCTTCAGCCGTTTATATATAAAAGAATCACGAGAACTTTATATGCATATTAAACTGTTATAGTGTCCCCATGTAGCATGCAATTGTTCGTTATTTGAAGCCTTATCCTAGTTTTTGCCGGGGGTCCTAAATATAACCGGGCCATAAATATGGCCTAATGGTTAAACGGGGTTTCTAGGACCTCTCCACGGGTAATCCTCATCCGCATGGTGGCACTTTTTGCCACCTGGTGTTTATCGCTTAGCGTGATGTTCTGAAGGGGTGAGTGGGAGGGGGGAGGAGGAGTAAAATTTACGTACATACTTATATGTACATTTGTGTTGTTTCTAAGGAATGAAGATGCATTGCAAGAACGTAATTCACAATGATAACTGATTGTCCATATCAGAAACGGGCAGTCTACAGTCTTTTGGCACGTCATGAGAAATAGAAAACTGGTGTACTTTGTCACAAATGAACGGTAGTAAAAAGAAGTGCAGGGGAGAATAAGAGATTTCATCGTAGACAATTGTACTAATAGCATGGAAAGCCGTCTCTATCAGAAAAGATTGTTAGTTCACCAAACAAAGGGTTTTGCACAAGAAAAAGAAAAAGCAGATTTCTTATTGTCCTCATTTCTACATAGTTACGAAATCACGAAAGACTTTCCCACCTCAAGGACTCATATTTTTTTTCAATATCCTTGAATAAATAAAACTTCGGAATCATAAAATATTTTCTGTCTTCGGCGTTAAAAATTTAATGTGTTTAAAAAAAAAAAGTAAGAAAGCACATCTCTTGTTTTGCATCGTTACTGCGAATTCTGAGTTTAGCACCATCTCTTTCACATCGTTCATTGCAGTGAATGTTTGTCACAACATTCTATTTAAATTGAGAACGTGTTTTTAAGCTGTCTGAGCATGAAGAAATTGATGATTACAAACCAGACGGACAACACAAGTCCTTTCAAAAGCCTTATGTAATACTCTTCTCGTGCGTGTAAAATCGGTACGGGTCTACCGATGGTTCGTTCTGACTTCCTCTAGTCTACCTCGTAATTTCCGATGCAAGACATCTCTTTCTTCAGTCTCGACAGTTTGTCCTAAATTTTTCATTTTAATTCAGAAAATTATTTGCCGAGTTGAACGTGTAATTGTGCTATTATTGTTAATTAATCCAGTGCCGTCTTCACAATGAAAGTTAGCTGTATAGCAACACTCTCTAGTTTCGTCGTTAACCCTTTTAAGCTAAATCTAACTCAGCATATAGTATGGAAAGGCTTCTTTACGTAAAATTAGTATATGCCGAAGTGTTGCATTAAACCTAATTGAGGTCAACATCAAGCTGGACTTTGTGTATTATACGAGCATCATGTTGATTTGATCTGTTGTGACAGAAATTATAATTGGTACAACTCTGTGAATTAGAGGTTAGTGAATGCGCGTAACAACATCGTTATCTTCGAGTTCTTGAGTTGCCCGGCTGGCTAGTGGTATTGGTTAAACATGACTTCGTGGCGACCGGGTGACGAACTCCTTGTGGTCTGGGTTCACTCCCTGAAGTAGCCAAAAAAAGCTAGTTTCTCCCGAATTTATGGTATCTATCATGGAATCAAAGCAGAAGGGTTGCGATATCCATAATACCTAGCCAAAGGGCCAACAACTTATGGTTTATGGATATGGTTTTTTTTTTTTTTTTTAAAAGCACTCAGTTTAGATTTCCGTAGTGGGCTTTTTTCTTCTTCTTCTGAAGAAGACAAAACGTTCACGAGGTCTTGGTACAATATTACGAGAGTCTTTCCCTGACAAAGACTAGGACATCTACTCATAATATCCCCTCCCAGAGGCAGTGTAGCAAACCTTCATTGTGAAGATGGCATATTATTATTCATTACATCTAAAAGTAATCGCTGATTTATTGACATTAAGCTGGCTGTTGGTCAGAAATAAATTATCCCTGACCATATAATAAGCGGCGTAAATTGACATCAGATACTATAGCAGCATTACTGACAGCATGACAAACAATAATAAGATCGTATCCACAACAGAGAGTCAGTATCGGTAGTACAAGCTGTGCTGCTTTGGGGCTAATAAAGCTCTCAGTGCTAGACTCGCATTTTGATGACGAAGTCACAACTTCTGACAAATATATTGTATGTACCCGTACAATACAGGACAGGTGTGTAAATTGTTTGGACATGTTGTTAGAATGTTGAAACTCATAAGTAATAATAATAACACACACACACACACACACACACACACACATATATATATATATATATATATATATATATATATATATATATATATATATATGTATGTATATATATATATATATATATATATATATATATATATATATATATATATATATATATATATATATATATATATACACACACACAATCAGACTGTTACTGGTACCATCCAAATTGAAACTCTAAGCTTGCTGCTCAAGATGGGGACAGGACGCTTATGGAAATGTCCCTTGTTCTGTGATGTCGATTATTTTTTACTGTTTTCGACATCATTTAACAGCTTCTTGACGGAAAGTCCTCTCTTTGCAGCACGTCTGGAATAAACTCAACCCTACGCACAAAGGTATATAGTGTGCTTTGCCCATCTTTGTGCTGACCAAAACTTGCTTCTCTTACCTGGCACCTTGCCCTTCGCTTCTCTACTTTCCATTCAACTATGATGTTTTACCTGTCTACATATGGGCAGGACATCCGGGTATTTAGCTCTTTCCTTCCTCTTACCACTTTCTCATTAATTTACCAGTCGTCAACAAGTTAAGTTCTCAAGTCTATTTCTGTCCTACTTTAGTGAGTACGAAATAATTTTATGACATAATACTAGCTTAATCTAGGATTAAAAATCCTTAGTATATATATATATATATATATATATATATATATATATATATATATATATATATATATATATATATATAGAGAGAGAGAGAGAGAGAGATCAGATTTCTCATTACTCTGCATTCAGTTTTGTCCCGCCCCCTAATTGGAGCATAGATTCTGAACTCACTTATGCCAAGTTATGCTATTCTTTGCTATCGCATGCAGCAAACCATTTGTCAGCCTTATCCCTTTAGACGCCGCCTTTCAGCTCCCTTCTCCAGGTGATGTTTAATGGTTTTTTTTTTTTGGGGGGGGGGGGGGGTGTGTGTTTATGGGTCTGCCACAGCTAAGACGCGTAACCCAGTAGTTTTGAAAGAGACAGGTGCTTGAAGACAACTTATTACACATATTAGAAAGAGACAGTCATAATTTTTGGTCATGTTATGAGAAGAAGGACAATGGAACATGTTGTAACCACCGGAAAGATTTGTAGAAAGAGAGGCAAAGGAAGACAGCAAGAGAATATTCTTGACAGCCTTTTATCATGGCATGGAGGGGTGTCAACACACGAACTAATACACACAGTTGCGGATCGCAGATTGTGGAGAGGCATGATCGCCCACGCAGGTCGGCAAGGCACTTGATTATGACGATAAATCTGCCCCATTTCCATGCCGCTGTCCTTTACAGTGCAAAGACATACTTTTTCCAGTGCAGGGACATACTAGTTATATTGTACTCAGTTTCTGTAAGGGTCCATTTTCGCATTGTTGGTAGATTCTCTCTTTACTCATAAATAAGGACGGCTATTAAACATAACATACATTAGAAGCGGGGTTGATGGTATCAATTTCTAATTGCCATTTATGTCTGAACAAATTGAGTAAGGAATACCAACTCAAGGCAAGCTTGCAGTTTGACTGAAACGTGCTAAATGAGGAAAGCATGTAATCGTGAGTTGAGCTTTTAAGTGCACGCAAGAAGAATAGATTATTTAAGTTTTGCGCAAATGATAAAATTCAGCCTTGTTTTCGATTCGGTGACAGCCTCTTCTTGTAGCGCTTGGGATGACTGAAGTGAACGTATCCTGGGATCGAGTGAATGTAATCAAGCCGCCCACCTGAGTCACTAGAAAACCTGGATATTGCTCCATCACAACTTGAAAGGAAGGACAGATCTTTTGCTGAGCGGTGTAGTTTGTAAATGCTTTTTTATAGTGTTAAAGTGCAAACGAGAGATGTACTAATCACGAGAAATATCCAGATGTAACGAAAGTAAGTAGAATGTACCTAATATAGCTGTTACGCTAGACAACAAACATCTAGCGCATTGAACATTTGAGTAACATCGTTGGGGGCAATAAACAATTGTCAGCTGTTTAGTGTTTTCGACGTTTAGTTGTGTTTAAACTTGCTGTGTTCATGTATTTGTCAATGTGCCTGAGCAAGCTTCATGAATAGAGCCCAGACAATCATTGCAGGTTCTTGCAACGTGTGCCCTATCCATCGTCAGCGTCCTTTCTTCTCTTCTTGACTCTCGGTAATTAGCTTCATTCTCTTCCAAATCTCTATATTAATGATTCTTTCATGCCACTATTCTTTACAGCCACCAGCTAATGAAGGTTAGTAGTTCGGAGAAGATCTCAGCCTGTTTTGTGAGTACAAGTCAAGTGTCAATAAAAACTGAAGCGAGGTGGAAAACAAAGCAAGAGTCATTTATTAAAGGAGCTGCACTACAAAGAACAAAGTTAATTTTAAAAAAAAGTTAATTATAACATCAACAAGGCGCTAACTACGTTTGATCTACAATTAAAACTGTTCTTTCTGCACTACACACGGGATCAAAAGACAGATGCGTCATATACCTCTGGCTTCCTTTAAAATACAAACCAATCAACATACAAACTATAAATACGCCATCTCTCTACTTCTCTCAATCTCTCTCACTCACACACACACACATACACAAACTCACATACACACACATCGGACGGCTTCTTTAGCCGTCTAACGGCAACTTTCATCCAGCCAGCACGTACACAGTCGTGATCGCCAATATAAGACTTTCCTTTAGGCTATTGTAGGCAAAATTGCAAGATGTCCAGTGTGAGGGCCGCTCCTGATCAATCGGACACGAAAAGTGGTAGATCTAGAATAATCTAATAATACACTAACAATAACTAGTTTAGGGCCAGAACTGTCTGTCTGTCTGTCTGTCTGTCTGTCTGTCTGTCTGTCTGTCTGTCTGTCTGTCTGTCTGTCTGTCTGTCTGTCTGTCTGTCTGTCTGTCTGTCTGTCTGTCTGTCTGTCTGTCTGTCTGTCTGTCTGTCTGTCTGTCTGTCTGTCTGTCTGTCTGTCTGTGTATGTATGTATTATGCATGTAAGTTACTATAATGTACATATGTATGTACACAAACATGTTTGTATCATGAGTGTACGTACGTACGTACGTACGTACGAACGGACAGGCGGTCGGTTGGATGGATTGACTGCTGGATGAACAGATTGATGGATTGGGGTATGGATGGATGGATGGATTAATCGATTGTTATGTTAATAAATCAGTCACTTGTGAACGATGCGCGATAAAAAAAAAAATATTAGAGTATCTTGGCCCTGCATACTTCAGTTGTGCAGTCCGAAGAAAACAACCAGTTCTTTTCTCGTTTCTGTTTCAAGAACTGTATTAAAATATGTGCGTACTGAAGTGAGATGATCACAAAGTGGATGTCAGAACTAATCTTGAAACTCCCTGATTATTTCATTACGTACTCGCTCGTTTCTAGTGCAGTCACGCTTTTTCCAGTCCTCTGAGTATGATTGGGCATAAATCGCTGTTCAGTACAGAAGGTACACATCATTCGCGAAGTGCAATTTGATCTGGAAAATGTAGTCTTAAAAATATATATATATACAATTTTTTTTTTGTTCTTATAGTGCATGGCGTGTGACGTTGGTAGTCGTAAATGTCCTCAGCCTTCTCTCTTGTGTTTTTAACTCTTTCAGTACAAAAACGATATTGTTTTATGCATCCTTTATCAGAAAGTTTTTTTTTAATTTGAAGAGATGAATGTTTGGATCCGAACAGCACTAATAAAAATATCACTATTAGAGAGAACGAGTTAAAGCAACAATTGGAACAGATGGCACTCTTCCGCATACCTGTCCCAAACTGTTCACTGTGAAAAACATCCCTTTGCAAGCCTCAAGAGGTTATGTAGTAAAAAAAAAAAAACACCAAGGCCATGATTATCAGTTTTCACTTCTGCCTTTATTGCTCGATGGAGAGCAATGTTTAGAATTTAAATTAAGTGACGTGAGGAGGAACAGTTTTCGATCCATTGAAGCGTCGTGGAAAGGAATAGATGTTGATCCATCGTTGAAGCGGCGTGGAGAGGAATAGATGTTGATCCATCGTTGAAGCGGCGTGGAGAGGAATAGATGTTGATTCATTAAAGCAACGTGGGGAGGAATGTTTTTTTGATCCATTCTTCACATTACCAGTGACTCCTCTTGTGGGTTCCAGAGCCACATAAAAAGACTTACTGCCACCTAAAAAGAATGTAGTAAAAGGCGATAGTTAGGGATTTGTTGAATTCGGATGTGTTGGGGAGACAGGCACAGATATCGCAGCCTTGCTATAAAACATAACTTGCTTTTAAGGGGAAAACAAAGTATGACTCGGTGGGGAAACGCTTGGTTCAAATGAAATTATATAATAATGCGAAGCATAGTTCGAAGTGTGCCTATTGCAGATTTGGAAATCTATGAACTCTTGAGGCCCTGAATGGGATTTTTTAAACATTGAATATTTTGGGACCGGTATTAGGAAGAGTGCCGAACAGTGTTTGTTAGTGTAATTAAAGAAATATTTAAGTAGAACCCAACAAAAGCATGATGAGCTGACCAGTGCTAAATGAGTTAAATCATTTCTGATAGAGATGATCTCTCATCCCATAATACTAAACTGTCCAGCATCTTCTCTCATGTTCTTTCTCTGTCCCTGTTCCCCATGAACTTCCTATCTATCACGATTTACTCCTTTTCCTCTTTCAAGATGTGACCACAGAGTAGATATTGTACTCTTCTGATGTAGGCAGTCTATTATCTTCGTGAGTTAATTTCGTTCAAAATGTCTCAGATACATGCTGTTTTCACCATCTGCCTATAATTCACTTCAGGATTTTAAACTTTCAAGTGGGAGAAACTAGTTCGAATCCTCGGTTAAGTCATTAACTTGATTTAAAAAAAAAAATCTTTCTCTTATCAGGGACTTGGGGTTGGGGGGAGGGGGGGGGGAGGGAGGGGTGAAGAAACATTTTTACCTGTATAACCCTTGGGGATTGTACTAGCCATACGGCTCTAAATCCACAAAAGTGATAAACACCCACAGTAAGTTGATATTTTGTAACAGGGATACGTCATCACTTGTTTTCGGGATGTAGGATATTGAGTATTAGTTAAAGAGGCCGAAATCAACAGGTCTTAGCAGCGTTGACATTCCTTTTCTAGAACAAGCACTTGTTTTTTTGGCAGTTTCATATTTTTCAAGCAAATGAATAACCTTGTTGAATTAATATCATCTGACGTAATCGTTGACGTGCCAATTCAAAGAGGAACAGCCTTGAAAAACCAGCCCTATTGAGCCTCAAAGACAGTCACTAGAGACCAGACATTAAACGAAACAACGAACTACAGAGACAACAAGCAAGATACATTGATCCATGGTTAACAGAGACAGATTTGGTAGAAACATTACTAAGATTAACTAGAGTTGACGATCAAGCTGTAAGTACCAGACAGCACAAGAAGCCAGGTGGTAGTTACAGACACTAGAACCAGTTAACAAAGTAACTAGAGATGAAGAACCCAACGCGACCTCAAGAGTATGTAACCACAAAGTTAAAACAGCGGCCATGCAGAATATTACTGATGTTGTTTATAGCATTACTGAGTTATCACATTAAAGACAGTACAGAAAAGAATAGTTGTTTCCAGACATTTTATTATACAATCATTAGAGACGGGAGAAGTATGCAGCAAGCATGAAAGATCATCAGCATCACTACTATCAACACTATCATCAATCTATCTCCTCGTCTGTAGTCTTCAAATTCCTCCTCCCGTAGCAAACTAAAGACAAACCTGGGTGTGACATAAACATACATAAAGAAGACAGCTGTGCTACAATTTATGGCCTATAAAACCCCATCTTTGCAGCACTGAATATTTGGGTTTTTTTTAAGTTAAATGGCTGACTGTCCATGGTTCATTTTATTTCATCTCTTTCAAGCTCTCAAGACTTCACATTGTCACACCACTTGACAGATATATTTTATAGCATATTCTTTATTGTGGGGAAATGGTGCTTGAGCTCGAGTTGTACTACATTTAAGATGTTTGTTACATCTTCGATCTGCTGCTTCCAGAGTACATAAGTACTGAAAGTTATCGACTTGCTCCTTTCATGACACATTGCCCTAATGTATGTTAAAATAAATCTTTTACTCTGTGTTGGAGCCTTCCTGTCAACAATATGACAACGCGTTTGAGTAACCGAAACTCCAATCCTCACCCCTCCCCCCACCCTTCTTATCCGGCCTGCTCTTTTCAATTTCCATTAGCCGATAGATTAATGAATCTGTAGCTCTTGTACACGGGTTCTGAGTGGGTTTTCCCCCCGCCCGTTGTCTAAGAGTCAGAGAGAGACACATAGAGACATAGGGGCACATACAGAGAAAGAGACAGAGAGACATAGAGAGACATAGAGAGAGACAGACAAAGATATAGAGAGGCACAGAGAGACATAGAGAGACACAGAGAGTGACTTAGAGAGAGACATAGAGAGAGGCAGAGAGAGAGAGAGACAGTGAAAAAGACATAAAGACAGTGAGAAAGAGAGAGAAAGAGAGAGATAGACAAACAGAGAGAGAGAGAGAGAGAGAGAGAGAGAGAGAGAGAGAGAGACTGAGAGAGAGAAGAGAGAGAGAGA
Source organism: Candidula unifasciata (assembly GCA_905116865.2). Taxonomy (NCBI): domain Eukaryota; kingdom Metazoa; phylum Mollusca; class Gastropoda; order Stylommatophora; family Geomitridae; genus Candidula; species Candidula unifasciata. Next base: position 149,352 of record CAJHNH020000503.1, read on the forward strand.
GAGAGAGAGAGAGATGAACGATCTATTAACCAAAGATCAAGAGGCGGAACCCATTTAGGGGCGCAACACCCTAAAACAATCATTGCAAAGGCGGGGTGGGGCAGGAAGCACTGGGAGCTTAGGACCCTAACATCTCCTAGAGCCCTTATAGTTTAATTCTGGTTAAGTTCGCAATATTAATAAAAAATAATTATTGCATTATTATTTGTTAAAGTTCTTTTTTCTTCTTTTGTCCGCTCTAAATATAAAGAATATCTTTATCTGCACGTCTGTCTCTAGTATGAACTTCACTGTCTGTTGTAATTCACTCAGCGACCCTTAAAGTTTGGCTTGCACCGATGTTTATCGTGGCCAAAAGTTTTGACTTTATATGATGTACCTGATGCAATTTTGGAGGACATGATCTGTTGCCCCAGAAGCTTATCATTATGCACACATTTCTGATTCGCCAGTCTTAAACTTTCAGTATATGTTACTGTGAACTCGATTCTGTCTTGATCTAAAGCATAGAATAATGACTTATTCTGGTCGTCCCTTGTATGATAATCGTCTTTTGTCGGTTTTGGTGGCTTCCTGATTTAATCATTATCTTTTTCTATTATGTTAAAGTAAAATTTTTATTATATTATGTTAAAGTAAAATCTGTTCTTCTATTACGTTAAAGCAAAACCTCTTCTCCTATTATGTTGAAGTAATATATCTTTTTCTATTATGTTCAAGTAAAATTTCTTCTTCTAAATATGTTAAATTCTTTTTTTTCTATTATGTTGAAGTAATATATCTTTTTTTATTATGTTAAAGTAAAATCTCTTCTTCTATTATGTAAAAGTTAAATCTCCTATTCTTGTACGTTAAAGTAAAATCTCTTTTTCATTATGTTAAAGTAAAATCTCTTCTTCTTTTATGTTGAAGTAAAATCTCTTCTTCATTATGTTAAAGTAAAATCTCTTCTTCATTATGTTAAAGTAAAATCTCGCCTTCATTATGTTAAAGTAAAATATATTCTTCTTTATGTTAAAGTAAAATATCTTCTTCTTTTATGTTAAAGTAAAATCTCTTCTTCATTATGTTAAAGTAAAATCTCTTCTTCTATTATGCTTAAGTAAAATCTCTTCTTCTAATATGTTAAAGTAAAATCTCCTCTTCATTATGTTAAAGTAAATTCTCTTTTTCATTGTGTTAAAGTAAAATCTCTTCTTCATTATGTTAAAGTAAAAATCTCTTCTTCTAATATGTTAAAGTAAAATTTCTTCTTCTTTTATGTTAAAGTAAAATCTCTTCTTCTAATATGTTAAAGTAAAATCTCTTCTTCTTTATGTTAAAGTAAAATATCTTCTTCTTTTATGTTAAAGTAAAATCTCTTCTTCATTATATTAAAGTAAAATCTCTTCTTCTATTATGCTTAAGTAAAATCTCTTCTTCTAATATGTTAAAGTAAAATCTCCTCTTCATTATGTTAAAGTAAATTCTCTTTTTCATTGTGTTAAAGTAAAATCTCTTCTTCATTATGTTAAAGTAAAATCTCTTCTTCATTATGTTAAAGTAAAATCTCGCCTTCATTATGTTAAAGTAAAATATATTCTTCTTTATGTTAAAGTAAAATATCTTCTTCTTTTATGTTAAAGTAAAATCTCTTCTTCATTATGTTAAAGTAAAATCTCTTCTTCTATTATGCTTAAGTAAAATCTCTTCTTCTAATATGTTAAAGTAAAATCTCCTCTTCATTATGTTAAAGTAAATTCTCTTTTTCATTGTGTTAAAGTAAAATCTCTTCTTCATTATGTTAAAGTAAAATCTCTTCTTCTAATATGTTAAAGTAAAATTTCTTCTTCTTTTATGTTAAAGTAAAATCTCTTCTTCTAATATGTTAAAGTAAAATCTCTTCTTCTTTATGTTAAAGTAAAATATCTTCTTCTTTTATGTTAAAGTAAAATCTCTTCTTCATTATATTAAAGTAAAATCTCTTCTTCTATTATGCTTAAGTAAAATCTCTTCTTCTAATATGTTAAAGTAAAATCTCCTCTTCATTATGTTAAAGTAAATTCTCTTTTTCATTGTGTTAAAGTAAAATCTCTTCTTCATTATGTTAAAGTAAAATCTCTTCTTCTAATATGTTAAAGTAAAATCTCTTCTTCTTTTATGTTAAAGTAAAATCTCTTCTTCTAATATGTTAAAGTAAAATATCTTCTTCTTATATGTTAAAGTAAAATCTCTTCTTCATTATTTTAAAGTAAAATCTCTTCTTCATTATTTTAATGTAAAATTTCTTCTTCTTTTATGTTAAAGTAAAATCTCTTCTTCTAATATTTTAAAGTAAAATCTCTTCTTCTAAAATGTTAAAGTAAAATCTCTTCTTCATTATTTTAATGTAAAATCTCTTCTTCTTTTATGTTAAAGTAAAATCTCTTCTTCTAATATGTTAAAGTAAAATCTCTTCTTCTAATATGTTAAAGTAAAATCTCTTCTTCTAAAATGTTAAAGTAAAATCTCTTCTTCATTATATTAAAGTAAAATCTCTTCTTCTAATATGTTAAAGTAAAATCTCTTTTTCTAATATGTTAAAGTAAAATCTCTTCTTCTAATATGTTAAAGTAAAATCCCTTCTTCTAATATGTTAAAGTAAAATCTCTTCTTCTAATATGTTAAAGTAAAATCCCTTCTTCTAATATGTTAAAGTAAAATCTCTTCTTCTAATATGTTAAAGTAAAATCCCTTCTTCTAATATGTTAAAGTAAAATCTCTTCTTCATTATGTAAAAGTAAAAGTCGTGAGGCTCAACTTCATCGTACCAGGTGTTATCCCATATGGCTCGGCCTCTCTCTGTAGGATGGCTACTAGTGAATGAACGACGCAACCGTGAAACGAATCCACGACCTTCAGAGCGCGAAGCAAACGGCTTGACCACTTCGCTACGGAGAAACCACAATTATTATTATTTTATTATTGTTTTATTATTATTATTATTATTATTATTATTATTATTATTATTATTATTATTATTATTATTATTATTATTATGCTAAACAGCAAATAAAAAAAATGAATTAAATAAGAAACCATGTAAACAAATACTGAAAGAGAGCAGGTCTGTGCATGGTTAGAGTTACCGTCGAAGGCAACCCTCATACCCATGGAACTCTGCCGCTGGTCTTAGGAACCGCCTCTGCCACACAGACTACACACAAATGTTGAAACTCTATTACAGTGACTCCCAAACTGTTCGCCGCGGCTCACCGAGGAGCGACCTCTTCACGAACAGTTTAGGAAACACTGCTCTACTATACTGAAACAAGTTTCTTTCCTGAAGTCTCCTCCCCATAGCTTGTTGCCTTAGGCTATCTGTCTTTCACTGTGACTGCCTCTGTAGGAGTAGATCACAGCTGATATCTAACATTTGTCTTTGTCACTGTTATAATCTTTCAGGTCGTGTTTGCATATGTCCTTATAGCGTAGCTTTGGCCTTTCTTTAGGTCTTCACCCTGTTACCAGTTTACCATACATGAGATCGATGTGGTAAACAATAAGCCCAGCAGTATGAAAACCAGAATCCTGCTTTACTCCCTTACAAATCTGGGAGAGTAAAGATGTCTAATCTTCGATATATCATGGTTTCATTCGTATGCTCTTGAAATGATTTAATGTAGCTCAGTCGTATGAGTGTAGTCCATCTTTGCTTACATAATCAAAAGCATTAGTGAGATCTGTGAGATAGCCAGGAGAGAGATCACTTAGCCCTATGCGCATTTTCTAGGCAGGATGAGGCGGAAGACTTGAAAAGGGGTGGGGGGGGGGGGGGGTTATAGTACCCGAGGAGGGGGAATGGGAGGTTGGCGAAACCTGCAGGCAAAGGCGCCTTAAAGACCACTTCAACCCTCGGAAAAAAAAAAACTGCATGGCTTATGAAAAAAAAAACATTTTTACGTAGCGCATTATTATTATTATTATTATTATTATTATTATTATTATTATTATTATTATTATTATTATTATTATTATTATTATTATTATTATTCTTCTTCTTCTTCTTATTATTATTATTATTATTATTATTATTAATATTATTATTGCACTTGTGCCCAGCCGTCTAGAAAATTATGAAGATCTGAGGCCGCCTCTCCCACTGTAAAAAAAAAAAGAAAAAAATGTCATCGCCTTTGCATCCAGTAAACGCTTTACCGAAAGTAAATAAATAATGTTCGTTTCTGACTGCTCCTGTTAAGAACTATGGTTGCCAGTAGTCGATGATCTTCTTCTTATAAAAAGCACTTTCAGTGCGTGTTGAAAGCCAGTCGAAAGGAAATAATGCTAACTGTCTGACCCAGACATTTGCTATATTACACCGTTTGATACCACGAAAGTGAAAATGTGACTTCAAAACTGGCAGCTCTGTCTGAGTTTAGACGGGAATTTTTGGATTTGAATTTGACCAGAAATACTTAGAATAATATTCACTAAGATGGACACAAGATACACATGACGATACAGAAAATTTATCATGAAAAAATCAAAAAGCATAAAGCTGGCAAAGAATCTGCTGCAATAAATATTTGATGCATGCATATTTTTAAGAAATGTCACGGAAATACCTAGTAAGGCGATGAAGAAGGAAGCTGGTCAACTCGACTCAAATGTTCAGCCTATCGTCAGTATTTGGTACGGGACTACGTTTACCTACATTATAACCTGCAATCGGTAAACAATGTAAAGGATGCAGTCGAGATGATTTTTGTCCATAAGGCTTGGTCTACCTCAGCACAATAGCTAACCGCCTGTCGAAATTATCCCACAAAGCATAAACTCTGTAGCTCCGGCGATGACCTCCAGAGATCTCCGTAAAAATTGCACTCCTGAACTGAACGAAGCAGCCGCGAAATAAACCCACGACCTTCATAGTGCGAGGCAAACGACTTAATCGCATCGCCATGGAGACTGCAGTATGTGTTTGTGTGTGTGCTTGGGAGGTTAAGGATGTAGGGGAAAAAAAAGGGGGTGGGGGTGTCGCGCAGTGAACAGCCAACCCTGCACTGTGGACTAGTCGTGACGTTGACATCCCTAGCGGGCAGGTCATATTTCAAATTTAAACCCGTCCGGGGGGTGGGGGGGGGGGGGGTGGGGGGGGGGGGTATATAGTCCCTCATGTTGATATATACCTCTATCTGGTGAAATAAACAATTCTAGACCCTCTAGTTGTTTTGAGAAGTCTACATTTTTAAACTTGCAAATGTGGGATAGATTATTTCTTGAATAATATTCATAAATTCCTGTAAGCCTTTTTACTCCTTGGGCACGAATACAGGACTTCTTTTCTAGAGACGCCAAGCGAAAGCTGGGGCGGGGATTTTTTGTCAGACCTCTGAGGTGTCGAGAGACATTTTAATTCTCTCATTAAACTTTGGCGCATTCAAAATACCAGTTTAATTTTTGAAGGATTCCTAAGCTTGGGATGATATCTCCTGGGAGGCCAGGCATTGAATCAGCAGTCTAGAAAGGCACCAACCACCAAAGTGTCCACCACAAAAGCACCAACCACAAAAGTACCCACTACCAAACCATCACTATGGCAAACAGCAAGGTGGGAGCCAAAGAGTAGGCATCTGCTTACAGGCAGCGCCATTGACATTCACACCAGTGTGCCTTCTCCAGGAGCGTGTTGGGTTCCAGTGGCTGTTGTTCCAATCCACCAGGACCACCCTCGGTCCAGAACACCCTCTTCATGAGCTTGTTCAACTCAAATTTTGATCTATATGTGACTGTGCCTGCCAGATCAACCATTGAAGTGAACTTTCTCAGAAGGCCAGCCTGTTCCAGTATCATGAACTGATAAGTGCAGTGACTCCTACCTGGAATAGGAACAGATAAGTAGTGAACTCTATGGTCATACCGTGTTCTATATTTACAGGTCCAGGCCAAATCACCATGATGGTGTCAGGCTGTCTCTAAGAGATTCCTCAATGTCTGTCAAGAGAATTTCGGTGTTGATCTTGCAATATTCCAATGCTTTTTATCTTCCTTTGAGTCATTTATCATGTTGATGTTGAACTTATTACAGTATTTCTAAGGTTTTACTATTGACTGAAGTGTCACTCATTCATTGTTCTTAGCTGTCTAAAGTACATGTATGTTCAATTAATAATCTTCATCTGTACTATAAAAAGATAGCACCCAGGCTATGATAGTATACTATCATAGCCTGGGTGCTATCTTTTTATAGTAGTGGGGGTGTCCAGCCAAGTGTGCCTAGGAATATTAGATATTCTGTAGTGCCCGAGCTTGAGATGCCCTACTCCTGAAATAAGTTGAGCGTATATTGGCCACGGGATCTCCTTTAGACCAATACGAGCCGACGTCTCAACATTATTATTTCAGAGTGCTGTTGGTTCTTAAAAAGCAATCCTTAAATCAGACACGCGACACGAGCGGTATGTGACAGGGGGTGGTGTGGAAGATTTGTCACTTACCTTAGTTTTCCTAATATGGTATTTTTTACACCCAAACATCGCTACGCTCCGATCAAACAAAAAGGAGTTTACAATCCCTCTAATCGGGATATCAATTCTATTACTAATTAACTGTGTGGTAAAAACGCGATAAATCAACTAATCAAGAAAAGATTTTTTTGCTTTGAACTGTTATAGCTAGTGGAAAAACGACATTTTACAAGCAAGGCGTGTTTATTGTAGTAGAATTCTAACAGAAAATGGTTTCAATAGGAATAAACTCACAGGGAGCAAGTACAGCGGGGATCTACCAGTCATCAGTAGAAATTATCCTCGTCGACACACGTTTCGGCCCACGATTCCTAGACGTATTCGGAGGTGGGCCCACCTGAGTTCATGACGCTCAGGGCTGGTTCCCCGCCGCACGGAATTACCGGATGGTGTTTTACTTTCGGCCAGAGACAAGACGACTTGGTGGTTTCGAAGGAGGTACTGTGAGATAAGAAGCCGCCGCGGCAGCTTAATTAAAGCAGTCAGCGTGCCTGGACGACCGAGCGACAAGCTTACTTTGGTTTACCGGACACATGTTGGACTTTTATTAGCAGTTGGCAGAAGAACACTGGCAGACAATTCGGACACGATGGACTTTCAAAGGGATGAGAAAGTCTTTTCCACTAGATACCCGGACCAGCTCGTCCAACGCCAGCTAGAGGCCCTTTCGGCCACCTCTCCCAGTTTTTTGAGTGTTCGTTTCCGTTCATTACCGCGTAATCCTAGTTCTTTCACCACATTGTAGAGCGAAGTGGAAACGAGGCCTCTCGCTCCCACTTCGACAGCAAATACCCGTACTGTGTAAGCCTCGTTTCTCCTCAAACCGGCTGCTAAATCACTGTACTTCTCGAGCTTGTACAAATGATTCTCCTCCATACGCGACTCAAACGGGACAGTCAACTCAATCAGGAGGAGTTGCCGTTTTTGCGCAGAGTGGAGAACGATGTCCGGTCGCAGGCCGGTTTTACGGATCAACTCGGGGTACCGTTCATGGCCTGGCAGATCAACCGCCAGTAACCAGTCCCTCGCAGAGTCTAGCACAGATGGAGCGAATGCGTTTTGGTTGACCTTACCTTTTGGAACCTTCCCAGCCTTGAGGAAACGAATGGGGACGATACTAGAACTGGCTCTGGCGTTAGCCCTCATTCTAGCCTGGTCGACAACGGCTGCTAACTCCTTTAGCACCTTGTTGTGGCGCCAGGTATATCGGCCTTGACCTAGGGCTTTCCTGCACGCGGACAGGACGTGCTCAAGAGTTTGCTTCGATTTACACAACGGGCAAGTCGGATCGTTGGTCGCAGACCACTTAACCTTATTAACACCGGACGGTAATACATCGTACGCCGAACGAACGATAAAGCTCAGTCGCAGCGGGGTCATCCGCCAGATCTCACCCCATGTGAGTACTCTCGGCAATGCGCTCTCCAGGCTGACCCAATGGCCCTGCTGCGACTGTTGGGCTGCTTTCTGGACCCGAACCTCGTTTTCGTTGTCCCTCACCGTTTGTATTACCATGTCTCGGCGCTCTTTGGCAGAGGCCTTCGACCACCAATTGACCTTCCCGTGCCCTAGGCCTCGACGGTCGGTTTGTGTGTAACCCATAATCTCTCTCAATTTTAGTGCATTCTGAGCAGATTCTATCGCATCGAGGACTCTCCATTTGGTTCCAGTCTTTAGAGCGGGCTGGACAGCGATGACATTTGGGTCTGAAGACTCGCGCAGAAGCATGGCGAGTCTTACCTTGCCGACTTTAAACTCTTCGGTTATCGACTTGAACGGAAGTACCAGCTTAGCCTGTTTACAATACAGAGCCACGTCGGTCAGACAAGGCGGTGCACCAATCCACTTTCTCAAGGCTGTGTTGATTTTCTTTTCCATAGCTTCCACTGCAGTCATCGTCACCTCGTAGACTGACAGTGGCCATAGGAGTTTCGGAATCAACATGAATTGGAGACACCATACCTTGAATTTCCCGACCAGCCTGCATCGCTCGATCGCGAGCAGGCCTGTAGCCAGTGACTCATGTATTCGCCGGACCTCCGCTCTATCGGATAACTTCGAATCGTAAACGCGACCGAGACTCTTCACCGGTTCCTCCAGAACCGTGGGGATCTTGTTCCTTGCCACCGTAAAACTGGTTGCCACCACCCGACCCTTATTGATTGACAGACTCCTCGACTTCTGCGGTTTGAACTGCATACCGCTCCATTGGACCACCGCGTCCAATCTTTCCAGGATCGTGCGGGCAGACTCCTCGCTGCCCGTTATAATAGTCGTGTCATCCATAAAGGCACGTAATGGTGGCATCCAGTGGTCCCCAATTTGAAGGCCCTGTCCGTAGCCGGCCGCCCCGTCTAACATGATCTGCATTGCCATGACAAACAGTATGGGTGAGATCGTACACCCCATAGCTATCCCAATCTGCAACTCAGTCCACCTCGTGGTAAACGTCGAGGTAGAGAAGCGCAAAGCGAACTTGGAGAAATATTGCTCGACCATTTGACTGATCTGTGCCGGTACGTGAAACATGCGAAGGGCTCGCCACAGTAGCCTATGGGGGACTGCCCCGTAGGCGTTGGCTAAGTCCAACCATATAACGTGCAATTGAGTTCTCTCATGCTTGGCTCTCTGGATAGCCTCCCAAATCATGGTCGCGTGTTCAAGGCACCCAGGAACGCCTGGGATACCACCCTTCTGAACACTCGTATCTATGTACTTGTTAGTCATCAGATACTGTGTGAGCCGGCGAGCCATGACTGAGAAGAATATCTTACCCTCGACATTCAACAGCGAGATGGGCCTGAATTGGGAAAGACTCTTCGAGTCCTGCTCTTTGGGAATGTAGACCCCATTTGCCTTTGACCACTCTGGACATATGTGGTTGCGGATCCACGCTTGTCTCAACAAGACGTGAAGCATTTTTAGGATTTTCGGGCAACGCTTGTAAAGAACGTACGGGACACCGTTCGGACCTGGGGCAGACTTGCCGCTGGCCTTTTTAACAACGTCCTCAACCTCAGACCAAAGGGTAGGTACCATTTTAAATGGTACCTTCGGCACCGAAGGCTGTTTGAGACCGCTAAGGATCTCTGGATTGTCATCGAGAGGCTCTCTCCTCTTTTTATCCGAGTACATCTTGCGTAGATGTAGCTCTAGTTCTTCCTGACTGACAACCAGAGTCCCAGACTTCGGTTGCTCGAATAAACCTCGGGCAAACCGATACGGGTCCCTAAAGAATTTCTCTCGCTCCCTTTTGGTTCTACGTCTGTTGTTACAGAAACGCTCGGCACGACAAAGGGCACTGTGTTTGTTCTTTAAATGCAACCAAACTTCATACAGCCCCTCCCGTTCGCTGCCTGTAGCGGCTTTGAACCGTTTTCTGAGGGCATTCTTGTCTGCCCGACACTTCAGAATGTCCCTCTGCCTCCTGCTAGTATTCTGCTTGGCACCCGGCTGTGCCTTTACTACTGTCCCGAACTCGCGGGAGCAGTGTTCATATATTACATCACCAAATTTTGTAAGCTTGTCGCCTAGCGACTTCTTGTTTAGAGTTTGTTTAAGCACCTCACATAATGTAGCCTCCAACTTACACCACACCACCTTCTCGCTCGCAGGTGGAAACCTGATTCTGGAACGCACTTCTTCAGAAATCATCAAAAGTGCTCCTCCGCAGTCGACGTCATGGGCCTCTCCGGGCGAGTGGGGTTCACCCTGCCCGTCGTTCCCTAGCGACTCAGAAACTACCACAGGAGTGGTAGTTTTGCGACGGCGTTTACTGCGTGGAGCACCCTCACATTTCATTCTTCCGGCATGCGTTCTCAGACCATGCAACCCCGTTAAGCTTTTCCCACATGTACAGAGCCAGCCCGGACGTTGGGCGAGTATCTCAGTATGGGGGCTAGCAAGGTCGTCACCGAAGGTATCAGTTGGATTGGGCCCTTCATTCTTCCCCCCTTTCGGAGGGCCCTGGGGGCATATTTCATTGTGGTCGTACGAAATCGGAGGTATTATACTGTGTTAGGGGTGATCAACCCGGTCCACAGTCGACATCTGTTTCCAAATGTCAGTTTATCCCCCCGGCGATACCGGGGAGCCAGTCTTTCCATAGGTGTCAAAAGGTCTTTCCCGATAGTCACCAGTCTTTCCTGGTAGTCTTGTGGGCTAGCCACGTACAATAGGAATAAACTCACAGGGAGCAAGTACAGCGGGAATCTACCAGTCAAATTATAGTCTCAAACTGGCAACCGAGAGTCTAAGAACAGACACCATAGAAAAGGGGGAGACGAGCGGTAACAAACTTTGGAACACCAGAAGCTATCTACATATCAGTCATCAAAAGCTAGTCCTCCATTTGTGATCTATGTCTGCTAGCAATGTATTTAAGATGGCATTTTTGCTAAGGTTAGTTTTTTTTTCATCAAAATGTTGACCTGGAGGAAACTATTAATAAGAGTGTAGTTGTTATTGGTGGTGGTTGTGATGGTGGTTGTGGTAGTAGAAGTTCTATACTAGTAGTAGTAATTGCGGTGGTCGTTGTTGTAGTAGTCAAAATTAGTAGTCGTGACAGACACGAACCCTAACATAAAGAACACATTCCAGAGGGGGTCCCCAGCCACTCACCCTCTCCCCACCCCCACCCACCCCCAGTCTCTACGTCTCCGCCTTACTTTTTTGGGCAAATATTAGCACCCCCCTCCCTCCTTACTCCTCCCCATCCTTAAAAAAAAAAAATCTGCGTTTTAGCCCACGAACACAATTTCTATGCACACTTTTACTCCACCCGCGAACAATGCTTCAGCCCTCGAACGCACAGATGGTTTTGGTGCTATGTTTTCGGTTGATGAACAGCATCAGTTGTACTCAGGTTTGCGCGCTGTGAAAAATGTTTGTCATTATGTTATTCTTAATAAAATTACTTATTTTATTCTGGGTTGCTTTTTGCATTTAAATAACCCTCATTATATCTCCCAAGAAAGTGAAAAGAGTTAATGACAGTGATGTAAGAAAACCTAAGCGTATTACAGTAGAAACGAAGAAGGAAGTAATAACTAAACATGAGAATGAAGTTCGTGTTTTCAGTTTCGCCTAGCAGTGTGAAGGAATAAATCTACTATCTTAAAAAACAAAGTTGAGCTAAAGACGGCTTGTTTAGCTAATGAAATGACTGTTAACGAAGTAAAGGTCTCAAATATTAGAAGAAATAGAGAAACTTTCGTAAGCCACTGAACCAGCAATCAAACCGCTTTCCAGGATCCATAAAACAACAAAACTACACACTTGGCCGACGATTTTTTGGAATAGGTCTCTCGTTGAGATATTAGTCTTCCTTCTCCTCTACAATTTACTACTGCCAGCTGTTATGAAACCACAATGATGCTGATCTATAGAAAAATTCCCCTTACTGAGTTCTGTCGTTTTTTCGTATACCGCAAATAAAGAAATATGAAAACTAAATGTTTGTTTACATTTAAAAACAATTCTAACAAGGACATTGTTACTAATAAAGTGCATGCCAAATTTTTGACAAGGCACATAGAACGAGTGCTGAGTTACATACAGTATTTAAAGTTTAGCAGAATTTATGTGACGCAATATATACATAACAAATTACCCAGTTGTGGAGCAGCCGATGAAGTGCACTTGTATTAAAATTTCTTAATTTTCCCTGTTTAAAAAACAATCGCTGTGTAATTATGAGTTATGCATGTAGTCCTAATGGATGCAGATATTCCTTTTGGGTGATATTATCTAAACAATTTGCAATTAATTCACGTAATAATACATTTTGCTATCATTGTCAGAAGTCCTTGTCTCTCTCTGCAATTCTGTTAATAATAAATTTCTTCTTCTCAGTGTAGCTTGTGAATATCATTCTCTCTAATCTTCACTACCATCAAATAAGGTAAAGGTCCCTTTTCCACGCCTTTAGGCGTAGAGTGCACATAGGACTAAACCTATATTTTTATAGACCGATCGGAAAAAGATAAGTGATGTGGTCAGCATCACCCCGGCCGCCTTTACATCCCGGGACTGCAGCCGGTACCCATTCAAGACTGTGTCGAACTGGGAGTCAAGGTCATTTCTGAAAAAGTCCGGCACCGCCAGGGAGCGAATCCACGACCTTCCGATCCGCACGCGAGAGTCTAGCCGCTACGCCACGGCGACTTCCACTACTATCACATATTTTGATAAAATGTATTTGTATTTGTGTTTACTGCATGGAATCACACCTGAAGACAAAGGCGAGCGGGATTCTTTTAATGCATTCTTAATAATAATAATAATAATAATAATAATAATAATAATAATAATAATAATAATAATAATAATAATAATAATAATAATAATAATAATGTCAATGATTAGCTAGGCAGCGTCATGAAGACGGAGCCGTATCTATTCAATAAATCTATTATGGGTAGTAGATTTATCGGCATAGCTGCAGTAATCATTAATGGAGCAATAAACTGATATCACCACATAAACCATATAACATACACGCACCACTGATATACTTTATATTGCTGTTGTTATTGGCAAATGGACTTTGCTAAAAGTCGAATCATGTCAATAATCATTTACGGCCTTTCTGAAGTGTTTTCACTATTCGGACACAACCCTGGTCTGCAACTTTGTATAGCTAGTGGTGTGTTATGTTAACATGAGGTTAAGAAGGTTTCTCTTTATTGTGGAATGTGTTCAGTTGTCAGGGGGTCTTTGCCAAGAAATGTGTATGCGGGTCATCAACGACGACCACAAATAACTAATATTACTTGATGAAAAACTAGATTAATGAATGAAGTGACTGACGTCACTGGACTGTGAATATTTCATCACTTACTGTGGCTTTCTGGGAGCCGCCTTGGTGTGGTGGCAAGACGCCAGCCTGGGTTCAAGTTCTGACGGAGCTGGACTTTTAAGGCTGTCAGCGTTGTACTGACCATATCACCAACCAAGTGCCGATCGATCTATAAAATATAGGTCTAGCCCTATATGTCCAACCTGCCCGAAGGCGTGAAAAATGTCCCGTACTTATTCTGCCTTTTTTCTCAGTGGCCAATAAAGATTCCCCTTATTGATGGTGCCAGTTGAGGCCTAATTAAAAGAAAGCATGTCTTTTCGCACGCTCATTGAGTGACGCCCAGATCCTCTGCTCAGTCCACTGAATCAGCCTCTGGGATATGGATACGTTTGTTTGGATACGTTTGTGTAGATACAACTGATCTGTCAGCCTGCTCCTTAGTCGAGACACCCGTGTGAACAGGGCAGAAAGTCCATTGTATGTCCCACATGAGTTGTTATCAAATGATGCAGTATGTAGATTCCTGGTCTATGTTTTTAATAAGCTGCTCTGTGGATCCGTTACCACTGCAACATGCCCATCTGTAATACTTTCCAGCCATCAGAAAGCTGCTGTTACCGCCTCCATCTCCATTCTCAACCTACATGTTGTGATGTCAAAAGACAAACTTTTGTTTTTGCCCCTTAAAGATTGTACAGAAAAAAGGAGAGATATGCGGACTAGCCCCACACCGCAAGAAAAAGAACAGTCGCCGATCCATGCTCTTAATATTGATTCCTCAACTCTTCTGTGTCTTTTGAATCGTTTCTAGAAGTTCTGACTGTACATTCAAATTCACAGCTTGATGCAGCAAAGTTCTGTTGAGTCTAATATTTATTTAAATGAATTGTGTTGAGCTTGACTGAGTCTGTTTTACAAGAGAACTCAAGTTTCTTTAAACATTGGCCTGCGTCTGGCATAGAAGAGCTTTTTTGTGCGTTTTGTAATTCTGGAGACTTCTCTGGTGATTTGTGTATACAATTGTTGACATGTTTTTTTTTTTTTAAATGCAATCATCAGGAAGACGCTGTGTGTTGTGTAAAAGGGGAATCCTCTATGGTAGTAGTTCTCAACCTTCACAATGCCGTGATCCTTTAATACCTGTTATATAGTCACAAATTTCGTCTTTTCCCTGTCCGAAAACATCCGGTAATACTTGCAAAAGGAGCATATCAAGCCTGAGCTTCGTGAACTCAGTTTGGTATCACTATTCCTACAGTTTCTCATGTTGTGGTGACCCCTAACCATAAGATTATTTTCGATGCTACTTCATAATTTCAGTGTGTATGTGTTTTCCAATGGTCTTAGGCGATCCCTGTGAAAGGGACATTTTAGCCCAAAATTGGTCGCGTCCCACAGGTTGAGAACCGCTTCTATATGGTAAATTCCTGGACCCGTTTGTATAGCACTATAAAGGTCGTGGGTTTCGTTTCACGGATGGTTCGGCCCCAGGTGCAGATTTTGCAGAGATATTAGGGGTCGTCACTGGAATTACAGGCGGAATTAGAGCTATGTGCGACTCTCTAGAGAGGCGCTAGCAGAATTGAGGAGAGAGAAAGAGCTATATAAAATAATCTAATGCTCTGAATTAGGTCGTCTTCATTTAATGCTAGCTTGTTACAGACAATTTTATGAATTTTCTGGCGGTGATATGGGAAATAAATCAGGTAATTAGATTATCGCAGTTTCAACATCAAAGCAAAGAGTCACTGCCTGAAAACTCTATTGAATGCCTGGCACCGTCTCTTGTGAAATAATGAACAAAGACAGTAGTCACAGCAAACCTACAACACGTCCACGCATACAATGCGTAAGGCAGCCATCAGAACCGCCGCAGCAAAAGTCCAGCACTAGAAATGTATGTACCTCTCATGAACGTTCTCCTATCTCGTCTGCCACAAGATTTCGTATCGGTTCCCACGAACTGTCCTGTGTTCTAGGGATGTTATGAGACTTCTGCCTACACAGGGCACATCTGAGTTTCTATTTTCTAGTTGTCGACCTCTGAGCCAAAAGTAAAAAAAATATTCAGGCCTGAGTCGATTCGAAAATAAGATATTTAGTTTGTTAGGCAACTTTAGCCATTATCCTAGAGTGACTCGAACAAGAGACAGACATACATACAAGTGAGATTATAATGAAATTAAGAGACTTGTTAACACCATTCTAGGAGATTACAATAACAAAGAAATAGAGAATGCTGAAAATCAATTGCAGCCAAACATTTTGTGCACCTAATTTATTGTGCTATATACAATGCTTTTTCAAACTCTTGATTTTACCACAATCACATGACAAACTCAGTTTCCTGCCCTAATGA
>CAJHNH020000503.1:170000-210000 GCA_905116865.2 Candidula unifasciata
CACAGAAAGATCGCCCGGTTGATGTAACCCCCTTCCCCTCCCCGTCTCC
The DNA here is from genome assembly GCA_905116865.2 of Candidula unifasciata. Lineage (NCBI taxonomy): Eukaryota > Metazoa > Mollusca > Gastropoda > Stylommatophora > Geomitridae > Candidula > Candidula unifasciata. The sequence continues at coordinate 170,050 of CAJHNH020000503.1, forward strand.
TCTCAAAAAAAAGTATCCTTTATTTTAGCTGTTAACAAAGTGTCCCCTGTCCTAAACTGCACTTAAATGTGTATAATAAGGGCAGATAGGCAATATTCTTCTTTCTGCTGCTCGTACGCGTAGAAAAAGTGGGCTTCAGACACCTTCACACCACCCCTAATACCGTATAGGGGGTTGAGCCATCCCCGCTCCCAATCACCGCCCCCATCTGATCGAAAACTTACAAAAGGCTACGTTTCCCTATGTATTTACATCCATTTTAAGCATTTACTTATATTTTCCATATTATTTTAAACCCGCTGTATCAGGCCACGCGTTGATGTGGCTCAGTCTGGCTAAATGGACAAGAAATAAAATATAAAGCGCACGTGTCTAATATGGTTGGCAATCAATGTCTGCGTCCATATAGAGATAGTCTGGTTTGCCGACTCTAAAACACGCAATACATAAATGTGTCTTTGTATGAGTGGTCGTTTGAATTGTATTATTAAAACTTTGTTTATCACATGCTAAAGTTTTTGTTTTTTCTTACAGCTTAAAGTAAAGCTTACTACTATGCTTCTCAATAAGCAACAAATCCGAGAAAAGAAATGAGCATAGTGAAGATAGCATTGTTAAAATTTTAATAATAATATATTTTTAAGACTAAAATGATCTTTTACGATCTCTTACTTAAAAGTTTCTGATATCACCCTGTCGCCACCCCTCCCCCTCCCAATACAGTGACTAATCCTCTATCCCTCTACGAAGGATTTAAAATTCATCACCAGACGATACTGTTATAATTGACCTTGGCATATGTGACCACCGCCACTTAAATAGATAGAAGGAATTGTAATGAGAAGTTAATGCGGCCTGTGTAATATTCACCACTTTACTAATCGAGTACCAGAACTGCTATTACTACCACCAGCACTGCAACAACTAAAAAAAGCGGTCACTAGTGTCTGTTTTACCACCTTTTATGGTCGGTGTAGACCGGGGTTCGGGAGCCTGAAGATATAGGGCCGTAGGCTAGTGCTGTCGCCACGGAATGTTCAGGTTAGGATGTTTAATTTTGCTTCCGACAGAAAAATTCCATCATCTTACCGGGAGGTCAAACATCGGTCTCTCGCATGACAGCCCGACGTTGTGACCACTCGGCCAACCACAACGACAATTACTGCTATTCTTGTTTTCACCAATAATGTTGCTATTGTGAGCAGAATAATCTTGCGGGCAAGGCGGTTACTGCGACTTTCCCGACATGGACTGTAGTGCTGTCATTAATTTCACTTGAGATGCATATCGCGAGGAAGATCGTGTCAAGGGTAGTGGATATGTGAGTGCAGCTAGAAGCAGCCAGACGATAATACTTCTCCAAGGGAAAGAGTCATCTGATTAATGACCAGAGAACGGGTGTCATTAGTGGTTTTAACGCTTGTGGGGCTTTTGAGGAAAGGATATGAGATCTGTAAGGAATGCTGTGATGTTAGTCCTTAATAAGCAGTAATCTTCCATTCCCATATATTTTCATTCATATACTTCTTTCAACAACTCTTCTTTTATTCCCACAACTATTAATTTCAACTTGTTCTTATTCCCACATCTTTACATTTCCCAACAATATTAAAACAACTCTTTTTCCCCATAATGAAATAATTTATTATCTTAAACAGCTTCGTGCAGATTTATGATGGCAAGCCAAAGTTCGTCTACCATTGGAAAGTAAACCCAACGTCTGGAACGTGGCAATGTATTGATGGGCACTCATAGAAAGAAGTAGAAAGAAAGAAGAACACACTAGACAACATTTGAATGCAACGTTTTGTGGAAATTTCAAAGCAATCGATGAAGAACTTTTAGAGATTAACAATTAGTAATAAACGAACCCACTTGTATATTTATATACATGTATAATTATACCTATTTCCAGTTCGGCATATAAAAACATTATTTTTATTATTATTTTGCACTAAAACAGTGCTTAGGCCTTTCACCCCTAAAAATTTATGAGAGGTTGGGCGCGCCCCCGCTTTCTCCCTACCCCCTTTCCCTGGCTGAGCCACAATGACCAATCTTGCATCTGTCCCAGTTTGGTTTAGCTGTTTGTATAAGCCACTAGATACCAGTCTCAATACAAGCTCTAATTGCTTTGCCTGTTGTCCCAGCGTTGTCTCTTCATTTCTTTCTGGTAGTCTTTTATTTCAGTCTCAACTTCGGTATTGTGTGTTCAGTTCTTGATTTTGTTTCTTTGGGGATAGTTGTAGTGACATCCTGAGGTATCTAATTTTTAAAAATATTATTTCCATCTGGCCTGTGAGCTTCATTGTCTCGTAGTCGTGTATTTTACCTAACCGACCAGAGTGGTAATCTTTCAGAGACATCGATTGTGCCTTCTTTTCTTGTCAATATTATAGTCTATGTTTTATCTATGTCTCTTATCTTTCTTTCGTCATTTTAATGACTCATTTTACAATCTTTTCTAGCTATTGTATATTTAATATATATTTAATCTTGTGGCCTTTACTGTTGTTTAACCTGTTATCAATCAGCTATTTTGACCCACACTGTCTATTTGATATTCTTATCCACTACTGAATCTGTGTTCACTCGTTTTTTTAATTTTTATTATTCTGTTATCCCATCACAATGCAGTTAAAGTTTTCTCAAAGCAGATTTGATGAGTTCGGCTTCAAGTCTATCTTTTCCCTTCTAGTTTGATATTTATTCTGCTGCTTATTTCGCTATAACTCCACCGGAGTTTCAGTAACTGTTTATTTGACAGAAATAGGCGACGGATCGCAACAAGATTTCTGCGTATCACATGTTTAAGCGCACTGTTCTAGACCAGAGGTGGACACATTTTAAAGTAGTGTTCTTATCTTTATTTATCCCTCCTACCTTAGGTTGTGAGTGCCAAACATAGACAATGAATATAGCACTAGAACAGAAACAGCAACAAAATACATGTGAAATGCGCTGTCTCTGCAAAGTCACTATCAACACAAGAGGAAACAGGGTTACGAATACCCGCATTAGAGAGAAAGTCGGAATAGAGCCATGTCTGGATTATATTGACAGAGAGAGAGAGAGAGAGAGAGAGAGAGAGAGAGAGAGAGAGAGAGAGAGAGAGAGAGAGAGAGAGAGAGAGAGAGAGAGAGAGAGAGAGAGAGAGAGAGAGAGAGAGAATGAAATGGTTAAGCCAATGGGTGAGAATGCAGCCAGACCAAACTGCATATACGATTTTTGTTTTTCAACACATCTGGGTGGAAGACGAGAGGAAGACCAAGAAAAAATGGATTGATTATGTGGCAGAAATCTGCACAAAGATGAACAAATCCATCACCCAAGTCACCGAGAAGCGCAAGACAAATACAGAAAACCACTACTCTGGTCTACGACCTGTTATCAAAAAGACGATATACGAAGAAGTTTCCCCCCCCCCCCCCCCCCCCCCCCATTTTTAATTTCTTTTCTGTTAGCTCATGGAAGTATTTGTGGAGAAGTTGTGAGTGTAAGCATTTTCTCCATTGGTCTCTTTCTGTCTTAGGTTCTGTCTTAGCATCTGTAACAGCCGGCGCAGAATTGCAGTTACGAAAAGATTCGTAAACATCGGGAAACCCCGAGATGTAGCTTCTAGACGCAGATCCGAAGGTCGCTGGTTCTGAACCAGACGGAGTCGGACTTTCTCAAACATGTCCTTGGCTCCCGTGTCGACTCGACCTTACATGGGTAACAGGTTAAGTCCTAGACAATAAAGGCGGCCAGCGACATGTTGAACATATCGCACACCGAGTGCCCATTAGTCTACAAAACATAGGTCTAGCCCTCTATGTCAAATACGTCTGAAGGCGTGTAAAATAGTCCGTTTTTTCAAGGGTCTGAATAGTTAGTTAGTTAGTTAGTTAGTTAGTTAGTTTGTTAGTTAGTTAGTTAGTTAGTTAGTTAGTTAGTTAGTTAGTTAGTTAGTTAGTTAGTTAGTTAGTTAGTTAGTTAGTTAGTTAGTTAGTTAGTTGGGTTATAATCGGACATGTCCATAGGTGCTCAGATCCTCCCCTCAGTATGAACCCCAACGTCCGATGGCTAATGGTACCAGTTCTATGTTGATTAACAAGTCATCTGGGGTGCGTCTCGTTTTTTGCTATACCGATCTTAATTCCCATGTCAGCCATTCTGGCGAGTGATGTGGATTCACTGCCCCTAAAGTCCTCTATCCTTCCCATTTCTCTAAGGGCATTAATAATATCAGCATGATCCATAGGCTGGCCGTCGGTAGTGATAGCGAATCCAGCCAACCTATCAGCTTTTTATGAATAGTATGGTAGTTTAACGTCAGTTGACAATTTGTTACATGCACCGCTGTTTCCCTATTACGATCCTTTATTATTGTTTCAAGTGGGTTTCTGATTCCACTGGTGATAGCCGCTTGCAGTCAGTGAATTGAATTAACTCGAACAACAGGCTATCATGTATACACAGCATCATGAATTTTCTTAACTGGTTTTGTCCAGACCTTTCTTATGTTAGTCAGTGATTGGCTTAAATATAAGCTAAATAGGAACCTGCAGAAGCCTAAACAATTCATCTTTTGGTTACATAATCTATGCTTTTGCATTTGAGAAATCAAGAAATTCTTTAAAATAAAATTATACGATTGTTTATTATCCTTATGTTATCCTTATATTTAAAAGCCGTATTTATTTGAACGTTTTCTGACCTTAGTTGGTGTAATTTAAACCGTTAGTGGTTTGATGGCTTTTTATAGGTTAGGGTATCATCAAATCTAAATCGGGTCTTCACTCAATCTATCCTATCCATCACATCAACGCCCCATCCCACAAATCTGTTACTTTTACTCAAGAACTAACTTAACACAGTGTCACGTGCCTGATATAAGGATTTCTCCTTCAGAACCAACAGCACTCAGAAATAATTATGTTGAGTCGTTTGGCTCGTATTGGTCTAAGGGATTCCCCGTGGCCAATATACGATCAACTTATTTCTGGAGTAGGGCAACTCAAGTTTTGGCACTACAAAATATATCTGTATATAAATACAATATTCCTGGGCACACTTGGCTGGACACCCCCCACTACTTACTAAAGAAAGCCCCCAGGTTATGATAGTTCATTATCATAACCATGTTAACACATATAATATTTATGATTCATTCACACACAAATGCTAAACACTTAAAAAGGTGAAATAGAGACACCTAAGTCAGCTATGAAAATGAATGCATGTAATCAATACAACATATACATATATATATAATAGTGAAGTAGATGCCAAAACTCAATAGCTGGATCCCAGAATACAATAACCAGATTCAATAGGAAACTGAACAGCCAGAAAGTCCTGGAGATGACACCTCTTCATCATTGGACCCCAGTGGAGCTGTGGGGAATATAGCATGTTATATGGTTAAACTGTAACTTATCCTCTTTCTATCGTTGATGCTTCCCTCAGTTCCTGATGATTCGACTGTCTTTGGAAATTCTGCTTCAACTGGATCAGATGGTGGGGAAGTACCTCACCATAGAGGACACAGCAACTGGATAGGCACACAGCAAATCTCTCCCACCAGTCAGTTCACCATTCAGTCCGTTAGCTACACCAAGCTCTGGCACTGTTAGACTGTTTTGGGGTATATGGCACCCCAGACTGATGATGTCAGTCTTCACAAGTGGTAGTTGGGTGATAATTGGTAGGTAATTGGTTGATGGGTGTTGGTTGGACTGTGATTTTTCTGCCAGCTCTTCACATAGGTTGCATCCTGTCAGGAAAGAACTCAGAATTAGTCATCACCAAGAGGGTGTCACCTTGACAGGAAAGACAGAATAAGTATCAGTCACCATCCCACATCAGCCCACTCCACCTCTGCTCCTCTGTTTCATTCCTCAGAGTGCACTCTCAAGACCAGGAGACAATGTCTCCTATCATTCATCTGTCTGTTTAGTGCAAGAGATGGAAAGTTAGATATATAGTGGAGATAGATAGACATTCTCACACATATATAAATCTCTCCCCCCTCCCATTCGCACACAGCCACCACTATTTACTGTCAGTACCCCTATTCCCTATGACTCTCAAGTCATTTCCACACATCCATTGATCTGGGTCAAACACACTCACGCGCTATGTCTGCCCAAGTACTGACTTAAATGCTCTGTCCCAATTCGTATGCACACACTTCTGTTGTTAGTTTAAATGGTACACACTTGTAAGGTCATTATTTTTGCCAGTATGTGTGGGTTATTTAGGGCATAGGCTGTTTAGTCTGTACAGAGGAGGGTCTAAGTTCGAATCCGCTTCTCTAGAGATCAAGAACGGTCGAACTATGTGTGATCCCATAACCGATTTTGATCTCACTACAGCAGTGACCACTTTAACAAACATCATTTTAGGTACTCGTAAACTATAATTAACTTACCCAAGCATAGGAAAAGTCCTAGGCGCTACAGAACGCCTTCTTAAAATGAAATGTACTGGCGTCGATGGACACGTCTGAGTTCCAGCAAAGCCGGCAGAAATAATGCCGCAAAAATTCAAGTTTAGGCGTCGGTAAGAAGAAGTTCCGTGTATACATGAGCAAGGAGTAAACCGGTTTCCAAGAATGTTCAATTAACTCCCGCAATATTTAATATATAGTTGCAAATTTGAAAATGACACTAAGTCAAAGCAACTAGAAGATGTATACATTATAATTTTGTCCGATAAAGGCATTATCGATATAAAGAACTATATACCTTCCCGGACGAGTCCAAGTTTGAAAGTTGTGTCGAGCACAGGTAATACAAGTCCTGCCTCTTATAGGGGTGATGTGTAGTGGCTTGTCATTCCTTGACACACAACACGAACTTGGACTAGAAAGCTCAGCGAAGTCATAGAAAATTACGCACAATAATTGAGTTACCAGCTCAGTCTTTATCAGCTAATAAAGCCAGAGGCATTGTAACACCCCCGCCCCCTTTCCACCCCAACCACAATCCCGTAAGGAAAATACTAACAAAAGTGGAATGTGTGGGATGCGAGAAATAGTGGGACTATTATTGGGGAAAAAAATAACAAACAAGAGAATGGGAAATCAAAGTTATAAAAAGGTAGATAAATAAATAACAATATTCATAAAAATAAATCTAAAGAAATTGGAAAAACTAAACTAGGTTTGACTGAGAAGGCCGAAACTATAATTAACGCGATTTTGAAACGATAGAATGGTGGTTTGATCTCCGCAGCAAGATGTTATGGCAGTAACAGAGATGTCAGTTTCTTTATAGTGGGCCCTGTATTCAAGATATTTTGTTTATGAATAGATCTTTCTGTCTGCCCCCCCCCCCCCCCCCTATATATGACCTTTCCGGTCGGTCGTTTGTTCGTTTTTTTTTAAATACCTTTTTTGACAACATAATCTGCATTATTTTAAAGTAAACTACTGGTATAAAAGGATTAGACTAACGTATTCAAGAGACATAAAGTGTTAATCACTATGCTAGAACAAGTAATCATCCCACACAGTAAGGAATGACATGATGACGGAGATAATTCTGAAACAAAGTTTTATGTAGTCGGCTGGGACATAAATCAATGAACACGCAATCAACTCACGCCCGTGTAATCAAGTTTGAGAATAAGCTAGGAAACGGTGGTAGGGCAGTGGTTTGACGCAGGCCTTCTGTAAACGAAGGTTTACGTTCGAATACACTTTTTTTAAAATGAATTAACTTGGCTCCCAGGTAGGCCTAGCCTGGCTCCCAGGTAGGTATAAAATAGATATAGGCATGTCATCCCCATGAGGGATGCAACTTTTATTTATTCTGAAGCCCCACCATGGCTTTTGCCAGGGGCCCTAAATAAAGCCGGGCCTGAAATATGACCCAGAGGCGAAACGGGGTTTTTAGGACCTCTCAACGTGTGATTCTCATCCGCATGGTGGCACTTTGTGTCACCGGGTGATTATCGCTTGTGTGAGGTCCAGGTGGGGTACAACTTACATATATACATACAAAATGGATATCATGAAATATCTTGGGGATAAAGTCAAATGCCGACTTGTTTATGTTTAGCAACATGTTCCCGCGCTCCAAGGTAGCGTAGTGGGTAGACGTTCGCTGCCGGCTCAAGTGTCTTGGGTTAAGATCCTGATCGATTTGGATTTTTGTTGTTAATTTAGTCTTGACTCCAAGGTTGACCCAGCCTCAAATAGATATAAATCGTTATGGGAAGTAAAGGCGGCTGGTTTAGCATTGACCATTACTTAACCTTAGATTTCACTAGTCGTGGTATAACACTGTTGAAGAAAATTCGTAAAATCAAAACAGGGGAACCCAAAACTGATAGTGCGACATTGACCTCATCATCATCTTCAGTTTTTTTTTAAAGAATTTTTTTTTGAATTGTCACGTTCAACCAGTATCCCTGAAAGTGAAATTTTAGGTTATAATTGTGACTAGGTTGTGTGCCATATAAAATAGCTTAGCAGTGCACGCCACCAAGAGCCATGAACAAGACTCCTGCATTTTTATGCGATCAAAGGAGACAACCCCAAATACTGTCTCTACCAGCGACGAAGTCGTCTACTGGTGAGAAAACGGGTGACATGATCAGTAATTATTGCACAGGTCGATCTGGATAGCTGACATGTCAGCCTTTTCAAAATACAATGTCATCGTTGAAGCCTATATATAAAGTATTTGTGCTGAGGGGATTATCGAAAATATCGAGCATATTGTCAAAGAAAACTAAGATATTATTTACCTTAATAAACTAATTATTTTCCTTCAAAAATATATTTTCTTACTGGCAATATAAAATATATTCTTTTAATATATTAGACATCGAAAATGACCATCAACAAACATAAAGGGCCATTATATTATTTCACCACATCTGCATTGTCATCCACACAGCACCCGTTTGCAAAATGTCAGCACTATAGCTTTTAGGGAAATAGTATTTTTTTTTTCTAAAACGCAAACTGCTGCGCAGACAAACGAGCTCAAATTTATTATAAGCTTATAAAAAGAAAAGTATAATATGTTTCATCCGTAGCCTTGAAACTTATTTAGTATTTGATGTCAGCTTTTATATTTATAGACTAACTGGAGCTTGATTAGTGTTGGAATAATATCACGCTAGGTTTCTTTGATTCCCATAGCATTTCTTGTAACTCATTGTATGCTATCTCTACTGGGAACTTATGTGGATGAATATATGATACCGAGTGGATTATCATCTTATCATCTCCTTGTGAGATGCAATTTTTCGTTATTTGAAGCCCAACTCTGGCTCTTGACAGGGGCTGCAATATAGCCCGGCCATAAATATGGTCTGGGGGCTGAACGCAGTTTCTGGGACCTCTCCATGGGTGATCCTCATCCACGTGGTGGCACTTTGTATCATCAGGTGTTTATCTCTTGTGTGATGTTCTAGTGGGGTATAAAATCTACTCTTCTCTTTATACCGCGTGGATTTAATTTAAGCTCAAAACCACTGACAGGCATGTCAGCGTGGTTGACACTATGAAAAAACCGTTTTTTTTTTTTTTCAAAGCTCCACTAGGGATTTTGTCGGGGGCCTAATTATAACCTGACGGTTAAACTATGTTTCTGGGACTCGAACCAGGGCAATTCTCATCTGAATGATGGCACTTTGTGTCAGCTTGTGTTTATCGCTCGTCATGCGGTACTGGTAGGGTTGAACTTCATTCACTCAGTGCTAGACACTAAGCTAGCTTAGCACCAGATTCGACAACGGTTTGAACATTAAATACAGCCTATGTAAACAGAACTGCGGCGTCCGTGGCTAAGGCGTTGCGAGTCCGACTCGTAAGCCAGCATACCGCGATCGAAACCCACTGCAGGCTGCGTGGATTTGTGTCGTGGTATGGGACGTCGCAGGTCGACCCAGCCTAAAATGGGTACCAGGATGGGCTGTCCTGGGAAAGTAAAGACAGCCGGCGTAATGCTGACCATATTACCCACCGAGTGCTGATGGTCTGTAAAAATATGGGACGCTCTGTCCATATGCCCGATGCGCCGCAAGGCGTGAAAAGGGATCTTTACTTTACTTTTTTATGTAAACAGAACATAATATTCTAATTACGCATTACACCATTTTACTTACTTTGCATTTGAAAAGTCACTTGAAGATTTCATGTGCCATATTTTCACTGTTGTCTCAAATTTTACAATCCCGCACTGAACTGCCTTGAAAACCGATTTATCCGTAATTGGAGTTTCAAGAAAAATGTGAAAGAAACCGCTTCTGTTCATTGATCAGGTACGTGTTGTCTTGGCGTTCACCGTGGTTCGATGCTGGCCATAATGAATGAAATGTCGCTTTTGGCATTTTATTCTCAACTGAAGGTATCGAGGGGTCCTTGGAATATTTATCAAACCGCGAGCCTGGGCCTAGTGCCTAGTAAACAAAAAAGTAAAGGACCCTTGTCCACTCCATTAGGCGTATAGGGCATATAGGGCTAGACCTATATTTTTTAGACTAATCGGCACAAGATGGTTTATGTGGTCAGCATCACGACGATACTTATGTACAGTTTAGCTAATTATTATCATTTTGCTCAAAAACTAATATTTCGCCTACATAGCTAATGTTAACGACTACCACCCCAAATCTCCTTCTTGATGCTTATCCATGAAGTTGTAATCATGCAGGCATTGTTGAATGTTGAATTAAGAATCGACATTATAGCACTCATGACACCCCCATAAGCGTTTCGTCCCCCTCTTCAGCAGCAAGCGAAGAGTTCCAATTCCGATGGTACTAGTAAGTGTCTGATTGTATATCAGTCTCGCCTTTTCATGAGAGTCGAGTATCGGTCAGATCCCCGTGGTAACTCCCCGCAAGGCCATTCTCATCAGACCTTAACGAGCTGTCTGTGCCTCTGCACAGTTCCCTCGCTCTCAAAAGGCCCTCACAAAATCTAGCTTGTCATACATCAGTTCACCACCAGGTGTGCAGAACCGGTCATCATATATGCCTGCTCATTTCCCATCACACCTCATGGTCCGGAAAAAATATCCAAAGGATGCTAACTGTCCATGACCTCCTAAGTGTTGCTTGCCACTCTGCACGGTGCATGCCTGTCCCCACCTTTCTCAACATGCTCTGTGAGTCAGTTAAGTACGGTCTTATATACTTTCGTTTGCTTTGAAACCGCATTGGGCCCGATCCAGCTGTGGTTTCTAGCAGATATCTCAGTCTGCTCGAGGTACTCTTCCCAGGAACTCTGAGAAGAGAAATGCTCTGTGGTTTTCGCATTGCCTGCTATCACCCTTTTTAAATATATGTATAGTTATGGCAATCTCACAGTCTTTTGGTATTGTCTTATCAGGTTACCTGAAGAACCTTCAAGAGAAATAACTGACCTGCGACTCTTATGTACTTGACCATTTCTGATGCTATGCCATCATGTCCCACTGCTTATTACTGCTTAATGTTCTCTTTTTCGGTCTTCAATTCCACCCTGATGTTTTTATCTCCATGGATTATTTCCTTTCCCGCAGTGAAGTCCGTTTTTTCAGGGACATGACTTTCCTCAACCTAGAGGAATTCTGAGTATTCATTTCCTCTTTTTCATGATATCAGTTGCGACAGTAAGCTGAGCACCTTCCTGGTCTTTTTTTAATTTTAGAAAAACTCTCTTTCCTTTATCGTGTTCTTGAGGGTTTTGTAGAGCAGTTTTTTATTTTCATTGGCATCATATTCCTGAATTTCTCCAAATTCTTCCCACGATTTCTGTTTTGCATTTCTCCCCTTCTATTCTGAGAGTCATAAGTAGTTTATTTTTCTCTGTTTCTCATGCTGTGTTCCTAGTTGCCAGATATTGCTTCCATGCCTTTTTATTATTTTATTTTCAGTTTACTTCCTCCTTCCACGTGGGTGTGCTATGTCTCATCCTTCCACTTGGGACTTCACCAGATGCTTCTACTGCAGCTGCTGTAAAGATGTTCTTAAACTTGCACCAGAGGGACTCAGTGTCCTCTGTTGGTTCTTCTTCAATTGTCAATGGTTTCACTATAAACTGTTCATGCATGGTCTTATTATCTGGCAGACTTAGCTTGAAGGTCTTAGTCATCATCATCTTTTCTCGGCTGCTTGGTTTCTTGCATAAATGTCGGTATTGCCCAGCTGGAGCAGTTCTTTCAGTTGTTCTTCTTATTGTGACCATGTGATAGCCATTTAAGTTTCTGGTCCTCACAAACGTAAATGACCATTTTCTTTCTATGGCATAGTCAATAATGGATTTTTTGTTCATTAAAAGATCACATCTCCGGTATACATGTATGCCCTTGTGAAGAAACTTTGTGTTTTCAATGATAAGGTTCTACTCTCTGCAGAATCTGGGGTGTAACTTGCCATTATCGTTCAGAACTTCTTCATCATATCTCCCAATCACTCTGCCCAATCTACAACGCTCAATGCCAGCTTGGCATTTAGATTCCCGATGATAATCTTATCAAGACAATCATCTATGGTCCTTTAGAGCGTCTTTGGACATCTACTCGCTCGACTATATTTGGTTCGTACACAAGAACGATTTTGACAAATGAATCTTCCTCTTTCAGATTTAACAGTCACCATAATTCGTTCCGAGAGGAATTTCCATGGCTTGATATCACATAGTTGATTCTTGCCCACACAGCAGCAGACAACTTCCTTGGTTCTCTCTGTCGTAGGAACACTACTGAATATTAGCATATTTCCCTTATGATTTGTGATTCCCTGACTTTTTTTTTCTTTGTTTAGGTCAGAGCAAAGATTTTTAATTTGTTTTCCTCTTCTCCTTTATTATATCGATTTATTTTCCATGTTCCGTAAATCTTTGTAAGCGATCATAAAAAACGTTAGATGTTTTTTTCCCCTGTAATAACTAGAATTAATAGTTTTAGGTAAACATGTGGTTGGGCTGTTGTGCTTTTGCGTTGCAGAGGCGCTGCCTCCTTTCGGCCTCCATGCCCGCCGCTGGCCGATTCATGGTAAACTACTACTTCCGGTGACGTATAAAGCACGCTGGTTCCGCGATACCCTGCTCCTTTTTTCAGCCGGGCTTGCGACCGGTCTTGAAGGAGTTTTCGACTATAAACACTTGATACTGTCGTATGCTGTTCTGATATTATATTTACACATGTTCTTGGTCTGCATCGGGCTCTGCGACCCCAAGCCCCCCCCCCCCCTTGTTTCTACATATGCTGTGTATAATATTACCTCATAAAGTATTCTCTCAAAGTGGGCATACCGTTTCAGATGCCGTCTTTCATGTAATTCTGTATTGGTTCCGTTACGGCCTTCTCTTTTAATATGATTTTTGCGTTTTTAAAATAAAAATATGTTCTGGTAACTCTTGCAATATTTGGCAGATATTTTATTTACATATAGCTTAAAATTTTCATACTGCCCAACTTGCTCTGTAATAGCAATTTCTTTCTTTTGCTTAAATAAATATCACTGAATAATTACGATTTATTTATAACGCTATTTAACATGGGCGTACAAACATATTTGATTTCAACCTGCAATGTGCAGAATCAGTGAACTGAGAATAGTAACATTGCATGCTCAGATAATTAATGAGAATTGTCACCAGACTCCGGACAGAGCTTTCAAAACTGTCCGTCGCGGCACATCAATGTGTCGGCTGAAGTGCCAGTGTGTGTCTCAAAAATGTAGAGCGTTGAAAAGAAAAATAGGCAGGCAACGTTAAAATGTAACCTCAGCTGGTCTGCTAAGAGACTGAATTACTGTGTCGCAAAATATATGTGTCTATAAAAGTTTGGAAAGCTCTACTTTAAAATTATTAAACACAGCTAACGATTATAAATATTACTAATCACCTCTGACATGCCTGAGCTTTTTGTTGTCGCGGTTTAAAAGGCTTTATGCTAAAGTGAGTTTTCAAAACTAATCTTATCATCATTTTCAGACAAAATAACCGGATTGATTTGCTTTATTCTATTTTATTCAGCTTTTTTTTTTCTGTAAACCGCTTCTTTAAAAAAATCATCTGAGTTATTTTTCTAAAACTGTCGTGCGTTGGATTTTAATGTCCTCAGATTTTGGCACTCATGCGTGAATTCCTGCTGTGCATTTTTTTTTTCAATGTACGCCATTGTGCTACTGAATTGTTGATGCATCTTTCGACCTAATTTCACGCCGCATTAATAATGTATGAACCTTTCTTTGAATGTCTTGTGTCCCACTACAATGTATATGTGAATATTTTTTTTTTAAACTCCTCTTTGTACAATTTAAATTGTATATATTTGTGTAGACGTAACATAAATAGAACCAGTACGTTAAACAACGTTTCTGATCGTGACATAAATCACTATTAGTAAATGCTGGGAGGGAAAAACATGTTTTAAGGAAAAGATAAAGGCGAGAGTAGTATAGAAAGGACGACTTGAGTACAGTTTGAACATTAATTAGCTTTATGTAAGAAAAAATGTCGGTGAAGCTCGTGCACGCCAAGATGGCGTCGTACCGTCCCGTTAAGTGAGTCACTATAGAAGATTGCGTTGTAAAAAAAAAAAAATATCTTGTCATCCCTTTGTGGGATGCAAGTTTTCATTTTTTGAAGCCCTACTCTGGCTCTTGCCAGGGGCTGCAATATAGCCCGGCCATAAATATAGTCTAACAGCTGAACGCGGTTTCTGAGACCTCTTTATATGTGATTCTTATCCACATGGTGGCACTTTGTGTCATCGGGTGTTTATCGCTTGTGTGATGTTCTGGTGGGGTAAAAAAAATAGATAGATTGCGTCGTATCGGGTTGTTGGGTAGTTTTTTCCTTTATATATATAATGAGTGGGTGCATATTCTTAAATTAAAATAAATTAAATTGCTTTTCTATTTTCTTAAATACTGCATATTATGCAGTCTTTGATGGCTTAATTTAAATTATGTAATTATATATATATTTTTTTAAATTACAATTTTATTTTCTCAGATATCGGAAAATTGTTGTCTGGGATGGCGTAAAGTAAATAAATACAATAGAATTAATTTTTTTTGGTTGTTGATATTAGCTTATCTCTTGTGGAGGCAGCGCTGCCTGAGAAGCGAGACTTCAATGCCCCAAGGAGGTAGGTAGGTAGTTGTACCCCATCAGGACATCACACAAGCAATAAACACCCGGTGACACAAAGTGCCACCATACGAATGAGGATCACTTGTGGAGATGTCCTAAAAACCCCTTTCAGCCGTTGTGGCCATATCTATGGTTAGTGTCGCATGACCGCATCCACACATCTGCCACAGTAGGAAGGTCCATAAAGCTGACCACCCTAAACTCGTCATCGTAACTATGTAATAGAATAGGCCAAGCATAGTTAGATAGTTCGTTTGTTGTGGGGGAGTCCTGATAGGAAAAATCCATATAAAACCCTTTGATAATGACTCTTTTAGGCTTTGAGTGTCGAATTAAATGTTAGGACGCCTTTTCTACGCCTATTCTAAAAAAATTGTCTGACCACTGCACTGCATTAGTGAGCGCGATTCGTACGCTAACTGCTGTTGTTAGGGGACGTGTTTGTGTGCGTCACTTCTCTATAGTCCGGTCTTGGAGGCAGGCGTTTTTCCTTGTGTCTCGCCAATTGACCGTTATACAGACAAGATTCATTATTCTCTTTTTTTATTTACAATGGGTGAGTTTT
This sequence comes from Candidula unifasciata, assembly GCA_905116865.2. Lineage (NCBI taxonomy): Eukaryota > Metazoa > Mollusca > Gastropoda > Stylommatophora > Geomitridae > Candidula > Candidula unifasciata. The sequence continues at coordinate 185,706 of CAJHNH020000503.1, forward strand.
CTTAGGGACTTTTTAATTGAATATTTGTGTTCATGGTGTCTGTGATGTAGGTAAGTAAGATAAGCAGCTGGATAATGCGAATCTGTTTTCCTACGATTCTTGCCAAGGAAGGTGGCGAAAGGAGCTCCAGATCAGAATGCACTTTCGGTTGACATTTCTCGCAGAATGCTTTGAAATGGCCTTTTAAACCTTTTCAATTCAATAAATCTACATATCTGGAGTGGGTTTGTAGTATTGATAACTTTATATTATTAGTTATTTGCTGGTATTCGGTATCAGAACTTGGTAAGTCTCTGAATGGTTTTGAACGACAAGAAGCTTATGGTCAGACATGACGTCATGTCCGCTGTTGCTAGGTGATTTCGTAACCACAACAAGCTTCGACTGTCGTATTGTTTTCATAAAATATTTCAGTAGGTCTTGGTTTTGACTTCATCGCCGATCCCTTATTTTCTACGTTAGAAGGAACGGTAAATAATGGGGATCTGTCTAACCTTTGCCACAGAACTGAATCCAGGAACTCTTCGAGTTAATGATCTAGTGCTCACTCTAGGAAACAAAAAGGATTCTAGGATTGAGGTAACCAACCTTCATGGTTTGGAATAACCTAAAATATATCTGAGCATTTGGAGGAAGTAAGGACCTTGATTAAATAGGTACGTTGAGTACGGTTCGCTCATGTCTGTTACTTTACGTTTTTCAGGATTTTCTGAAGATCCAACAAGTGTCCGTGTATAATAGTGTGGTCCCAACTGCTACGATCCAGTAAGCGATTTATGAAGGCTAAATTGCTATGTTGAAGTTGCGGACAACGCTTGAGCCGAAGTCTTTCGATTGTAAGTTGATTATCTTAAATCAACACCAGTAGCTGATTCGTTCCGGTGAAGAGAGTTGACGTTCCTTGATCAACGCCAGAAGCTGATTCGTTCATGTGTGGTCGTACTGGGAAGTACGGCAGAGAGAGTTTCCTTTCCGGCATCCGGAGAAGCTGATTCAGTCCTGTGTAACCGTGCAGTAAAGTACGGTGGCGTAATACTCCACTCTGAGACGCTGAGGAGCTACGAGATCTGATCAGATAAGTGACGTGGCAGACTAAGATAACTCGTCTCCAAATGTACCTTCATGGTCATGTTTCCTCCTTCGCCGTGATGAACACGATAGTCTATAGGTCTATTTAGACTAACTCTTTCTCTTGTGTTAGATTTCAAAGTTGTGATCGTTCCTTTTATTTCTTCGCCACGGGTTTCATTAACTTTGTTATAGTAAATTAATTACAACCGTGATGAAATTCAGTAGTCTTCTAGTTGATAGAAAAGTTTCGTGTTACTGAATTTTATTGTCTTATTCAGAGAGGCAATGTTGTCTTGTCAAATTCGCTGTTGATTATTTGTTCGACTGGACTTGTTTTGTTCCAGTCTGGGGGCAATTAGTGGTGAGGACGTCTGGCCGAGAGGTACCCAAGTGTTCATAAAAACCCTGTGGAGTCAGAGCTCGCGTCACCTCATCCCTGAGACAGGTTGAATGGAAAGTTTGAACCGAGGGTTAGGCCTCTAGACGAACGAGAGCCACCATTCAAAACACTCCTGTCTCAGAGCACCTGAGGGATTTGTGAAAATATCCTGTAAGTAAGGTGCGCGACAAAACTGCCATACGACAGTCACGCTATATTTATGGCCCGACTATATTTAGAGCCCCCGGCAAGAAGCCACGTTGGGAGCAACATGCAGGATCATGCGCCGAAATTGAGTACGACGCCCGGATGACAGACGAGGATCAGTGTTGCCACTTTTCTTTGACAAGAAAAATCCAAAACGGTGTCCAAAAAAATCTAAAAAGATCTAAATCTGCGTGGAAAAGATCTAGAAAAAACATCCAAATTGAAAAAGTCAAAAATTATATAGCTTTTGTTATGACTTACCCTAAATAATCATGTCCTCACCTTCACTGATGTCTGTCTCACAAGATTCACAGGATAAACTTAGCTTGGATAATGAAGTTGAAGCTTCAGATCCAAAATGACCCTGGTATGCTTTAGTTGTTCAAATTTCTTTATAAGTGGAACAGTAGGCTTATTTCTCTAGTCTCATCAGGCCGAATTTTAATGGCACGATAGCATTTAAGAGGTCGAATTTCATCCTGTTTTTTAGGTTAGATTTTATATAATTCCTAGCACCGAAAACTCTTTCTACGTCAGCATTTGAGTGGGGTAGTATCATGGCAGACATGGCACTTTAAAGAGCTTACATAATTGACTGTTTGATGAGGCATCTTTAAATTGCCTCACTTCACTCCAAAACGCTTTAGTTTCTGTTTTGTTTGTCCATTCAGCTAACTTTATTTTGGTTAACTAATATTCTGCTTCCGCGACACTATTATCAGTAGCCCCTAAAAATTTCATAACTTTACAATATTTAGGTATGTCCTTTTTTAGCTGAAGTTTGTTGCTCACAGAAAAAAAGTTAAATATTTTTCAAAACATCTAGATTTTCAGGAAGTCTCTGCTTCAGTTGCTTCAATAATGAGATAAGGAAATCTTGACAGCGTTTTCTTAATTTGTTCTCTTCATTCTCTGTTAACAGTCCTTTTGTTTTTAAATCATCAATTTTTGATTCGATTTAATATCCAAGGTGTGGCTTAGGAGCCAAATAGCTCCATATAGTGCAAGTGAGCAAATCAGCTTTAGAAGTTGGCAACACCAGTCTTTTACCGAGTGAAATAGCAAGGTGAGATCATCAAGTAATTTAACTTTATCAAGTTTAGATTCGAACAGTTTATTAACTTTTCGCACTTCCATTAGAATAGGTTATAAAAAGAGAATGAATGACAATTTTTTTTCATCACTGTACATTTCATATAGTATTTCAGCGGTGTAGCACTTTTCACTTTGTCTTGTTATTTCAAAGTGTGTCTTCAACTTCAGCCATTACTTCATAATTCTTTCAACAGCTGGTTAAATTGATAACCATCTAGTTTTGCAATCTGACAGAATTTTCTGTGGTGTGGAACCATCATTCAATGCTGTATATAATGTACTGTATTGCTGTTGTCTGACAAATGATTTGGAAAACCAGTAAAGTGTTTCAGCAATAAGGTATTCGAAATTCTTTGGTAAATATTTAGATGAAGCATGTGATAATGCTAGCTGCAATGAATGATGCATACATTTTATAAGTATTAACGATGGGTTAGCTTCCTTCAACTTGGCATAAACGCCATTGTTTATACCAACCATCACTGAGGCATTATCAGTACCAATTACAGCCAAATTCTTCAAGCCTAACTGTTTGCTGATTAAAAGGTCCTTCAGTTCCTAAACTATACTTTCTACACCACACTTTTCGAATTGAACTAGTCCAAGATTTTTTTACAAATCGATCAAATGGTCACAGTTTGAAATTGCGCAGTGACAAATTAAAAACATTGCTACTGATACTTCAACTTTTGATGATTCATTTATCAGTATAGTTCTGAAAACAGATGTCAGCGGTGTAATATCTTTAAATTAAACTGCAGTTTTATGCTTTTTTAATCTCTGCATGACTCTTTTAGTTTTGTATTTTCGCTTTAATTTCACACTTGCAGTACTTACAACAAGCTTTGGTCACATCCCCAGTTTTTAATTTTGTCATCATGCAACCACTCTTTCCAAATTTTTTGCTCATACTTTACTTTTGGTATGTTGAAAAGTTTTTTTAAAGTGAAAGCCACATAAGAAGGTGAGCAAATATTTTTTTTTAAATCACATGAAAAAGAAACGTAAAGTTAGCACAGTGAGGATACGGTTGAAACAAAGTTAGTATGATTTACGAGCGTTTTTATTAATCAGTACCGGGGCTGCCAGATATTTGTGCGTTGACCCCAGTGAAAGTTCAAAGTTCAAGTAATGGCAGTTGTCACAATGTACGTGCCAGACCAAAACAAAAATATTGTAGTAAATATTTTACACAGTAATTATTAAATTGACAATAAAAGACAAAAAATCTATAAAATAACCAACTCCATATGAAAAGAATCTAGAAAAATATTTACGATCTAAACGTCAAAAACAGTATCTAAATGCAATGAAAAAGATCTAAATTTGGATATAAAAGATCCAAAGTGGCAACACTGACGAGGATCATCTACGGCCTTCTCTATTTATCTAGAGAAGGCGGTGGATCATCTAAGGCAGTGGAAGGCAAATCGTGGCTCGCAAACCGCATGCGGCTCTTTAGCGACCTGAGTGTGGCTCGGCTAGTTGGCCGCAAATCGGTTTTGACTTCTAAACAGATAGTTCGTGACAGGTCTTTGAAAAGAAATTTGGATCTCACAAAAATTGTAATCGCCCCCATAAATTTTTTTTTAGCTTTTTCGACTGAAGAGTTTGCCGACCACTGATCTAACGCCACCAAAACGTTTGTAAGTTTAAATGGCGTTATGTTAGGATAGCTGCGGACAAGAGGCACCTCCTGCATGAAGCCCTTATCGAGAGAGATAAATATAGAGTGCAGTGACATGAATAATTTTGACTCATACAAGTTTTAGTACGTGGGTCCTATTCCAAACAAAGGTTGTATACCCAATTTAATATACACCAAAGCGAATGTATACCGACGTAGCACTGCATTTACAATACCGATATCAGTACTACATATTATACAAATAAATACTACAAGAAATTAGTGACACGATAGTTTATGATGCTAATTAGACAAGGTGTAGATCATTTTACCTTACGAAATAATTGTACTAAGTACATGCATACAAAGACATGCCACACATAGAGACACCTAAACACTCTTGTGTTAAGTCACATCGCCGCAGTATGTTATGTATTCCGAGCGCCTCTCGATTTTACGCGCTATAATCAGACTGCCCAAGTTTGTTTTTTTTTATCGATCACCGGCTGTGAATTCCAGTGGAAGGTCCCGGTTAATCGTCCGCTTGGACTTTTGGCTTTCACCTGGACCTGATTTTTGCGTGTACAACCGTTTTTCATTTCCCTGCCTCATGGGCAGCTGTACTCCGACTTCGAAGGAAACTGCCCAAGTGAGAACGAACACAAGCCAACAAGTTCATGTTGTGGTCTGCAACATAACTCTATTGGTCGCTTTCTGTCTTGTTACATAGAGCAGTGTGGACTTGCTAAATGTCAACTGTATACAATCGGTTGTACAGTTGTTTGTGTGTGTGCGTGTGCCTGTGTGTGTGTTTGTGTGTGTGCATGTCTGTGTGCGTGCACGTGCGCGCGCGTGTATTTGCGAGCGTGCGTGTGTGTGAGATCACCAGAAGGGGGAATCAAGGCATGTGATGCTAAACCGGCTACTTCTAGGATTTGGTCTTGTTTCAGAGCTTAAATTGTGCGTGCACATTAGTTTTTCACAGACCAAGCTTATTTGTATGTCGATTTCTCGCCTCTTGGGCACATACACTTCTACTTCGTAGAAAAACACCTAACTATTGGACTGTTGCAGGATGATGTGTATCTTCTTCTTCCTCTTCGATCTTTCTGCCCTATATTAGGGGGCCGGTTGCCTTTATTAAAGCTATCGTGCAGTCCATATCTTCTTGTCTGTGGACGCATGGACTTAGTGTGATAGTTTTAACAATGTTTTTTTTTTTAAATCTGTGGAGCTCGTGTTAAATGTCAAGGTGACTGTGGTGGATCATGAGTACAACTTCAGAATTCTGTGTGATTTGCAGAATGGATTTGTGAGGGCCATGTGTGTAGGGTCAGCACAGTTGCTGCTATGTGGCACATGGTTGACAGGGAATTCTTAAGCGCACAGGAGGTGCTGGAGAACTTTGTGTGTGTTGACCAACGTGGAATTGTGAGGGGGAAGTATCGGAGGCTGATTTACGGGATGTTAGTGATGTTTCAATAAGTGGCTGGGGTAGCAGACGTGAGGTCTATATTCTTTTCACCAAGTGTTACATCTACATTGAGGCGCCTGGTACGTTGCTCGCTGAGGTGTTTTGTCCATGTCTAGACTTGACAGTGAGTCAATGATCACCAATTCATCTTGGTCGCAATGTGTTCGTCCACAAAGAGACTGATTGCACTACAAGATTCCATTTGACTTGATGTAGTTTATTATAGTACTCGTAGACAGTGTTAGTGGTTACGAAAGGTGCTTGTTACATGTGCCTGTCTTACACTGGTGCTCTTGTTTGGGTTGGCCTTCCTTTACTTCAGGTACAATCACTATCAACATAAGCTGAGGCAATAAGAGTGGGGTCCCATGCCAAGGAAAGTGGGCAGCACGGTTTTGTGGACAAAGAGAATCATTTGTGTAGATGGGGAGGACTAGCATTTATTTTTTTTTAAACCTAGACCTAAATACTTGGCAAGCGTTCGGTACATCCACCGACCGCATGCGTCAATTACATTTTCTTCTAGATCTATCAATGTTCTCCTACCATTTTCTTGATTTTCTATTGTTATTCCTTCACCGGCCTCCTATCACCTTCTAGTTCTCTAACTGTCCTTCCACCGTCTTCTAAATATCCTGCTGTCCTCCCATCATAGACACATAAACATGAAGATAAAAAATAAAAAGTAAAAGTTGCTAGCCCACCATCTTCTAGATCCCACAATGCCCTTGCCACCATCTTCTAGATTCCACAATGTCATTCAACCATTTTGTAGATCTCAGTCTCCTTCCAACGTCTTCTAGATCCCAGTGTCCTGCCATCATCTTCTAGATCCCACAATGTCCTTCTACGACAATTTTCTAGATTGCACAATGTCCTTCTACGACAATTTTCTAGATTGCACAATGTCCTTCTACGACAATTTTCTAGATTCCACAATGTCCTTCTACGACAATTTTCTAGATCCCACAATGTCCTTCTACGACAATTTTCTAGATTCCACAATGTCCTTCCACTATCTTCTAGATCTCAGCATCCTTCTATCATCTTCTAGATCCCACAGAGGCCTTCCATCATCTTTTTTTTTTATCTCAGTGTCTTTCCATCATCTTCTAAATCTCAGCGTATTTCCACCATTCTAGATCTGTATCCTTCTATCATCTTCTAGATCCCACAATGTCCTTCAACCAACTTCTAGATCCCACAATGTCCTTCCACCATCTTCTAGATTCCAGCGTCCTTTTATCATCTTCTAGAACTAAGCGTCCTTCCACTATTCTAGATATGTGTCCCTCTATCATCTTTTAGATACCACAGCGTCCTTCCGCTATTCTAGATATGTGTCCCTCTATCGTCTTTTAGATCCCACAGTGTCCTTCCACTATTCTAGATATGTGTCCCTCTGTCGTCTTTTAGATCCCACAGTGTCCTTCCACTATTCTAGATATGTGTCCCTCTATCGTCTTTAGATCCCACAGTGTCCTTCCACTATTCTAGATATGTGTCCCTCTATCGTCTTTTAGATCCCACAGTGTCCTTTCACTATTCTAGATATGTGTCCCTCTATCGTCTTTAGATCCCACAGTGTCCTTCCACTATTCTAGATATATGTCCCTCTATCGTCTTTTAGATCCCACAGTGTCCTTCCACTATTCTAGATATGTGTCCCTCTATCGTCTTTTAGATCCCACAGTGTCCTTCCACTATTCTAGATATGTGTCCCTCTATCGTCATTTAGATCCCACAGTGTCCTTCCACTATTCTAGATATGTGTCCCTCTATCGTCTTTTAGATCCCACAGTGTCCTTCCACTATTCTAGATATGTGTCCCTCTATCGTCTTTTAGATCCCACAGTGTCCTTCCACTATTCTAGATATGTGTCCCTCTATCGTCTTTTAGATCCCACAGTGTCCTTCCACTATTCTAGATATGTGTCCCTCTATCGTCTTTAGATCCCACAGTGTCCTTCCACTATTCTAGATATGTGTTCCTCTATCGTCTTTTAGATCCCACAGTGTCCTTCCACTATTCTAGATATATGTCCCTCTATCGTCTTTTAGATCCCACAGTGTCCTTCCACTATTCTAGATATGTGTCCCTCTATCGTCTTTTAGATCCGACAGTGTCCTTCCACTATTCTAGATATGTGTCCCTCTATCGTCTTTTAGATCCCACAGTGTCCTTCCACTATTCTAGATATGTGTCCCTCTATCGTCTTTTAGATCCCACAGTGTCCTTACACTATTCTAGATATGTGTCCCTCTATCGTCTTTTAGATCCCACAGTGTCCTTCCACTATTCTAGATATGTGTCCCTCTATCGTCTTTTAGATCCCACAGTGTCCTTCCACTATTCTAGATATGTGTCCCTCTATCGTCTTTAGATCCCACAGTGTCCTTCCACTATTCTAGATATGTGTCCCTCTATCGTCTTTTAGATCCCACAGTGTCCTTCCACTATTCTATATATGTGTCCCTCTATCGTCTTTAGATCCCACAGTGTCCTTCCACTATTCTAGATATGTGTCGCTCTATCGTCTTTTAGATCCCACAGTGTCCTTCCACTATTCTAGATATGTGTCCCTCTATCGTCTTTAGATCCCCCAGTGTCCTTCCACTATTCTAGATATATGTCCCTCTATCGTCTTTTAGATCCCACAGTGTCCTTCCACTATTCTAGATGTGTGTTACTCTATCGTCTTTTAGATCCCACAGTGTCCTTCCACTATTCTAGATATGTGTCCCTCTATCGTCTTTTAGATCCCACAGTGTCCTTCCACTATTCTAGATATATGTCCCTCTATCGTCTTTTAGATCCGACAGTGTCCTTCCACTATTCTAGATGTGTGTTACTCTATCGTCTTTAGATCCCACAGTGTCCTTCCACTATTCTAGATATGTGTCCCTCTATCGTCTTTTAGATCCCACAGTGTCCTTCCACTATTCTAGATATATGTCCCTCTATCGTCTTTTAGATCCGACAGTGTCCTTCCACTATTCTAGATATGTGTCCCTCTATCGTCTTTTAGATCCCACAGTGTCCTTCCACTATTCTAGATATGTGTCCCTCTATCGTCTTTTAGATCCCACAGTGTCCCACTATTCTAGATATGTGTCCCTCTATCGTCTTTTAGATCCCACAGTGTCCTTCCACTATTCTAGATATGTGTCCCTCTATCGTCTTTTAGATCCCACAGTGTCCTTCCACTATTCTAGATATGTGTCCCTCTATCGTCTTTTAGATCCCACAGTGTCCTTTAACTATTCTAGATATGTGTCCCTCTATCGTCTTTAGATCCCACAGTGTCCTTCCACTATTCTAGATATGTGTCCCTCTATCGTCTTTTAGATCCCACAGTGTCCTTCCACTATTCTAGATATGTGTCCCTCTATCGTCTTTTAGATCCCACAGTGTCCTTCCACTATTCTAGATATGTGTCCCTCTATCGTCTTTAGATCCCACAGTGTCCTTCCACTATTCTAGATATGTGTCCCTCTATCGTCTTTTAGATCCCACAGTGTCCTTCCACTATTCTAGATATGTGTCCCTCTATCGTCTTTTAGATCCCACAGTGTCCTTCCAGTATTCTAGATATGTGTTCCTCTATCGTCTTTTAGATCCCACAGTGTCCTTCCACTATTCTAGATTTGTGTCCCTCTATCGTCCTTTAGATCCCACAGTGTCCTTCCACTATTCTAGATATGTGTCCCTCTATCGTCTTTTAGATCCCACAGTGTCCTTCCACTATTCTAGATATGTTTCCCTCTATTGTCTTTTAGATCCCACAGGGTCCTTCCAGTATTCTAGATATGTGTCCTTCTATCGTCTTTTAGATCCCACAGTGTCCTTCCACTATTCTAGATTTGTGTCCCTCTATCGTCCTTTAGATCCCACAGTGTCCTTCCACTATTCTAGATATGTGTCCCTCTATCGTCTTTAGATCCCACAGTGTCCTTCCACTATTCTAGATATGTGTCCCTCTATCGTCTTTTAGATCCCACAGTGTCCTTCCACTATTCTAGATATGTGTCCCTCTATCGTCTTTTAGATCACACAGTGTCCTTCCACTATTCTAGATATGTGTCCCTCTATCGTCTTTAGATCCCACAGTGTCCTTCCACTATTCTAGTTATGTGTCCCTCTATTGTCTTTAGATCCCACAGTGTCCTTCCACTATCTTCTAGACCTCAGTGCCCTTCCATCACCTTCTATATACCACAATGTCCTGTCATTTTGCTTATTGCACAGCGTCCTTCCATCACCTTCTATATACCACAATGTCCTGTCATTTTGCTGATTGCACAGCGTCCTTCCATCACCTTCTATATACCACAATGTCCTGTCATTTTGCTGATTGCACAGCGTCCTTCCATCACCTTCTATATACCACAATGTCCTGTCATTTTGCTGATTGCACAGCGTCCTTCCATCATCCTAGTGATCCCAAAGGGATGCTCCATCACGTTCTTGATCCCTCTATCACCTTCTAGATCCCAGTGTCTGGACCAGATCTTACTTGGTGAGTATCTGCTCCTTTTCGTGAGCATCTGCATCATTTTTAAGGGGGAAAAGCCCTGATTAACATGCACTTGTGTCGAACAGTGTGGGAGTAGTTTACAATCCAGTTCTTGATTTATTGTACTGGTTATTGTCATTATGTATGTATGCTCTTTAAGGTGTCAATAAATCTTAGATGTCTCCTTGCAATTTTGTTTTGTTTGTTACACATGTGTTGGTGTTGACATACTGCCCAAACCATTTCATATGATGTTTCTCAATAAATCCTGCACAAGATGATCTCAGCATGTCTAACAGTAATTTTCCGAACTCTATTATGTATGTCAGTTTTCAATAATGTCAAAGTTTGGGACTGGCGGCATATATTGGGAGGAGTACAATTAATATAATCTGTAGTTTGGACAAAGACTATGAAATAAAAGACAGATCTTCTTCTTAGCTTTCACTGGCTGAGAAACTCATTTATCATGGTCAAAGGGATGGAAAACATTTAATTCTTTGCTCCGTTCATATTTAGAGACTTAAAACTTTTGTTTGCTCATTGGTCTAGGGGTTCAATCCTCTGGATGTTAAACCACAAGATTCCAGATTTCTTTTGCTGTTTCATCTCTTCCTCTAGTTTCTTAGTATAACATTCTGGAATTCCCAAAACTCTAAAAAAGATACACTTTTTAAAAGATTTTTATGGAGAGAAATGAAGTAGTTTTAATTTTCTTTGACTCCCATCCTGAAATGGGATATCACCAAGAGAAACTAGATTATATTTTGCCTGTTATATTATATTCTATAAATATATTATATATTCGCCTCTCCTTGCACCTTTGGACGCAATCTGGACGGCTTAGTGGGAGTTCTCTCCCTTGACCGCATTGACAACAACGAGCGGAAAAAGTCACGAATCAAATGACATACTTACCTATCATCATCCGGGTGCGTGTAGGGTTGCGTACAGTTGCGTGTAGGGTTGCGGTCATCATACGGTTGCGCTAAGGTTACCAATCATCATACGGTTGCGTGTAGGGCTGCGTAGGGTGTCTATCACCATCATACGGTTGCGTAGGGTGTGGGTTGGGGTTAGGGATAGGGTTAGGGTTACCGGTAGGGTTAGGGGTTACGGTTAGGGGTTAGGGTTGGTTAGGAGTAGGGTTAGATGTGAAAATTGTGACGTAGAACGTCCAAATACTGGGCTACAATCTGATGCTTGTGGGAGTGGCGCCACTGGAAGTGTGCCAAATATGACGGCAATAGCGCGCGACTGGAGCCCATTCGGTGGCGAATTGTCCGTGTCAGTAGCATCCACCGTCCGTCGACTGTTTGGGTGTGTATGTGACTGTGCGCGATTATAGGGAACTACGGCGTCAAAATTGTCACATCTAACGCTAAACCTAACCCTACACCTAACCGTAACCCTAATCCTACCGCTAACCCTACCAACGCAAATTTATCGGGCATTTAAGCCAGATCGGCAAAACACCAAAAAAAAAAAAAAAAAAACACAGATTTCCCCACAGCGTCAAGAGAAAAGCCCAGACCTGGGGGGACACAACCAAGCATTTGCAGCCCTGATGTCGACCTCACTGTCTTGTTTGATTCGTGACCTTTTCCGCTCTTTGTTGTCAATGCGGCCAAGGGAGAGAACTCCCACTAAGCCGACCTAAGCCGTCCAGCTTGCGTCCAAAAGTGCAAGGAGAGCCCAGGCCATAATCAACCACTGACAGGATCAGGTGCTGATATAGTGTGAAAAGCATTTTCTGCTCTATGCAGCCATAGTAATATATAGAATATATGGCTCTCCTTGCACCTTTGGACGCAAGCTGGACGGCTTAGGTCGGCTTCCGTCCAAAGGTGCAAGGAGAGCCATGGCCTGGGACTGCTTACCGTCTCAAAGAGTCAGATGGACAAAGTAGAGCCATACAGAACACAGACCACCCTTTGCATGAAGCTCTTGGTGCAGTTAAGGGTCAGCGGCTGATAAGAGGGAGGTCATGGATGGCTCAGGCAGAAGACACAATCAGACAGGTTTGCATCGAGAACATTAGGCTAGAAGAGGAGTGGGTCAAAGTGCCACCTGAACAGTGAGACTTGTGTAGAGTCATAATCGCGCTGAGCCGGGAATGCAAAGAATGGCCAGCAGGTGCCACGAAGGTGAAAATTCAGCAATTAATTCAAGATAATGCTCGCTTAGAGGATTTGATCATTTACACAGACGGTTCAGTGTCAAGAGGCAAAAGAAGTGCTTGGGGCTTCTTAGCAAAAGTTAATGGTCGACGTTTGGTGCAGGAGAGCCTAGCATATGATACAACATCCAGCATAAGAATGGAGGTGGAGGCGGTAACTGCAACTTTCGCTGGCTAGAGAACACGACACACACACACATCGTGATTGTAACTGACTCAGAAAGCATGCTTCGTGCAGATTGGCACGCTTTGCTGCGGTGGACACGGGTGAGGAGTATTGTCTTGATTTTTTCACCATGTTACGCGGGTGTGTTGGAAAATGAACAGGCGGACAGACTGGCTGGCTCTACACAACTTGGTGGAATACTGATACCTGATAAGGCAGATGTGGTTAGTGCCTTGTGGGAGAGCGTGTACAGTTCGGAGGAGCAGATGGATCAATCACCAGTCTGGTGAGATTGATGCAGGGGGAGTGACGAGAGGTTCTGGCAGATGATCGAGGCTCAGAGGAAAGGCAAGGCGGACGTTTAATCAGAATGCTACTGGCACTATTAGTATTGGAACTCTTCACTGGCTGCTGAAGATGGGGACGAAATGCTTATGGGAATGCCTCGAGTGCTGTGATGTCGGTTCTTGAATCAAATCAAATCAAACCTGTTCTATTCCAATCATCTTTGTCTTTCCGCTAATGGATTTTGAGACCTAATTGTTGGTCTTTCCCTTGCCCTGCGCTTATCATTTCTTCTTTAACGTAGTTTTCTCTGAATGTTGGTACCAAGGCATTCTTGTCACATGGTAGGATCATTTTCTGTGCTGCTCTTTAATAAATATGACTTTGCTGTGTGATTATTTACTTTTGCTTGTTTTAGTGTGGGTTTTAGGGTCTATTTTGGGGGAAACAGAAGAACAGACTCTATGTCCATCTCACCTGAGAGGCAAAGAACCAACAGTCTGCATACAAATAAATCAGGTCTGTAAAAGTGAGGTGGATGCAAAATCTAACTTTTTTAACAAGATTAAAGCCTATATGTGTTCGAAGAACCAAAACTTTCTGCCAGAGTTTACAAGTAGTGAACGTTAAGAAGAATTCAACAGTGCAAATGCTCAAGTTTTCGTATCCTACAGAAGCCATTTTATTTTATATCACATAGAGCTGAACATTTCAGCTTTGTGGAACAAAAATGTATTATGTAAACAAGTGAAATATACGGGGTCAACATAATGGAAGAATGTGGTAGGAAAAGTGCAAAAACTGGTAACGCATTAAGAGTAACCAGTAAACTCGTGGTTAATTAATTGGTGATGAAAGGATCAGGGATCAGTTAAAGTCAGGAACCTGGGATGTTTTCCATGATTCATCATTATATTTTAATAAAAATACAGTTATTCAAAATGATGGATAAACCTTTAATCATGTATAGTTTCTTGAATATAATCGCATATTAATAATATACATATATGAAAGAGAGGAAGGTCTAAAGATTACCAATTTACAATAAAGGATAGAGATTTTCAATATGGCCACCGTCTGTTGTTCGGCAAACATCTAACCGGTAGCCGAACTCACCCCACACACGAAGCAGCATCTCCTGTGTAACTGATATCACTGCAGCTGTGATATGCCCTGCATTGGTTTAGACAGAGTTATCAGGGAGCCGACCGTCCAGAAAGCAATGGCAAACTACTGGATGTAAATTTGCCCAAAGAAACTACACAACAGCCAGGGGCTGCTGGGGTTGGGTCTGCAACATCCGATACGCAACTAACCTGTGACATATTTCTACAGGTCGCCCAGGTGTTTTTTTTACAGGTGTATTCAAAACTTTGACCTTCCCCTCTCTTGTATGGATATTATTTTGTTTATTAAATGGATCAACATCATGGCACACAGGTGTAATCTTAAGTGCTCCATTCTACTTCAAACTCACACCTAAGTCTGAAGAATCTCAGTGCTGTACACAAACTCTGATGAACGAGCGAGGATCGTGAAATACTTTGGGTAGATTTTTAACTCAAAATGTTGCCTGGGTTGCACTGTTAGGTTACTCTTTTTCTATTTACAACTGCCAAGTATTTTCTACGTGCACAACAATACACACAGGCTCTGGTCTTACTACCGGGAGACTAGGTGACAACAATACACACAGGCTCTGGTCTTACTACCGGGAGACTAGGTGAAATTACTAAAGTCCATGTGAAAACCCTCCCAGCTTTCGCCAGGGTTTGAACCTAGGACCTCCAGTACTCGAGGCGGATGTCATACCTCAAGACCTCTCACCAACCCCCCTCTAATTATTTATATTTAATGTATATTCAAGAAAATATACATGAATGAAAGTGTATCCATCATTCTGAATAACCCTGTATATACTTATATGAACCTCTGCATTTACATCAAAGTATTCTGGTAGCTCATTAGTCCATCAAAGGTAATAACATTCACAACTCAGAACAAAGTCGTAAGGTACAGACAAAAGACAACTAAGCATAATATGTTCTATGTTTAATATGCTTATAATTTAATTTGACTGACTACTGCAATAATTAGTTCACTAAAGTGTACCATTTCAACAATGCAATGCTTTCTGTACATATTGGGCTGACTGTTGACACCACACTTTAAAACATGTCTGAGTGAGCTGCATGTTCTATTCGAAACATCACAAAATGAGCGCAGCATTTAACAGCTGTTGTGGTTTTATTAGGCAATTTTATATTCAGTATTTACCCACTGCTTTCTGCACCATTGATTTCTGAGCAGTAAAAAGATTATTCTGTGGTCAAACACTAATGCAAACTAATTAAAATGCCTGCAGCTGACTTCAAACTCTGGTATGTCAGAATTGTGAGAATGTGTATATAACCCTAAGCTGACACTTGGCGCTAGGCCAAAGTCAACTTAGTGCTAAATCCTTGTTTCCACAAAAGTGTGCTTTCTGAAGTGGAAAGTCAGAATTGTGTGAAAACCAGTACCTCATTTTGACCTTACTGGAGTAGAAAGTCACGTGTGCCACTGGAATATTGTAAAGGACAAACAACAGCCCTGAAAATGCATTTAGGTGAAAATCCACTGATAAGCAACACAATGCTGAAACACTACTCAAAACATACAGGATGATTTAATTGTGTACAGAGCTGCAAACAACACAATGCTGAAACACTAATCAAAACATACAGGATGATTTAACTGTGTACAGAGCTGCAAACAACACAATGCTGAAACACTACTCAATACATACAGGATGATTTAATTGTGTACAGAGCTGCAAACATCGTATTTCTGAAGTATAGATGCAGAAGTCATCTATTCATAGTCTACACTGCATTCATCTATGGAAACAATAAGGATTTATTACACAAATCTGCTCAAAAAACCACGAAGTAAGCGCAGCCACAGACTCACTCAGTTTATTACAAAGAAAATTAGATAGTCTCAATGAAACCCTAACATACGAAAGCTGACTTAACTACTCCTGACCCTCGTAAAACTTGGACAGGAAGTCTGTGGGTTTGGGCTTCACTGTGTCCTTGAAGTACATCATAACATGATTGGGCTGCTTCCATAAGTTTGCTGTTTCCACCAGCTCCATCTGACCCTGCAAACAATGTAGATGTGTAAATTATCAACATATTTTAAGATGACAAGGTTCCCTGTGTGGGTTCCAGAGACGCATTTTTGGGGGGAAAGAATTTAGCCACTGCCACTTTACAAGCATGTCATAAAAGGGTGACTTCTTCTTTGTTCACCGGCAGTGAGCTCCAGCGGAAAGTCCTGGTGGTTGGTCCATTTGGACTTTGGCTTTGTGCCAGGGTCTGAGCTGTGCGTGTACATCTGTTTTACTGACTTATTTGTGTACAGTTGGTTGTTCCTTGCCACTCGGGCAGATGCACTCTGATCTTGAAGGGAGTCCCCAGCTAGTCGACTCCTACAACATGCTTGCTGGGAAGGCAGTGGGTCAATTCTTGTTTTAACCACAATGGGTCCCTGAAGCTCACACAGGAAAAAAAAGGTGACTAATTAGGGGTTTGTTAAAATAGCATGTGTAGGGCTGAAAGGGGCAGATATCACAGCCTAGTTGTAAACCACAAGACAATGTGCCAATTCTCCTTTTGAGGGCGATTTAAAAAAAAAAAAAAAGAATTCAACAAACCTTAGAGAGATATAATTTTAATTTCCTGTTACCCTAAACATAGTAGCATAGTATTAGAGGGTCTCCATAACTGCAAACAGACCTTGAAATAAAACCTTAGGAGTACTAAAACCAACACAGCTTGATCAACAAGCCACAGAGATCCGCAAGTTAACAGATTCCCATAATTCTCACTTTCAAAGGCAGCAGAACTGGCAAAGGATTTTGCTATCACTGGGTTGTGATGCTCTGTGAAGATCTTGCTACTACGATGCAGTATTGAGCCTGTGTTATGGCAAAAATCTGCAAAACCTCATTATTATCAAGTGTCATGCTTATCAATAAAGAAGGTCATGATTCATCTTCTCCTTTGGATCAGGTCATCTTACCTATAGTCGCCCAACCAGTATGGTCACTGCCAAAAAGGAAGAAATGGCAAACTGCCTTCTTCAAGATAAATTATGATATAAGCTTTCAGTGGCTTAAGCACTTTTGCGCAGCTGATCATGGGTTAAAGGTTGTAGTTCAGCTGTACCACACAGTAAACATGTTAAAAGAATTTCACCCGTAATAAGCAAACATTTTATAACATAACCCTTGACCCGTTGGGGTTGGGGAGGTATATTGATACTACTAGAACATAAAACCTTGCTTAATCTTCCACTTGTTGAACTAGTGGATATTAATGTTGTCATGTCAATTACTTGATGTCATTACAGGTTCTTCTTTGCCTCCCTCTTCATCAGCTACCCCTCTTAAAGTATAGTGACTGCAGTCAAATCCTGTCTGATCACGTACCCAAACTAAACTAGCCTGTAACATTTCACCACTGCAAAGAAAGGCTTCCCTGATGTCCTGCAAACATGTGTATGTCTTATCTGGAATCAGAATCTCGGTCTCATGACTGAGAGATGGCACCGTAACCGTTTGGCCACAAATTTTATGTGCTTATAATTTACTTTAAAACTAAAATAAACAAGCTCAAATATGCACACAGATTCACATACCCCAGTAACCTGCTGTGTAAAACCTAGCAGTAGGGTCATTCTTTCAGGTTAAAATGACAGGGAGGATAGGAACTGGTTGCTGGTCTTAAGCCTGAGGATTTAGGGCAGCATGGTTAGTGCACCTGCCACAAAATGTGCTGTTAGGATTTTATGTTCGTACCTAACAACAACAAAATCCATCACCTTAGTAAGGAACCTGGAACTCACAAATGAGAGCCTAGCAATCCTAACCACTCACCCAGCCATTCCTCTCTGTGCACTGAAAACATAAAAACATCTATTATTTTGAACATAGCAGTCATGTATGTCTGTGAAGCACACAAGGCACACTGTGACAAGCACACATAGGCTAATGCTGACCTTTATAACTAGCATGTCAATGATCCGAATGTCTGTAACATGCTTATTCTTCAGAAACATCTCTCGAACCTTGGCCCGACCTTGTTCAATAGTTATGGGTATGTAAAAATCCTTCACTGAAAGCAAGTAAAGTGGAGACTGGGAAATTTAAAATTTAAGTTTAAAAACATTATTAAAAATGTATATAATATGCATCATAAGCAACCCATTACTGCTTAATTAAATCTTCTTCTTCTTCTTATAGCCCATGTCAAAATTGTAATTTTGTGTCCATGGCCTTATGTCTCATGTAGTGTCAATAATTTGTTTTATATAATTTCTTCCATGCCATGATGCCAAACTGGCTGCCATCTTCTTTCTTGGCCTCCTTCAGCCTCTCTTCCCCTCTCTAATCTAACAAATGCTTTCTTTATATTCTGACTTGCTATTTGCACAGAAAATTTGTTAGAAATTAAATAAATATGGCGCTGAAAATTCAGTCACAGGTGTGTATAATGAGATACTCCGTACCTCACCTCGGGTGCTAGCCTTCTCTGTGCTGGTTTTATGTAACCTCATGCAAGACTAATGCTGTATGTCCTCGTCGTGCGCACAATGAATGTCACAAATGAGCATTAATAGAGCTGGCAGGGGATCTTGAAGCTCCTGGCACCCAGAGATGTAGTGTCCAGTATGGCTCTAATCAGTTCACCCACAACGCATGGGTAAGAATGTCTTATCAAAACTCATTTGGAACGTGAGTAAAGCCTGCTCGCTGATTTCACCACTAAATGACAACTCTCCGTTAAATGTTGAGTGAAAGAACAACCGAACTGCTGAGACTCAGCCCTAAACCAAGACATTTGCTCGCTGCTTAGATGAGTAATATCTCCTGTGAGCAGTTTCTTACATAAAATCATATCTTCATAATCCTTTGTTGACCCACAACATCGTCGTCACCGCGTTTTGAGCAACATCATGTCCCATAAAACAATGGCTACAGTCATCCTAGACACAGAATCTATATTTTCCTTTGAAGTCAGAGTATAACTGCCCAAGAAGCAGGGAACAAGAACAGCACACAAATATGCTAGTAAAACGAATCTGGACGCAAAATTCAGGTTGTGGTACAAAGCAAAAGTCCAAATAGACAAACAGTCAGGACTTTTCGCCAGAATTTGCAGCCAATGAACAGAAAGAAGAAAGAAAATATTAAATAAAAATTGGTTCCATTGCAATATCCTTAGAAATTTATTAGGCTTAGGGTGCTAGTACCATGTTTCTATTTTCTTCTTCTTCTTCTGCATTCATCTGAAGATGTACATGCAGTGTGCCCATTTACAATTTGGCTGCGATATTATTATCTGGGGGCTAAACTCCGAATAATGGGCACATATTATGGTGGCCAAAAACACAACCTAACAGGGCCTCAGTCACATGTAAATTACGGACTTCCGGCGACTACCACCACCGCTGAGAGTATCTGCCACAAAAAACTACGCGCGGCTAAACTAGATGGCTGGGATGGCTACCGCATCTCCTGCAGCTTCCTTTATTTCTTTTGCTCGTGAGTCCCATCCATCTAGTTTAGCTCAGTTCCACCCCGCGCATAGCGGCGTGGGAGATACTCTCTGCGGTGGCGGTAGTCGCCACAAGTCCGCAATTTAAATGTGACTAAAGCCCTGTTAGGGTGGGTTTTTGGCCACCATAATATGGGCCCGTTATTCGGACGATAGCTTTATCTGTGCATTTCAGCCAACAGATTTGACTTCTAACTGCTGCCATTTGTTTGTTGTCCAGGTTAGCCATCCTAGTTTTTTTCTATTTTAAAAAGAGGCATTTTGGTGCACAATGCGGTCAATATCATGCTGCCTGTCTTTGTTTTCCAGAAAAATACTGGTATCCATTTAGTAACAATAACCATCCAAGCCATATCATTCTATGAATGCATTTATGTGCATTCTTCTCTGTTCTTTCTGTTGTCAAAGCATTCTGCTTTATGTTGCACTCTGCTGAGTTTAACAGAAGGCTGGTAAGCGCTGTATGAGAGACATTTTTGGTATATCATGTTGAGACCGCCCCCAACGACTGTGTACTCAAAGGAGCAGAAATGCCAACAATGTACGTTCTACTGTGCAAAGACGTCTGCGTTCTGTTAGTTGGGACACAGCCGACAATGTCCCCCGTATCATCTTATGGAGGAGGCGGGAGGGTCGCATTCCAAAGGTGAAGTCGCAACAGAGAAATGTATCAACATTAGCAGCTAGGAGAGATCATCTGCAGACGGCTCCTCTGGAGGGCAGTGAATGGGAATGAATGTCGCAGCTGTTCCAAGAAGCCAAAGCGGTCGAATCGGTCGATTACAGAATACAGGACTCAGTACAGTACACTAGAGACTACGGTGTCCCGAAATTTGCGATCTTTTGGCAATTTCCGTTACCATGGAAACCATTGGAAACTTGTTTTGCAAATGTTGGCTGGGGTTTTAGGATGGGTCCTAATCTCTCATGAAATTTTGCGATTGGTGTGATTTTCCCCCACTCTAAATAGCTGAAAACAGCGGGAAGGAACCCGATTAACAGCGCATGTCTACGACAGCCGGACGTCCTCTGTTTTTCTGTTACATCAGTTTGATTGAAAATAGCGATAAGTATTCAGGGTTGGCTTTAGGCTTTAACTGTTACTCGTCCTGGTAATGCTAGTTATAATTGAATTCTCCGTCCAATTTTACATTTGTGTATAAAATTTATTTCTGGTATGTGGCTAGGTAGATGTACAGAGACATTTTTCAGGCAATCGCTGGCTCAGCCAGTCTCATTGTCTGCCATCTTGTCCAATGCAAACAAAGCCAAAACGAAAGTTGCGCAGTTTGTTAGTTGCGCAGAGAAAACTTCTTGTTTCTGGGAGACCAGTTTTTAGCAGCTGTTTTTTTTACATCTCATCTCCACAAAAACCTACATATCTCAACTCAGAAATGACATACAAGCCTAAATGAGGTACCTTTGGATAGAAATTGTTTACAGCTATCTAACTGTGCTGGTTTTATTGGTGTAGAGAGCATTTTGAACATTTGACTAAAGTACACGATTCCCAGGGACTGACAGTTGTACACTACATTACATGTCATTAACAGTTTAGTTTCAGGCAAGCTATACATTTTTTTAAATGTAATACCTGTATACGGAATCTGTCTATACCACGCCTTATACAAGTTCAAGACTCTTCGCCTCGCCTCAGTGCGATCAACGGACAAAATTGGTTTTACATGTTTCAAGCCTTGCTCCACCAACTTCTTAGCCGCCATCTTGCTCAAGGGCAAACAGAAACACAAACCAGGTTTTCGTAGAAAAGCCGAACTAAAAAGATAAATCTGAATCATGGCTGGTTGGACACCAAGTTTTTAATATTAAAATTTTTATATATATATATATATATATATATATATATATATATATATATATATATATATATATATATATATATATATATATGGTTAGGTTTAGGATGAAGAATTATCGTTCAGTAATATATACGTAAACTCTCAGATTATCCAACAGTGGGCGAGTGTTCCTATTAGAAGCTAGTTTGTAAAGCGTCGCAACAGCTACTGCCTGCTTTCTTTGCCACCAGTTACACACATGTTTCTCAATCACCCCATATGTCATTGAGAAATACAGTACATGTATATTTACACCCCATATGTCATTGAGAAATACAGTACATGTATATTTATTCTGAAAGTGTTTCAAGGATCGTATTATAATATACAAAAATGTCATGTATAACACGTAATATGCCTTCTGTCCATCTTTACTGTTAGAAAGAGATCTGGAAATTCACTACCATGTGGTCCTAATTCTTCAGGTTCAAAGACCTCCTGTCTACACCGCAGAGGTATTACATTCAAGCAGTAATAACTATTTATTTTAATTGAAAAAAAAGGGGGTTGGAGAGGAAGGGGTGTCAAAACTGAAGTCTTATTACCTTTACATTTCTTCATGTCAATAGTCAAAAAGAACTAATTAATCTTGTTGACATTTTCACTTAGATAGTTAAGAAATGTTTACAGTTTTAATGTGCGTCCATTCACGAGTACTTGTATGTAGACCACCGAAGTCGCCACTAAAGCTACGGAGATTCATGTTTGTGCGACGATCTCGAGGAGAGACTGGGTTAAATGGGATACTACCGGGTACACTGGAATCAACCCTCCGTTTTTTTTTAAATTAGGAAATGTTTCGTATCTTAAATTCTACAAACTGTAAACTCCCTCACCCCCCCCCCCTTTTTTTTTTCAGGCCTATTTCCTTCGTCGTGACTAGTCCCGTATGAATATTAGATGGTGCTGCTATTTCGTTGCAAGTTTATGAAGACTTTTAGCGTTACATATTTAGCAAGGCAACCGTATTTCGGAACTCCGCTATGCAGATGACACAGTCCTCCTTTCGAACAGCTTAAAGGGAATATACAATTTAATATTTTCTGTCCAAAAGCACAGTGAAGATCAAAATCTGTTCTTGAAAACGAAACGAAAACGAAAATTATGTCCACAGACAAAAATGACTGTCACCCAAAAATAACAATAATTGATGAAGAAATTGAAAATGTCACATTTTGAATATCTAGGCTCTATAATTAACAGCAATTGAGACTGTTCGACGGAAATTAAAAGGAGGATGGCCTTAGCAATGCAAAGATTTAAAAGCCTTAAAAGTCTATGGTTAAGCACCAGCAAGGATATAACAATTAGAATTTTGAGAGCATACATCTTCCCTGAGGCTACAAACGGATGTGAGTCGTGGACTATTTCTCAGTCTTTAAGAAAGAGGATAGGGGCTTTTGAGCTGAAAAGCTATAGAAAGATTTTCAAAATATATTGGACAAAGAAGATGAGAAATATTGACTTCTTAGAAGATCTGAACATCAAGGAAGATTGGCTTATAAACAACATCCTTTCTCGGAAGCTGAAATATTTTGGTCATATCAAGCGCCACGACGGATTGGAAAAACTTATAGCAGAAGGCATAGTACCAGGAAGGAGGGGCAGGGGCCGACCGACACAAAGATGGGCACAGGATATAAGTGACTCCTTGAGTGTGAAAGTTCATGACGCGGGAAAACTGGCGAGAGACCTAGTTTCATTCAGGCGGACTGTGATGAGAGCGACGTTCTGAAAAGGACCTGCTATATGATGATGATGATTTGGCAAGGGCTAGGCTGCCAAAAGTCATAGTTTGCCAGTTTTCCCGGCATAATTAGCTTTTTGTCAATCCAATTCACTGGAACTAGTGGCGTGGCGAGGTCAGGTGGCACTCGATGCGGAATATATCTAGTCAACCTCCCACTCCCCAAACACACACACACACACACACACACACACACACACACACACACATATATATATATATATATATATATATATATATATATATATATATATATATATATATATACTAGCTGTACCCGGCCACGCGTTGCTGTGGCATAGTTTGGCTAAATGGAAATGAAAGAAAATAGAAAACGCACGTGTCTAATACAATCATTGTCTGCTCAGATATAGAGATAGTCTTTGATCCCCGCCCACCACCACAACTAAATCCACCTACAACTATCTCCCTCATCAAAGGTTTTTGGAAAAAAAAGACAATGGAAATCGCACGTGTCTAATACAGTTAATGTCGCAATCATTCTCTGCACGGATTTGGCGATAGTCTGGTTTTCCAACTTTAGAACACGCACCTTATAATTGTGTCTTTATATTAGTGGTTGTTTAAATGGTGTTATTAGCACAGTAACAAAAATGGTTATTTGGTTATCACACGCTAAAGCTGTTTGTATTTTTATAGGGGACGGAAGTAAAGCTACAACTGTACTTGTGAATAACAAAGTAAGTCGTAAAAAATAGAAAAGCGGAGGTAGCGTTAGTAAAATATAAACAAATTAGGCAATGAGAACTTGAAAATCAAGTGTAAAGCTCTTTAATTTCTCTTAAATTTAAGTCATGACCCCCTCCCCTCTTCCACCGACTACTGCTCTCTCCCTCTTCGAAGGATTTGAAAATCACTAACTGGCGATATTTTGTTGTTGCTGTAACTGACATTGACATCCATGTCCATCTGGACTAAAATAGGGAGCAGGAATTGTAAAAGGTAGTGAATAGGGCTAGTGTAATATTTACCACATCATCCTTCAAGTACCAGTACAACTACTAAAATAATGTCACTGCTATCTGTGTTACCATCGGAGTAGACAGAGAGTCGTGAGCCAGAA